>CM044556.2:7406874-7581874 GCA_024416835.2 Perccottus glenii | reverse complement strand
GTTCAAAAGAACGGCTCTTTGGCTCTTTTTAAATATTTTGTCAGTTTTAAGAAGCCAGCTTGGGGGCATCTCAGTTTATCCTGGAAATAATCACTGGGAGGAATGATGAGGTGAGATTTGTAGTCAAATACATTTACATTACATTTAGTCATTTAGCAGACGCTTTTATCCAAAGCGACTTACAAGTGAGGATAACAATGGAAGCAATTTTAACAACACAAGGTACAAAAAGCATAAGTGCACAAAAAACTAGTCAGTTTAAACCCAGCGCAGTATACAATGCTAAGGATAAGAGATTTTTTTTTTTTTTTTTTTTTTTTTTTTTATAGAAAGGAATCGATAGAAAGGAAGTAGGATTCAGTGTTTGTCAGTCAGGTGTTGACGGAAGAGATGTGTTTTCAGGTGTTTTTTAAAGATGGCTACAGAATCTGCTGATCTTGTAGCAGCAGGTAGATCATTCCACCAATGTGGAACAGATCCAGAGAAGGTACGTGAGAGTGATTTTGTACCTTTTTGGGACGGTACCACCAGACGTTGTTCATTTGCAGAGCGCAGGGATCTGGTAGGAACGTAGGTCTGTATAAGTGAGTGGAGATATGGGGGTGCAGAACCAGAGGTGGTCTTGTAGGCCAAGAGCATAGCTTTGAACTTGATGCGGGCGTCAACCGGGAGCCAGTGTAACCTAATGAATAGAGGAGATACGTGCGCTCTCTTCGGTTCATTAAAGACCACTCTTGCCGCTGCATTCTGGATCAGCTGCAGAGGTTTGGTTGTGCAGGCGGGGAGTCCAGCCAGTAGAGCATTGCAATAGTCCAGTTTGGACAAGACAAGAGCCTGGACTAGAATTTGCGTGGAGTGCTCTGATAGGAAAGGTCTAATTTTTCTAATGTTGTAGAGGATGAATCTACAGGACCGGGTGGTGCTGGCGACACGACTTGTGACAAATAATTAAAAACTCAGATATCACACACCAATATCTGAGTTTGAATTATTCTGAAATATTGATTATTACCTCATTTGTCATGTGTGGACTATATTCCATAGGGTTGCACAAATCCCTCTGCTTAGACAGTGACATCACTATTTTGGATTTACATTTACAAAGTAACACCAAAAGTTCTGCGCCGGATACAGTGTGAATTTGGGTTGTTATTCGCAGTTTCAAGTGTAAATGAGAAGCAGACTTTAGTGTTGATGGCAGCACAACATAATCTTTTATATTTGTAATTATTAGATGACCTCTTTCGTGAAATCTGTGGCTCCTAAGACCAGAGTGGCCAAGCGTTCCTCTCAAGGTAATACTCTCCATGTATCATGGTTAATATTTATTATGCATTTTGGTGTACAGAACGTCTGTGTTAGTATGTATAAGAGAGGTTTCATGTAGTTTGTTTGTAATGTGCAGACATCCATGGCACTGGATCTCGGCATACCATACACCCATGGAAGATGTCTCCTCACACTAAGAAGAAGCACAAAGTTCTGATTCCATGCGAGTCAACCAAAAAAAAGGTGTGTTAGTGATGCATATTTTCCTGTTATGTAGTGTTTACAGTTTATAGTCAGTTAATATTAACAACATGCTTTTGGCCTTTTGTTTCAGTGTGTTTTGGTCCTGGGAGACTCACATCTCAGAGCTGTTGTGGATGGATATGTTCCATTGTCATTGCCTTCTGTTTCCTTTGGTTTCTGTGCAATCTCTGGAGGAACAGCATATCACCTGGAGATGGAGGCCAGACATTTGATTGTGAATCAACCAGTGGCAAAGTGTGTGGTCATGTCTCCTGGCAATAACCTCAACTACAAGAATGTGACACGGTCTGGACAACAGTTTGCAAAGCTTCTGTCTACCCTCCTCAGTCGATGGAAGAAGGTATGTTCCATACTTTATCAATCAGAATTGGAATATATGTGAAGTGAGGCAGGTTTGTGAAGAAAATGCCTGTTTGTGTGTAAAGTCTAACTGTAAATTTTTTATTTACAGGTGTCTGTGGTAGACTTTCCTCCCAGGCTTGGGGTGAATCAAGCACATCAGGACCAGCTGCGGCAGATCTACCAGGGAGTGGCAAAAGGAAAAGGTATGCATTATTATTGGTAATAATCAGTTGTCAGTGTCTGGGCATAAATTCAAAGATCTAAAATATGGTATTTTTGTAGGTGTGGAGTACATCTCTTGTGTTGACCTGTTTCCTGTGGAGAATAAGAGGCTGTGGATTTACGATGGTGTAAGTAGAGCACTTGTGTCTATGCTATAAATAAATGTTATGCTTTAAACTTGCAATTCAAGTAATACGAGAGAATGTATGTTAAAGTGGCATTTCCTATAATGCAGGTACATCTCAGTGACAACGAGGGCATGAGCATCTTAGCTGAGGTGCTCTTGAGGGCTGCTGCAGATCCCACTGACCAAAGCAAACCTCCCTGCTCCTCACCCTCTAGATCAGAGCCATCCTCCTCTCCTGCCACCAGTGCCCTCCCACTGCACGTACCACCAGGCAGAGTGCTGCAACTTGTCCAAACCCTGTGCTTCTGCGAAGTTTCCTGTGGTAGTTCTCAGGCGCATTTCATTGAAGGCTCTTCAGTCAACTTCTTGTTCATCTGACCCGTTTAAATGGAATGTTGTTGAACGAAAGGGAAAGGTAAGAAAGTACTCTCTGTATGTTAAGTGTTTTTTTGTTACTTGTTCACATTTCATTGTTAATGACATGTATCTTGTCTATTAGGCCAACCAAGCAGAAGATGTCAAGGTTGCACGCTTGGGACTCAAACGCAAGTTTGATGTTGAGCAGGTTTGTTAACTCTTACAGTGAAAGTAGATTTGACATTTCTAACAGTATTAATCAGTTGTTGTTCAATTTTGAAGGTGCAGTCTGTGTTTTCCATCCCGCTTTCCCCTGGTCAGTTTCATGTTTTGGCCACAACTGACACAGAAGAATTGTCAAATCCTGTTTTGTGCGGCATACCGGCAATTTGTCCAGCTGGAAAGAAGGTACAGTTATTGTTGGTGGTGACATCTTCTAGTTATTATCGTCAAATATAATAATCTGTTGAAAGTCATAATGTTTTTGTTTGCACTACAGGTTTCAGATTCTGGATGCCGAAAAGTGGTTGCGACACGTAGAAGCCATTCAAAACAGGTATTGGAAATTAAGATAGTATAAGTGAGTAACACAATAAAAAAAAAAAAAAAAAATAATAATAATAAATACATTGTTTCTCCTTAGTTGATACAAACAGCAGGTTTTGTTTGGTGTTCTAAGAAATGTACCAGAGATGACTTATTACTACATCTTACTTTATATAGATGAAGGCCAAACCAATGATGTGGATTTGGACAGAGTGGGAAATGATGAGGTTGGTCATAAAGTTATTTTTATATATGAAAAAGTGACATATGTCATGAAAAAAAAAATGCAAGTACATATGGGGTTAAAATCAGTTTATTTTGAAGTGATAGCCAAACTTATTGTCTTTTTGTGCATATAGGTGCCCAAGAAGCGTCTTCGCTCTGAAAGCATCCCGCCCGTTGACAGAACTGAGCATGCCTTGGATGAAGACAACAAAGCTAAGTTCCCATGCCCTAAAAACATTAGTGGCTCATTCCATCAGGGACATGGTTTGTTTAAATATCCAGGATTACAATGTATGGCCATGGCCATGTCAGCGATCATTAGACATTCTCAGCTGTGTAGTGTGTTTTCATGGACACAGGAAGATTTAAACACGGTACTATTAGAAGGTGATGCCTTATACAGCAAAAAAAGACCTAGTCTCAGAGACAGAGAGAAGTTGTTGGGATCTTGGGATTTCAAGCCTGAGGAGGATTTGTATGGTCAAACATTTAGTTTTCACATTGACAGTGTTCTGGGTCGTGTCTATACAGTAAGCCGAGTTGAAAAGCGAAACTTTTGTTATGTTACTTTGATGAGTGCACTTGAGGATAATCTAGACCAGGGGTTCTCAACCTTTTGCAAGCTGGGCCCCCCCAAAGCTGGTTCATTGCAGTTGGGGCCCCAGTGCCCCGCCCCCATCCCCCCACCTTGCATAGATAGATAGATAGATAGATAGATAGATAGATAGATAGATAGATAGATAGATAGATAGATAGATAGATAGATAGATAGATAGATAGATAGATAGATAGACAGCCCTAGGCTATTATTTTTAGGCCCACATTATTATTATTATTATCATCAGTAGCGGTAGGTAGGCCTATTATCATTACTAGGCTATTGTTATAATTGGCAGTAGCACCAGACTTCTAATGTGAGCTTGCAGGCATTATTATTATTATTATTATGAGTAGTAGAAGGCCTATCATCATTACTAGGCTATTGCTATATAATTATATGCGCTTACATGCTATCATTGTTATTATTATTATTATAATCAGTAGGCCTATTATCATTTTTTATTAGCTTTATTATTGATATTATTACTAGGCCTAATAGTAGCCATCATCTGCTTTTTACAGAAGCTTGCAGGTCGGTGATGTTAATGTGAGACCTGAGCCTGCTTTGCCTTGCAAAGATCCTCAATTCTTGGCTCAATGTTTGATAAACATAGCCTCAAATCATCCTCTATTTGTGCACGATTGCGGTATTTTGTTTTGAGTGCAGTCATTTTTGAGAATCCTGCCTCACACAAATATGTTGGCGAAAGGAAGGAGAATCTTCAAGGCCGTCACAGAGTTCAGGATATTCCTGCATCAATGCTGCCCAGAATGACGAAGAGGGCAGGAGCTAAAGAGTTCCTTCAGTCTACGGTCACTCTTCAGCTCAATAAGCTGTTCCTGCATATCAATTGATAGCTCGTTTGCTGTGCACACAAACGGATCTCGAACCCACGCAAAGAGCGATAATCCTCTTTAAATGCGTCGCAAATTGTTTTCTCATTGCTGACAGGTGCTCAGGACGCTGATTGAAATAGGGAGGAGAAATCATGTGACGTGCCTGCATCAGCGATAAAGTCCGCAAGGCTGGGGAACATGTCACAGTTCCTCGACTGATGCGCCATGCCAGAGGTCTAATTTTTGTGTGAAGGCGTGCACTTTGTCTGCAAGGAGCATTGTGGAGATTTGTTAAAAAGTGTTATCATATGAATATGTGTTACTAATAAAGAGAAAATGAAGATGGCACACAGCTAAAATGTATTTATTTAGTTCCGCCTAAAAAAAAAACTGTATTTTATGATGAGTAACTCTTTGGAATGCAGCATTCAAGCCTCCTGTACTTCATAACATGTAAATAAAACATGTTAACATTATCCCTGCAAAGTTTTAAACTGATAATGTGAAGCAGAATAAAACTCAAGGGGTTTTAGTACAGAAAGAGTAGGCGAGAGTTTTAAAAGACCCAGTTTGGCCCACTTTGGCCCAGTCTGTTCCATTTCATTTTAGTCATTTAAATACTATATTTTTATTGTTTAAATCACTAATGGTGCTCATTAAATACATTTTGAGAACTTAAACCAGACTTCTAAGTATTTAAATGTGTTTTCAGCCTGTATTCTTCCTCCTGCGTCTCTGTGTATTACGCAGGCTCTTCCTGGAACAAAGACGCACACGTGGTGCTCCGCAGCCGATTGGTCGAATTGAACATGTGATACCTCGTTTGAACCGTGAGAACCAATAGAATCGAGGGAAACTGTTTAAATCCCGGTCATTTGAACCTTGCTCTGATGTCACATGATAGACTGGTGCCTGAGCCAATGACAGTGTCTATCCCATGATGCACTTCACTGTGAAACGTGCTGAGTAAAATCGAACCATGAGTGAAGACAGTATGTCACAGATAGAGCCAAATGGTAGCTGGGACATATCGTTAAGTGGAAAGCAGCGTTTTCCGCTGGCATTCCACTTTGTGAAAGGAAAGGAAAATAAGGTAATGATTCTAATCATTGCTGATCAAAAATATTAATTTCATTGAACTACTTTAGCTGCCAACATACTTATATTTCTAAGTATGTTGGCTTGCTTGGTGTCAATGTATTTGACAGCTTCTCTAGTTTCATTAGAGGTCTGGCACGAGTTTGTTGGTTGAAGTAGAGGCCAGCTGTTTACAGAAATGTAGTGCCTGAGTTGAGTAGGTGTTGCACTTCACACCTTGGCCTCTTGTCTTTTATTGGCTTGCTGTTTGGTCTGTGTTTGAAGTAGCTGTAAATGGCTTACATGTGCGTTTAGCGGAGTTTTTCAGTGCAATTTTAATTTTTTTCGTTTTTTTCCCCTCCCATCTGTTGCCTACTCGCGCCCCCCCGGGAGAGTGTCCGCGCCCCAGTACTGATTGAGAACCACTGATCTAGACGGAGACAGCATGTGTCTATTCACTATGTTTAAAAAGACGTGCCATTATTTCTGAAAGAGGTTTGTTCGCTATTGTGGATTCTCATGCACGCAGTGCTTCAGGAATGTTAGACGCTAATGGAACAAGTGTTGTGCTGTACTTTAATAGCCTTGGTGAGGTTTACAGGCACCTTCACAAGTTGGCAGCAGGGTTTGGTCCCTCAAATGAGATATTTGAACTAAACAGAGTGTCAGTGAGTGTAAAATGCGCATCGTCTGCTGTGCCAGTGCAGATACAACTGAAGGTTGATGATAGACCATGTGACAATGGCTGTATTGTTGTAGAGGAAAGTCCTGTCTACCAAGACATGTCTTTAACTGAGAGTGATATTGAGTGTGCATCGGCACGGTCATGTGAAAATGACTGTGTGATTGTAGAGGAAAGTCCTGCACATGAGGAGTTGTCTTTGAGTGATGGTGACAATCCATGTGTGTTGTTGGAGGCACAGGAATCTGTACAGAAGCGAAGTGGTCAGAAACGTGCCAGAGCAGTTGGTGTATTAAACACAGATTGTATAATTGCCAAGGGTAACCACAAAGTACAACGAGTCAAACTATATGATTCTTCCGAACTTACAATTGTTAGTGAGGAAAGACGGCCATATCAGTTTATTCCTCTGAATGACAATGTTTGCAAAGCTATATGTACGCAGATTAATGTGGCTTTTGAAAGATACAATGTTCCAGAATCAGTAGACACTGGTGATGCAGGAGGGCCATGCCACAATGAAAGCATTGTCGGTGATGGCAACTGTTTCTTCCGTGCCATTTCTCAAGCTGTGAGTGGCACACAAAAACATCATAGAAAAATAAGATTAGGTGTTGTTAAAGAGTTGGAAAAAAATCCTATAAAATTTAAAAGCTACTTACGAGTTGAAGACCAAAACCTAACCGTTGCAGAGTATATCAACAAGTACAAAATGAGATATGTAAACACATGGGCCACAGAAATGGAAATCCACGCTGCTGCAGATTATTTAGCTGTAGATATATATACATTTCATCTAAATAGGTGGCTTAAATATAAATGCACAAAGACACCTTTGTGTAATCAAGGGATTTACATCGAAAATCGTTTTGGAACCCATTATGAGAATGTCCTTTGTGTTAAAAAAGTCCAAGAAAACAAGTGTTATGGCTATTGCCAAATGACTGGACCACAAGCACACAAAACCAGGGCCAAGGTTATTCAGATTCCTATATTCCAGCGATCTAAAACAAGTGCACAAAAAGAACCTCAAGAAAAAAGCACTGTTAAATCCAAATACATTCAGTGTAAAAGATCAACGCAAAAAAAAGAACAATACCAAAAAGAGCTGTTATTTAGACAGAAATGTAAAATTATGGGTATTAAAAAATATAAGGAGGAAATGCTATTTAGACAAAAAAAAAGGGAACTCTGTAGGAGTAAATATAGGAATGACTTATTGTACAGACAAAGACTTAAAGCCTCAAAAAAAGATAAATACAAAACAAACATGGCGCATAGGGAAAAAGTAAAAAATTGTGAGAAAAATAAATACAAGACAAATCTGGACTATAAAGAGAAACTTAATGCTTTTCAGAAAAACAAATACAAGACAAATCTGGACTATAAAGAGAAACTTAATGCCTTTGAGAAAAATAAATACAAGACAAATCTGGACTATAAAGAGAAACTTAATGCCTTTGAGAAAAATAAATACAAGACAGACAGTAAATATAGGGCTACTGTTCTAGCAAAAAACAAAATGAAGAGGCAACTATTACAAAAACAGGCAGAGCAGTTTTCTTTTATTATGGAGCGCTTCCTTAATACAATAAAAGAGGGTCCAGAATTTATTTGCTCAGTGTGTAATCGCTTGCTGTTTAAAAAACAAGTTTTAGCTTGTATAAAAGACAAATATAAAATCCCACCACAAACGGCATTAGCAGCTGAAAAATGCATTTCTGAAAAATATCTTCATATTTGTAACACACAATGTAGTATGCCGTGTCTGTTAAAAGCAGCAAGAGGTCAGCTATGGATTTGTTTTACCTGCCATTATAAAATTAAACGAGGCCAGGTCCCATCTGAATGGACAGGTAATGACTTGGAATTGGATCCAATTCCAAATGTCTTGGCTCGTTTGAATAGCTTAGAACAGCACCTGATTGCTCGTAATATTCCTTTCATGAAGATGTTGGCGTTGCCTAGAGGTGGCCAGAATGGTGTTCATGGGCCTGTAACATGCGTCCCTGCTAATGTTGTTCAGACAACTAATTTTGCCACATTCTAACATGGATGGTTCATTAGCACGTATTAAACTAAAGCGTAAACTCACTTATAAAGGGCACTATGAATACCAGTTTGTAGACACAAAGCACATACGAGAAGCACTTGCATATTTAAAGGAAAATAATCCATATTACAAAGACATTGACTTTAATGAAGAATGGATAAATGAGTTTTCTAAGGAGCAGGAGATGCAGTTAGAGGAAGATAATGCTAAAAAGGGTGAAGTGTCTGAAGAGGTTGAAGAAGACCTTTTGCATGATCAGCAGCAGCACTGCATTTTTCAAGACACATGTTTGATGCCAGTAGATATTGGGCAAGAAACATTAGATCAGTATTTTGAAGACATATTGAATTTAGCTCAGAAGGAAATAATCCAGTAAAGATGCTGTCTGAGAAAGACAATGAAGCAAAGTCTTTCCCAGTTCTGTTTCGAAAGGATGCAATACTTTCCATACGCTTAGGAAGCAGCGCTTGACATTGTCTCGTTATTTTAATAACAGAATCTTAAATGCTGATGGTAGGTTTGCTAATAATATTGAGTTCATTTTTTTTGCTCAATACATGTCAGAAGTGGAGCAGGTTGTTTCCAAAGTATCAATAGCTTTACGTAAAGGACAAACAGGTGGTACACTACAAAAAATGTAGGTGATAATGTTGAAACCTTGAAGGACATGGTGCATGTGGATGACGGATATCGATTTTTGCAGCCAATTAGAGGAACCCCAGCATTTTGGCAAGCAGCACAAAAAGATTTGATGGCTTGTTTAAGAGTTAATGGTAAAGCAGACTGGTTTCAAAGTTATAGTAGCGCAGATTTAAGATGGTCCAATCTTTTAGGTACAATTTTGAAACAGGCAGGCAGGACAGAAACTGCTGAGAGTTTGGATTATGCACACAGATGTGACTTGCTGCGTAATAATCCCGTGGCTGCAGCTCGCATGTTTGATTTCCGCTGGCATGTATTTTTAAGGGAAGTTCTGATGTCTCCATTACAACCAATTGGCAAGATTAAAGACTATTTCTATCGTGTAGAATTTCAACAGCGTGGGTCCCCCCATATTCACTGTTTGTTTTGGATTGAAGATGCTCCTACAATAGATAAAAGCCCAGATGAAGATGTAGTTATGTTTATTGACAAATACATTACATGTGAATTACCCACAAATGATAAGGAGTTACTGGATATTGTTAGTTCTGTACAACAACATTCAAAGCGTCATTCGAAAACATGCAAAAAAAACCAAACAGTTTGTCGTTTCAATTTTCCTCGCCCTGTGTCTGTTCGAACATTTATTAAGAAAGTCCAGCCAAAACCAAAATGCCCCAAATGCCATGTTGACAACAAAGGCTTGAATGCAAATGACGCCCAAATAAACGAATGTGAAGTGTATATGTCTACAGGATCAACAAAACTACATGACACCAGAGCGTGCTACTGCCATTATGACAGACATAAAAAAAGCACTTATAGATGAGAACAATCCCCATGACAGTGTCCACAGTTTGTTTGCAAGTGTTGGCATTAATCAAGAAACTTATGAAAAGGCATACAAACAGCTAGGAGGAAGGACAGAAATTGTTTTAAAAGGGACATTAATGCAGTTTGGATCAATCCATACAACAAATTTTTGTTAAAGTGTTGGAATGCAAATATGGACATTCAGTTTATTGTGGACATGTATCAGTGCATAGTATACATCTGCAAATACATAAACAAGCAAGAGCGGGAGGTGGGCTTACTGCTGAATAATGCTCACAAAGAGGCAACAAAACATGGAAATGTACATGCTAAGGAAGCTATGAAAAACTAGGCCAAGTGTACCTACATAACCGTGACGTCTCAGCACAAGAAGCTGTATATAGATTAACAAATATGCACCTGAAAGAATGCTCTAGAAAAGTTGTATTCATTCCCACAGGTGACAATATTTTCAAACTAAGTAAACCTATTAGTGAAGTCACAAAAACAGCAAGCACTGATGACATTTGGATGACAAGTAAAGTTGATAGGTACAAAAACAGACCAAACCAGAGCATATTTAATGACATGTGTATAGCCACATTTGGTTCAGAATATCGCATTTTAAGTAAAAAGCGAAAAAGCAAAACTGCAATAAAACTCCAAAACTCATTAGGCTTCATCACAAAAAGAACAAGAACCAAACCAGCTGTGGTGCGATATGCAAACTTTTCGGAAACAAAAAATCCAGAGTTGCATTACAAAAGCTTACTTCAGTTGTTTTTACCATATCGCTTGGATGATGAGCTTAAACCTGCTGGCATTCGGTCATTTCAACAGTTTTATGAAAAGGGCAAGGTGAAGTTTTCTGATGGAACTCTTCATTCCGTTATGTCAATTGTCAATTCTAACCGATCAAAATTTGACAAAGAAAAAGCTAACGTGGAAGAGATTATGGCCAACAATAACTGTCATGACATTCTGGAGAGTGCTTTTGCGTTATTATGTCCAGCTCAAGAACTTGAACGCTTTAGAATGCAAGGAAGAACAGAAAACAGACCCCAGGACGAGGAAGAGGACTTACCTAATATTCCAGATTTAGCAATTACAGACAGAGATATTTGTCATTTGGAAAATCAACAGAACATAATGTGTCGCAGGGATGGTCTTGATTTAATTAGATCTTTGAACGAATTACAGATGTCTATCTTTTACAAAGTACGTCAATGGTGTTTAGACAAAGTCAATGGTAAAAAGCCAGATCCATTACATGTTTTTATCACTGGTGGGGCAGGCACTGGAAAGAGTCACCTAATTAGAGCAATACAGTATGAAGCAAATAGATTGTTAGCTCCAATGCGTCGCCATCCAGATAATATTAGTGTCTTATTAACAGCACCCACAGGTATGGCAGCATATAATGTACAAGCATCCACAATTCATAGTGCATTTAGCATAGGAATCAATGTGTCCTTACCCTATACCCCACTGGGTGAGGAAAAACTGAATACAGTACGTATTAAATTCTGCGACCTCCAAATAATTATAATAGATGAAATTTCTATGGTTTCACACAAGTTATTAGCATACATTCATGGTAGACTCCGCAAATAAAACAAACTGGTGATTTCCATTTGGAAATGTTAGCATTATTGCTGTTGGTGACTTTTTTCAGTTACCTCCTGTTAAAGGTAAAGCACTGTACTTAGAAGAAGTTGGAGTTAACTTGTGGGGCAACTTATTCAAAATTGCCGAGTTAAAAACAGTTGTCAGACAAAAAGATGACCGTTTTGCACAATTACTGAATCGGTTAAGGATACGATCTGGGGACACCTATGCTTCAAAGTGATATAAACCTGTTAAAAAATGTGACACTGGTGAAAGCTCATCACAGATACACATTTTCCCAACAAATTCACAGGTCTTTCAGCACAACTTTTC
The DNA here is from genome assembly GCA_024416835.2 of Perccottus glenii. Classification (NCBI taxonomy): domain Eukaryota; kingdom Metazoa; phylum Chordata; class Actinopteri; order Gobiiformes; family Odontobutidae; genus Perccottus; species Perccottus glenii. The sequence goes on along the minus strand of CM044556.2, from coordinate 7,569,877 downwards.
TCAACTCAAAGCCACGTGCCCGACTATACAGAGATTAATGCAGAAGATTATGAGTACAATAAGAAAACTGGTCAATTAGAAGAAAAGTTTGGTCATCATAACAAAGCAAACCTCACATCTTTGCCTGAACAGTTGTTGTTAGGTGTTAACGCTAGAGTCATGCTTTGCAAAAACATAGACGTAGCAGATGGTCTTGTCAATGGGGTATGTGGCACTGTTACACATATTAAAGAATCTACGTATGGTCTTCCTGTAGCTGTGTATGTACGATTTGATGACAATAACATTGGCGCACAGAGACGGAAGAAATGTCCACCTCCTTCACCAAATTTAAGTCATTCAACTCCAATACATCCAGAAGAGGAAAGGGCTAGTAGTAAAGGTGGAAAACGCCAATTTCCCTCTCACTAGCATGGGCCTGTACAGTTCACAAAGTTCAGGGGTTAACTGTGGATAAAGCTGTGGTGTCCCTAAAGAAAGTGTTTTCAGCTGGCCAAGCCTATGTGGCCTTGAGTCGTGTAAGAAGTTTGGAAGGACTAATTATTCAAGACTTTTCCCAAAAGGCCATATACTGTAATGACAGTGTCTTAAATGCAATGCAAGCCATGCCTCCTTCCTGCTTCAAAATGAGCCACAAATCAGGAAACCTACAGAGGTTTTGTCAATCTTTTTAATGAATGTTCAGGGATTACCAAGACATGTGTTAGATTTAGCTTCACATACGCAGCATTTACTTCCTGACTGCATAGCAGTTACAGAGACATGGTTAACTGTGGATTCAGCAATTCATTCAGTGAAAATTAAAGGATATACGTTTCACAGTAGCCCTCGTAGCCTTTCATATATACAGAGCAAACATCCAGCTCTGATTACACTGCAAAGCCAACAACATGGAGGAGTTGGCATTTACTGTAAAGATAATACCACCTATCACATCTCTGTGCCTGATTTCCCGTTGGAATGTTTAGTTTACAATTCACTTGTACATAAGATCATTTTAGCCGTAATTTATCGTCCACCCTCATATCCCATGTCTTTGTTCAAAGAGAATTTACAGAACCTAATAGACTGGCTACATTTACAAAATGAAACCATCATTGTTATGGGAGATTTTAATGATGACATCCTTAAATCTTCTAAGGTGTGTACATTGATGACCCACAATGGCTTCATGCAGTATGTCACATCTCCCACAACAGAAAAAGGAACAATAATTGATCATTTGTATGTCAAAACTACACAACTAGAAATAGAAACAGTAGCAATACCAACATATTTCAGCGACCATGAAGGGATTGCATGTTCTTTTCAACTGAAAACACTAGAAAACTAATATTATTTAAAAAATTTATAATAATAACTTAAAAAATATATTGTGTTATATAATATTGGCTTGACACTAGGCACACAAACTGTTTGTCTTTTTTCTCTTTTTCCCCAAATGACTGCCCACAGATTTTTTGAAACTACGGCATTTTGTGACATCATCACAAGTGGCAAGTGGTGACATTGTGTATAAATTTTTTCATATACTCAGTATATAATGTACTGTATTGTACGGTTCATTATTCTTTTTGATATACACATTTGATATAGAGATAGGTAGGTTTTGATGTCTATTTATATTACACAGTTTTATGGTCACCTTGTGTTTTGTGTTGATGTATTGATTTTGACTGTTTGAAGTTTTCAAAAGCAAACTCAAAACATACTTATTTCACCAAACGTATGGAGACTGATTGATCATAGGTATACGTTTACACTGGTTGTAGCTGTAGGTACACGTTTACACTGGTTGTAGCTGTAGATACACGTTTACAGTGGTTGTAGCTGTAGGTACACGTTTACACTGGTTGTAGCTGTAGATACACGTTTACACTGGTTGTAGCTGTAGGTACACGTTTACACTGGTTGTAGCTGTAGGTACACGTTTACACTGGTTGTAGCTGTAGGTACACGCGTACAGTGGTTGTAGCTGTAGATACACGTTTACACTGGTTGTAGCTGTAGGTACACGTTTACACTGGTTGTAGCTGTAGGTACACGTTTACACTGGTCGTAGCTGTAGATACACGTTTACACTGGTTGTAGCTGTTGGTACACGTTTACACTGGTTGTAGCTGTAGATACACGTTTACACTGGTTGTAGCTGTAGGCACACGTTTACACTGGTTGTAGCTGTAGGTACACACTAAATCCGCTCATATTATCACATCTACCTATTACAGTTTGTTTTTCCTCTTTTCTCCCTCCTCTAGGATGGACACAAACCTCTAACCTGCTGGGTGATGTGTGCCCCCCCCCCCCACCCCCCCCCACGCCTGTGTTCCAGTGTGAGGGCCCCCACCCATCTGTCATCTACCTTGATGTTGCCTGCGGCCCCATCCACTATTGCACACTCAGAGTGGACACTGGACACTGCCAATATAAATATTTTTATTTGTGCAAATGTTTGTGTATTTCTATGTATTTTTCAACTGTCCCGGACACATTCCTGCACGGCCTGTCCGTCCTGGGAGTGGATCCCTCCTTCTGTGGTTCTCCCTGAGGTTTCTCTTTTTTCCCGGCTGGGTTTTTTTGGAGTTTTTCCTTACCCTGATGGAGGGTCTAAGGACAGGGGATGTTGTCTAGTGCATTCTGTTAAGCCCTTTGAGGCGACTGTTGTTGTGAAATTGGGCTATACAAAAATAAATGTCTTGTCTTGTCTTGACTGTCACGCTTTTCAAAAACTTTTGATTATAGCTAATAAACTCTCAATTAAAAAAATGCATTTTTAGATTTGTTTTAGATTTTACATTTATTAACACATGACCATGCACTTTGGACCATTTCTTTTAAACTGCTGGCATTGTGTGACGTCGTCAGGAGCTTCAACACCTCTATTTCACTAATTAGTCTTATTAAAAGACAGCCATGTTTTTTGTTTTTCCTGTATATGACTGTTACACGTTTCATTTATTTAGATATCTAACATTTTACAAGGCATTCAATATGCTCAATAAAAAGGTTATCTTAAGACTCAAACTGTTTTTTGTAATCTTTATTAAAAAGCACTTCACATCAAATATTATTCATTGTGCATAGATATCACTGAATGAAATTCTTTTAAACATTTCTAAATAGGTGCCAAGTAGGTGCCAAAGACATTATATATAAATTGACATTATATATATATATATATTTCAAAAGATTATTAGGAACAGCAGTTCAATTTCTCATTAATCAACCAATCACATGGCAGTTGCTTCAATGCATTTAGGGGTGTGGTCTAGGTCAAGACAATCTCCTTAACTCCAAATCAGAATGGGAAAGAAAGGTGATTTAAGCATTTTTGAGTGTGGCATGGTTGTTGGTGCCAGACAGGCCGGTCTGAGTATTTCACAATCTGCTCAGTTACTGGGATTTTCACGCACAGCCATTTCTAGGGTTTACCAAGAATGGTGTGAAAAGGGAAAAACATCCAGTATGCAGCAGTCCTGTGGACAATTGCAATTCGTTATTTCTTCAAATAACCGGGCCTGTGCTACTGCTTGCAAATAATAGATTATGCTTAGCCTAAGGCTAGAAAAAGTTTACGGTATGGCTGTAATAAACTTTTCTGTTTGCCCTGAGGTGTCCTATGGATGTACCAAGTTTTGTATTTCTACATTGGAAAAATTTACTTTCATTTTCCATAGAACCAATTATTTTGACTTTTCTAGCGCCACTGAGTCATTTTCATTTTTTTGGGGACTTCAAATAAATAAATTTTTGCCGGGCTTGAAGTCTGGGACCAATAAAAATGACTTTTAGTTGCACGTTTACTGGGTCAAATTGAAAATCATTTTGCAGAAAAATTATAATAAAAAAATATATACCGAATTATAATAAAAAAATATATAACTCCAGAAAAAAAGTCTAGAAAAACACTTGTCTATTTTACATACATGTGTTTAGCTCATTTTGCCCAAGTTTGGTGTCTGTGGAATGAAGCAGATATTTTTGTTGTTTTTAAAAAGAGGTTGTATTCTAAGTCGGTTCACATCTTCAATTCAAAATGGCCGCCTTCCCGTGTGTGATAGGGTGTGGTCCCCATTGGCTTTTTTGTTCATAAGCCCATACTGTGTACCAAGTTTCATTTGCCTACAACAAACTAAAAATTTCACTTCCCATTGACTTTTTTCACATTTTTGGGACGTTGCTATGGCAACACATTTATAGATAGGGGGTGGTTGTCATTGGCTTTTATGCTCGTCATGACATAAGAGATGTGTGTACCAAATTGTATGTCTCTATGACAAACTAAATTCTTGGGTCCCATTATAAGTTTGTAGGGGGCGCTGGAGAGCCATTTCTAAAGATAACCCTTTTATTTACATATTTTTGTGTTCAGGTCATGAATGTGCACAAACGCCTTTTTGGGTCCAACTCGATCCGAGAAGGCGTTTGAGAGTTAAGAGACGTTTTATTTTCACAAAAATGGCCACCTCGTTACAGGCTTGCCACACCCATACCCGATAAGATATCATAAACAAAGTCACAACTTTGGTTGGCACATGTGTCTAGATGATACTCACCAAATTTGGGGCCATTTAGATTAAAACACAATGATTTGCATCTTTCTGCGCAAGGGGTGTGATTTTATTTGCTGTGCGTTTCACCCCACATGGCGGACTTCCTGTTAAGTTTAGGGTGTGACTGTCATTGACTTTTCTGTTTGCCCTGAGGTGTCCTATGGATATACCAAGTTTCATTTTTCTACGTTGGAAAAAAGTTACTTTCACTTTCCATAGGCCCAATGTATTTTGATTTTGTAGGGGTCGCCACTGAGTCATTTTCGTATTTTTTTGGACTTCAAATACATAAATTTTTCGCCGGGCTTGAAGTCTGGGACCAATAAAAATGACTTTTCGTGCATGTTCACTGGGTCAAATTTAGGATCATTGGGTGGAAGAAAAATAAAAAAATTAAAGCCCATAGCGGCGATAAAGGCCCTCGCCTCCCTTGAGACAGCGGGGACACATATATTCGGAGGATTGCATGTCGTGCTTTAAAGCAAATTTGGAGCTGTTTAGATGAAAACCCTTTAGCACAAAGTGTACGATTTAGGTGGTCATGTATTCCACCCAACATTTTCTGTTGAGAAGGATCCTGGCAATTGGGAAATGGCATTTATTTCCCAATAGTTGCCTCTTCACAGACTCATTACGACCACAGCCACAAATCTATCAAAAAACAAATTGATAACTTTTTGCACACGTGTCTAGATGATACTCACCAAATTTGGAGCTGTTTAGATGAAAAGCCTTTAGACACAAGGGGTGCAATTTAGGTGGTCACGCATACACCCAACATAGTAGATTTCCTGTTGAGTTTACGATATGGCTGTAATACATTTTTCTGTTCGCCCTGAGGTGTCCTATGGATGTACCAAGTTTCATTTTTCTACGTTGGAAAAAAGTTACTTTCACTTTCCATAGGCCCAATGTATTTTGACTTTTGTAGGGATCGCCACTGAGTCATTTTTCATATTTTTTTTGGCGACTTCAAATACATAAATTTTTGCGAGCTTGAAGTCTGGGACCAATAAAAATTACTTTTAGTTGCGTTTACTGGGTCAAATTGAGGATCATTTTGCAGAAAAATTATAATTAAAAAAATATACCAAATTATAATAAAAAAATATAACTCGAGCAAAAAAGTCTAGAAAAACACTTGTCTCATTTACATACATGTGTTTAGCTCATTTTGCCCAAGTTTGGTGTCTGTGGAATGAAGCAGCTTTTTCTGTGTACTTTTAAAAAGAGGTGTATTTTAAGTCGGTTCACATTTTCAATTCAAAATGGCCGCCTTCCTGTGTGTGATAGGGTGTGGTCCCCATTGGCTTTTTGTTCATAAGCCCATGGTGGATGTGTACCAAGTTTCATTTGCCTACAACAAACTAAAAATTTCACTTCCCATTGACTTTTTCACATTTTTGGGACGTTGCTATGGCAACACATTTATAGATAGGGGTGGTTGTCATTGGCTTTTATGCTCGTCATGACATAAGAGATGTGTGTACAAAATTTTATGTCTCTATGACAAACTAAATTCTTGGGTCCATTATAAGTTTGTAGGGGGCGCTGGAGAGCCATTTCTAAAGATAACCCTTTTATTTACATATTTTTGTGTTCAGGTCATGAATGTGCACAAACGCCTTTTAGGTCCAACTCGATCCGAGAAGGCGTTTGAGAGTTAAAGAGGCGTTTTATTTTCACAAAAATGGCCACCTCGTTACAGGCTTGCCACACCCATACCCGATAAGATATCAACAACAAAGTCACAACTTTGGTTGGCACACGTGTCTAGATGATACTCACCAAATTTGGGGCCATTTAGATTAAAACACAATGATTTGCATCTTTCTGCGCAAGTGCGATTTTAGTGGCAGCGTTTCACCACATGGCGGACTTCCTGTTAAGTTTAGGGTGTGACTGTCATTGACTTTTCTGTTTGCCCTGAGGTGTCCTATGGATATACCAAGTTTCATTTTCTACGTTGGAAAAAGTTACTTTCACTTTCCATAGGCCCAATGTATTTGACTTTTGTAGAATTCGCCACTGAGTCATTTTTCGTATTTTTTTGACTTCAAATACATAAATTTTTGCCAGGCTTGAAGTCTGGGACCAATAAAAATGACTTTTAGTTGTTCGTTTACTGGGTTAAATTGAGGATCATTTTACAGAAAAATTATAATAAAAAATATATACGAATTATAATAAAAAAATATAACTCGAGCAAAAAGTCTAGAAAAACACTTGTCTCATTTACATACATGTCTTTAGCTCATTTTGCCCAAGTTTGGTGTCTGTGGAATGAAGCAGCTTTTTCTGTGTACTTTTAAAAAGAGGTGTATTTTAAGTCGGTTCACATTTTCAATTCAAAATGGCCGCCTTCCTGTGTGTGATAGGGTGTGGTCCCCATTGGCTTTTTGTTCATATGCCCATGGTGGATGTGTGTACCAAGTTTTATTTGCCTACAACAAACTAAAAATTTCACTTCCCATTGACTTTTTCACATTTTTGGGGCGTTGCTATGGCAACACATTTATAGATAGGGGTGGTTGTCATTGGCTTTTATGCTCGTCATGACATAAGAGATGTGTGTAAAATTTTATGTCTCTATGACAAACTAAATTCTTGGGTCCATTATAAGTTTGTAGGGGCGCTGGAGAGCCATTTCTAAAGATAACCCTTTTATTTACATACCTTTGTGTTCAGGTCATGAATGTGCACAAACGCCTTTTTGGGTCCAACTCGATCCGAGAAGCCGTTTGAGAGTTAAGAGACGCTTTATTTTCACAAAAATGGCCACCTCGTTACAGGCTTGCCACACCCATACCCGATAAGATATCAACAACAAAGTCACAACTTTGGTTGGCACACGTGTCTAGATGATACTCACCAAATTTGGGGCCATTTAGATTAAAACACAATGATTTGCATCTTTCTGCGCAAGTGCGATTTTAGTGGCGCATGCGTTTCACCCACATGGCGGACTTCCTGTTAAGTTTAGGGTGTGACTGTCATTGACTTTTCTGTTTGCCCTGAGGTGTCCTATGGATATACCAAGTTTCATTTTTCTACGTTGGAAAAAAGTTACTTTCACTTTCCATAGGCCCAATGTATTTTGATTTTGTAGAATTACGCCACTGAGTCATTTTTCGTATTTTTTTTTCGGCGTCTTCAAATACATACCATTTTTGCCGAGCTTGAAGTCTGGGACCAATATAATGACTTTTTGTGCATGTTCACTGGGTCAAATTTAGGATCATTTGGTCACAATAAAGATAAAAAAAAAAAAAAAAAAAAAAAAAAATCCGAGCAAAAACAATAGGCCCTCCCGGCCATCACCGGCTCGGGCCTAAAAATATACCAAATTATAATAAAATAAAATATAACTCGAGCAAAAAAGTCTAGAAAAACGCTTGTCTATTTTACATACATGTGTTTAGCTCATTTTGCCCAAGTTTGGTGTCTGTGGAATGAAGCAGCTATTTTCTGAGTTCTTTTAAAAAAGAGGTGTATTTTAAGTCGGTTCACATTTTCAATTCAAAATGGCCGCCTTCCCGTGTGTGATAGGGTGTGGTCCCCATTGGCTTTTTTGTTCATAAGCCCATGCTGGATGTGTGTACCAAGTTTCATTTGCCTACGACAAACTAAAATTTTCACTTCCCATTGACTTTTTCCAAATATTTGGGACGTTGCTATGGCAACACATTTATAGATAGGGGGTGGTTGTCATTGGCTTTTATGCTCGTCATGACATAAGAGATGTGTGTACCAAATTTTATGTCTCTATGACAAACTAAATTCTTGGGTCCCATTATAAGTTTGTAGGGGGCGCTGGAGAGCCATTTCTAAAGATAACCCTTTTATTTACATATTTTTGTGTTCAGGTCATGAATGTGCACAAACGCCTTTTTGGGTCCAACTCGATCCGAGAAGCCGTTTGAGAGTTAAGAGACGCTTTATTTTCACAAAAATGGCCACCTCGTTACAGGCTTGCCACACCCATACCCGATAAGATATCAACAACAAAGTCACAACTTTGGTTGGCACATGTGTCTAGATGATACTCACCAAATTTGGGGCCATTTAGATTAAAACACAATGATTTGCATCTTTCTGCGCAAGTGCGAATTTAGTGGCGCCTTTCACCCCACATGGCGGACTTCCTGTTAAGTTTAGGGTGTGACTGTCATTGACTTTTCTGTTTGCCCTGAGGTGTCCTATGGATATACCAAGTTTCATTTTCTACGTTGGAAAAAGTTACTTTCACTTTCCATAGGCCCAATGTATTTTGACTTTTCTAGGGGCCGCCACTGAGTCATTTTTCGTATTTTTTTTTTCGGGGACTTCAAATACATAAATTTTTTGCCGGGCTTGAAGTCTGGGACCAATAAAAATGACTTTTAGTTGTTCGTTTACTGGGTTAAATTGAGGATCATTTTGCAGAAAAATTATAATAAAAAAATATATACCGAATTATAATAAAAAAAAATATAACTCGAGCAAAAAAGTCTAGAAAAACACTTGTCTCTTTTACATACATGTGTTTAGCTCATTTTGCCCAAGTTTGGTGTCTGTGGAATGAAGCAGCTTTTTTCTGTGTACTTTTAAAAAGAGGTGTATTTTAAGTCGGTTCACATTTTCAATTCAAAATGGCCTTCCTGTGTGTGATAGGGTGTGGTCCCCATTGGCTTTTTTGTTCATAAGCCCATGGTGGATGTGTGTACCAAGTTTTATTTGCCTACAACAAACTAAAAATTTCACTTCCCATTGACTTTTTTCACATTTTTGGGGCGTTGCTATGGCAACACATTTATAGATAGGGGTGGTTGTCATTGGCTTTTATGCTCGTCATGACATAAGAGATGTGTGTACAAAATTTTATGTCTCTATGACAAACTAAATTCTTGGGTCCATTATAAGTTTGTAGGGGGCGCTGGAGAGCCATTTCTAAAGATAACCCTTTTATTTACATATTTTTTGTTCAGGTCATGAATGTGCACAAACGCCTTTTTGGGTCCAACTCGATCCGAGAAGGCGTTTGAGAGTTAAGAGACGTTTTATTTTCACAAAAATGGCCACCTCGTTACAGGCTTGCCACACCCATACCCGATAAGATATCAAAACAAAGTCACAACTTTGGTTGGCACACGTGTCTAGATGATACTCACCAAATTTGGGGCCATTTAGATTAAAACACAATGATTTGCATCTTTCTGCAAAGTGCGATTTTAGTGGCCGTTTCACCACATGGCGGACTTCCTGTTAAGTTTAGGGTGTGACTGTCATTGACTTTTCTGTTTGCCCTGAGGTGTCCTATGGATATACCAAGTTTCATTTTTCTACGTTGGAAAAAAGTTACTTTCACTTTCCATAGGCCCAATGTATTTTGATTTTGTAGGGGTCGCCACTGAGTCATTTTTCGTATTTTTTTTGACTTCAAATACATAAATTTTTCGCCGAGCTTGAAGTCTGGGACCAATAAAATGACTTTTCGTGCATGTTCACTGGGTCAAATTTAGGATCATTGGGTCGGAAGAAAAATAAAAAAAAAAAAAAAAAAAAAAAAAAAAATCCGAGCAAAAACAATAGGCCCTCCCGGTCATCACCGGCTCGGGCCTAATAAAATCCGAGCAAAAACAATAGGCCCTCCCGGTCATCACCGGCTCGGGCCTAATTAAAGCCGCAAGCGGCGATAAAGGCCCTCGCCTCCCTTGAGACCGCGGGGACACATATATTCGGAGGATTGCATGTCGTGCTTTAAAGCAAATTTGGAGCTGTTTAGATGAAAACCCTTTAGCACAAAGTGTACGATTTAGGTGGTCATGTATTCCACCCAACATTTTCTGTTGAGAAGGATCCTGGCAATTGGGAAATGGCATTTATTTCCCAATAGTTGCCTCTTCACAGACTCATTACAACCACAGCCACAAATCTATCAAAAAACAAATTGATAACTTTTTTTTGCATGCGTGTCTAGATGATACTCACCAAATTTGGAACTGTTTAGATGAAAAGCCTTTAGACACAAGGGGTGCAATTTAGGTGGTCACGCATACACCCAACATAGTAGATTTCCTGTTGAGTTTACGATATGGCTGTAATACATTTTCTGTTTGCCCTGAGGTGTCCTATGGATGTACCAAGTTTCATTTTTCTACGTTAGAAAAAAGTTACTTTCACTTTCCATAGGCCCAATGTATTTTTGACTTTTGTAGGGGTCGCCACTGAGTCATTTTCATATTTTTTTAGCGACTTCAAATACATAAATTTTCGCCGAGCTTGAAGTCTGGGACCAATAAAAATGACTTTTAGTTGCGTTTACTGGGTCAAATTGAGGATCATTTTGCAGAAAAATTATAATAAAAAAAATATACCAAATTATAATAAAATAAAATATAACTCGAGCAAAAAGTCTAGAAAAACGCTTGTCTATTTTACATACATGTGTTTAGCTCATTTTGCCCAAGTTTGGTGTCTGTGGAATGAAGCAGCTATTTTCTGTGTTCTTTTAAAAAGAGGTGTATTTTAAGTCGGTTCACATTTTCAATTCAAAATGGCCGCCTTCCCGTGTGTGATAGGGTGTGGTCCCCATTGGCTTTTTGTTCATAAGCCCATGCTGGATGTGTGTACCAAGTTTCATTTGCCTACGACAAACTAAAATTTTACTTCCCATTGACTTTTTCCAAATATTTGGGGCGTTGCTATGGCAACACATTTATAGATAGGGGTGGTTGTCATTGGCTTTTATGCTCGTCATGACATAAGAGATGTGTGTACCAAATTTTATGTCTCTATGACAAACTAAATTCTTGGGTCCCATTATAAGTTTGTAGGGGCGCTGGAGAGCCATTTCTAAAGATAACCCTTTTATTTACATATTTTTTGTTCAGGTCATGAATGTGCACAAACGCCTTTTTGGGTCCAACTCGATCCGAGAAGGCGTTTGAGAGTTAAGACGTTTTATTTTCACAAAAATGGCCACCTCGTTACAGGCTTGCCACACCCATACCCGATAAGATATCAACAACAAAGTTACAACTTTGGTTGGCACACGTGTCTAGATGATACTCACCAAATTTGGGGCCATTTAGATTAAAACACAATGATTTGCATCTTTCTGCGCAAAGTGCGATTTTAGTGGCGCGTTTCACCCCACATGGCGGACTTCCTGTTAAGTTTAGGGTGTGACTGTCATTGACTTTTCTGTTTGCCCTGAGGTGTCCTATGGATGTACCAAGTTTCATTTTTCTGCGTTGAAAAAAACTTACTTTCACTTTCCATGGGCCCAATGTATTTTGATTTTGTAGGGTCGCCACTGAGTCATTTTTCGTATTTTTTTCGGGGACTTCAAATACATAAATTTTTGCCGGGCTTGAAGTCTGGGACCAATAAAAATGACTTTTAGTTGTTCGTTTACTGGGTTAAATTGAGGATCATTTTGCAGAAAAATTATAATAAAAAATATATACCGAATTATAATAAAAAAATATAACTCGAGCAAAAAGTCTAGAAAAACACTTGTCTCTTTTACATACATGTGTTTAGCTCATTTTGCCCAAGTTTGGTGTCTGTGGAATGAAGCAGCTTTTTTCTGTGTACTTTTAAAAAAGAGGTGCATTTTAAGTCGGTTCACATTTTCAATTCAAAATGGCCTCCTTCCTGTGTGTGATAGGGTGTGGTCCCCATTGGCTTTTTTGTTCATAAGCCCATGGTGGATGTGTGTACCAAGTTTTATTTGCCTACAACAAACTAAAAATTTCACTTCCATTGACTTTTTCACATTTTTGGGGCGTTGCTATGGCAACACATTTATAGATAGGGGGTGCTTGTCATTGGCTTTTATGCTCATCATGACATAAGAGATGTGTGTACCAAATTTTATGTCTCTATAACAAACTAAATTCTTGGGTCCCATTATAAGTTACTTTCACTTTCCATAGGCCCAATGTATTTTGATTTTGTAGGGGTCGCCACTGAGTCATTTTTCGTATTTTTTTTTTCTGCGACTTCAAATACATACATTTTTCGCCGAGCTTGAAGTCTGGGACCAATAAAAATGACTTTTTGTGCATGTTCACTGGGTCAAATTTAGGATCATTGGGTCGGAAGAAAAAAAAAAAAAAAAAAAAAAATCAGAGCAAAAACAATAGGCCCTCCCGGCCATCACCGGCTCGGGCCTAATTAAAGCATAGCGGCGATAAAGGCCCTCGCCTCCCTTGAGACCGGGGACACATGCACTCGGAGGATTTCATTTACGTGCTTTAAGCGTAAACTTCACGGTAATGTCAAATAACTGGGCCTGTGCTACTGCTTGGGCCTGCTACACCACCTTGTAACCTAACTTTAGAGTTAAAGGTCTCCACAATCTCTGGTTTTCCTGGGAGCTGTCTGAACCTTTGGAAATAATAGATTATGCTTGGGCTAAGGCGAGAAAAACAAAGTACTGGCTGGAGATTTGAGATGACTCAGGAATCGCTGCACCCCCCTGTTTAAAAAGACAAAATGTAAATATAACTTGTCTAAAAGTACAAGGTTACAAGTTCCAAATGATTCTGAGGAGTTTTCTAAGACTCTAGCCTTGGCTCTGGAGGGCCTCCTCTAAAGGAAGGATCCTGGCAATTGGGAAATGGCATTTATTTCCCAAAGAAATGGCTGCCTCTTCACAGACTCATTACGACCACAGTCACAAATCTATCAAAAACAAATTGATAATTTTTTTGGCACACGTGTCTAGATGATACTCACCAAATTTGGAGCTGTTTAGATGAAAAGCCTTTAGACACAAGGGGTGCAATTTAGGTGGTCATACACCCAACATAGTAGATTTCCTGTTGAGTTTACGATATGGCTGTAATACATTTTCTGTTCGCCCTGAGGTGTCCTATGGATGTACCAAGTTTCATTTTTCTACGTTGGAAAAAAGTTACTTTCACTTTCCATAGGCCCAATGTATTTTGACTTTTGTAGGGGTCGCCACTGAGTCATTTTTCATATTTTTTTCGGACTTCAAATACATAAATTTTTCGCGAGCTTGAAGTCTGGGACCAATAAAAATTACTTTTAGTTGCACGTTTACTGGGTCAAATTGAGGATCATTTTGCAGAAAAATTATAATTAAAAAAATATACCAAATTATAATAAAATAAAATATAACTCGAGCAAAAAGTCTAGAAAAACGCTTGTCTATTTTACATACATGTGTTTAGCTCATTTTGCCCAAGTTTGGTGTCTGTGGAATGAAGCAGCTATTTTCTGAGTTCTTTTAAAAAAGAGGTGTATTTTAAGTCGGTTCACATTTTCAATTCAAAATGGCCGCCTTCCCGTGTGTGATAGGGTGTGGTCCCCATTGGCTTTTTTGTTCATAAGCCCATGCTGGATGTGTGTACCAAGTTTCATTTGCCTACGACAAACTAAAATTTTCACTTCCCATTGACTTTTCCAAATATTTGGGGCGTTGCTATGGCAACACATTTATAGATAGGGGGTGGTTGTCATTGGCTTTTATGCTCGTCATGATATAAGAGATGTGTGTACCAAATTATATGTCTCTATGACAAACTAAATTCTTGGGTCCCATTATAAGTTTGTAGGGGCGCTGGAGAGCCATTTCTAAAGATAACCCTTTTATTTACATATTTTTGTGTTCAGGTCATGAATGTGCACAAACGCCTTTTTGGGTCCAACTCGATCCGAGAAGCCGTTTGAGAGTTAAGAGACGTTTTATTTTCACAAAAATGGCCACCTCGTTACAGGCTTGCCACACCCATACCCGATAAGATATCAACAACAAAGTCACAACTTTGGTTGGCACATGTGTCTAGATGATACTCACCAAATTTGGGGCCATTTAGATTAAAACACAATGATTTGCATCTTTCTGCGCAAGTGCGAATTTAGTGGCGCGCCTTTCACCCCACATGGCGGACTTCCTGTTAAGTTTAGGGTGTGACTGTCATTGACTTTTCTGTTTGCCCTGAGGTGTCCTATGGATATACCAAGTTTCATTTTTCTACGTTGGAAAAAGTTACTTTCACTTTCCGTAGGCCCAATGTATTTTGACTTTTCTAGGGCCGCCACTGAGTCATTTTTCGTATTTTTTTTCGGGGACTTCAAATACATACATTTTTGCCGGGCTTGAAGTCTGGGACCAATAAAAATGACTTTTAGTTGTTCGTTTACTGGGTTAAATTGAGGATCATTTTGCAGAAAAATTATAATAAAAAATATATACGAATTATAATAAAAAAATATAACTCGAGCAAAAAGTCTAGAAAAACACTTGTCTCTTTTACATACATGTGTTTAGCTCATTTTGCCCAAGTTTGGTGTCTTTGGAATGAAGCAGTTTTTTCTGTGTACTTTGAAAAAGAGGTGTATTTTAAGTCGGTTCACATTTTCAATTCAAAATGGCCGCCTTCCTGTGTGTGATAGGGTGTGGTCCCCATTGGCTTTTTGTTCATAAGCCCATGGTGGATGTGTGTACCAAGTTTTATTTGCCTACAAGAAACTAAAATTTTCACTTCCCATTGACTTTTTCACATTTTTGGGGCGTTGCTATGGCAACACATTTATAGATAGGGGTGGTTGTCATTGGCTTTTATGCTCGTCATGACATAAGAGATGTGTGTACAAAATTTTATGTCTCTATGACAAACTAAATTCTTGGGTCCCATTATAAGTTTGTAGGGGCGCTGGAGAGCCATTTCTAAAGATAACCCTTTTATTTACATATTTTTGTGTTCAGGTCATGAATGTGCACAAACGCCTTTTTGGGTCCAACTCGATCCGAGAAGGCGTTTGAGAGTTAAGGCGTTTTATTTTCACAAAAATGGCCACCTCGTTACAGGCTTGCCACACCCATACCCGATAAGATATCATAAACAAAGTCACAACTTTGGTTGGCACACGTGTCTAGATGATACTCACCAAATTTGGGGCCATTTAGATTAAAACACAATGATTTGCATCTTTCTGCGCAAAGTGCGATTTTAGTGGCAGCGTTTCACCCCACATGGCGGACTTCCTGTTGAGTTTAGGGTGTGGCTGTCATTGACTTTTCTGTTTGCCCTGAGGTGTCCTATGGATGTACCAAGTTTAATTTTTCTACGTTGGAAAAAAGTTACTTTCACTTTCCATAGGCCCAATGTATTTTGACTATTGTAGGGTCGCCACTGAGTCATTTTTAGTATTTTTTTCGGCGACTTCAAATACATAAATTTTTCGCCGGGCTTGAAGTCTGGGACCAATACAAATGACTTTTAGTTGCACGTTTACTGGGTCAAATTGAGGATCATTTTACAGAAAAATTATACTAAAAAAATATACCAAATTATAATAAAAAAATATAACTCGAGCAAAAACGTCAAGAAAAACACCTGTCTATTTTACATACATGTGTTTAGCTCATTTTGCCCAAGTTTGGTGTCTGTGGAATGAAGCAGCTATTCTCTGTGTTCTTTTAAAAAAGAGGTGTATTTTAAGTCGGTTCACATTTTCAATTCAAAATGGCCGCCTTCCCGTGTGTGATAGGATGTGGTCCCCATTGGCTTTTTTGTTCATAAGCCCATGGTGGATGTGTGTACCAAGTTTCATTTGCCTACGACAAACTAAAATTTTCACTTCCCATTGACTTTTTCCACATATTTGGGACGTTGCTATGGCAACACATTTATAGATAGGGGGTGGTTGTCATTGGCTTTTATGCTCATCATGACATAAGAGATGTGTGTACCAAATTTCATGTCTCTCTGACAAACTAAATTATTGGGTCCCATTATAAGTTTGTAGGGGGCGCTGGAGAGCCATTTCTAAAGATAACCCTTTTATTTACATATTTTTGTGTTCATGTCATGAATGTGCACAAACGCCTTTTTGGGTCCAACTCGATCCGAGAAGGCGTTTGAGAGTTAAGAGATGTTTTATTTTCTCAAAAATGGCCACCTCCTTACAGGCTTGCCACACCCATACCCGATAAGATATCAACAACAAAGTCACAACTTTAGTTGGCACACGTGTCTAGATGATACTCACCAAATTTGGGGCCATTTAGATTAAAACACAATGATTTGCATCTTTTTGTGCAAGGGGTGCGATTTTAGTGGCCACGCGTTTCAACCCACATGGCGGACTTCCTGTTGAGTTTAGGGTGTGGCTGTCATTGACTTTTCTGTTTGCCCTGAGGTGTCCTATGGATGTACCAAGTTTCATTTTTCTACATTGGAAAAAAATTACTTTCACTTTCCATAGGCCCAATGTATTTTGACTTTTGTAGGGGTCGCCACTGAGTCATTTTTTGTAATTTTTTTTCGGCGACTTCAAATACATAAATTTTTCGCCGAGCTTGAAGTCTGGGACCAATAAAAATGACTTTTCGTGCATGTTGACTGGGTCAAATTTAGGATCATAGGTCGACAAGAAAGATAAAAAAAAAAAAAAAAAAAATCCGAGCAAAAACAATAGGCCCTCCCGGTCATCACCGGCTCGGGCCTAAAAATTCTATGAATGTTAACCAATGAAAGTCAGACATTGCTTTTCAACCATGCTTCAACAGAATTATTTTAAAAAATAAACTCATGGAACAGGCCTAGACAAAATTGATGGTACCCCTAGAAAAGACTGTAAATAATGTGACCAAATGGACACGTTAATTCAAGGTGTGTGCACTAATTAGCATCACAGGTGTGTACAATCTTGTAATCAGTCAGTGGGCCTATTTATAGGGCTTCAGGTAGTCACTGTGTTGTCTGGTGACATGGTGTGTACAACACTCAACATGGACCAGAGGAAGCAAAGGAAAGAGTTGTCGCAGGAGAATAGAAAGAAAATTATAGACAAGCATGATAAAGGTAAAGGCTATAATCTCCAAGCAACTAGATGTTCCTGTGACTACAGTTGCACATATTATTCAGAAATTTAAGATCCATGGGACTGTAGCCAACCTCCCTGGACATGGCTGCAGGAGGAAAATTGATGACAAGTCAAAGAGACGGATAATCCGAATGGTAACAAAAGAGCCTAGAAAGACTTCTAAAGAGATCCAAGGTGAACTCCATGCTCAAGGAACATCAGTGTCAGATCGCACCATCCGTCGCTGTTTGAGCCAAAGTGGACTACATGGGAGACGACCAAGGAGGACACCATTGTTGAAAAAAATCATAAAAAAGCTAGACTGGATTATGCCAAACTATATGTTGACAAGCCACAAAGCTTCTGGGAGAATGTCCTGTGGACAGATGGAACTTTTTGCCAAGGCACATCAGCTCTATGTTCACAGACGGAAAAATGAAGCATATCAAGAAAAGAACACTGTCCCTACTGTCAAACATGGAGGAGGCTCTGTTATGTTCTGGGGCTGCTTTGCTGCATCTGGCACAGGGTGTCTTGAATCTGTGCAGGGTACAATGAAATCTGAAGACTATCAAGGGATTCTAGAGAGAAATGTGCTGGCCAGTGTCAGACAGCTTGGTCTCAGTTGCAGGTCATGGGTCTTGCAACAGGACAATGACCCAAAACACACTGCTAAAAACACCCAAGAATGGTTAAGAGGAAAACATTGGACTATTCTAAAGTGGCCTTCTATGAGCCCTGACTTCAATCCTATTGAGCATCTTTGGAAGGAGCTGAAACATGTCGTCTGGAAAAGACACCATTCAAACCGGAAACAACTGGAGCAGTTTGCTCATGAGGAGTAGGCCAAAATACCTGCTGAGAGGTGCAGAAGTCTTATTGAAAGTTACAGGAATCGTCTGATTGCAGTGATAGCCAAAAAAAGGTTGTGCAACAAAATATTAAGTTAGGGGTACCAACACTTTTGTCTAGGCCTGTTTCATGAGTTTATTTTTTTAAATAATTCCGTTGAACCATGGTTGAAAAGCAATGTCTAACTTTCATTGGTCAACATTTATAGAATTTTTATTTATTATTACTTTTGTCAGAATAAAGTTTTTTCTGTTACCATTGTGAGTTTTTCTTTCATTGACCGAAGGGTACCAACATTTTTGTCCACATGTGTAAGAGCATCCTTGTTTTGAATACAATTCTAGCAAAATGTGGAAAAGCCACAAGAGCTTCATAACAACAAAAAGTTCAAAGCAAATGTATCTGGACTCAGTTTTCAAGGTGCAGACATGTTGTCTCTAATTCCAAGAGACTTTATCAATTCTGAGATCAACTGGTTAGAGACCTGAGCTTATATCTCTAGAGGGAGGGGTTTAACCTGAAACCAAACCTGACGGGACCAGGCTGTTCTGGTCTCATAGTTGTTAGGACAGTGTGACTCCTGATGTGAGAGTGGTTAAAGGCTCAGGTGAGTTGTTAGTATCACTGTTCCATTCAGGCATTGTTGTTCTAGAGTGAAACTGTCTGAGGTCTCCTCCTCTGTTCAGAGAGGGCTTTTCCATTTTAACAGAAATATCTTCCTTCACACCAATCTCAAACCATCTGGCCTCTCTGGCCAAAATTTGGACATTGCTGTCCTTAAAGGAATGCCCTTTCTCTTTGAGGTGGACTGCAGACTCAGGTCCACCAGGATTGGTGACCTAAAGACAAGGTCCCCTCGCACAAACAGTAATGCTGTTCAGTGTTGCGAAGAGTGCAAAGAGTTCAGTGACAGTATGTTGGAGAAACGAAACAACAGCTTCACAAGAGGATGTATCAGCACAGAAGACCCAATCCTGGTAGACCTGAGTCTGCAGTCCACCTCCACCTCAAAAAGGTCAGTAATGTCCAAATTCTGGCCAGAGAGGCCAGATGGTTTGGTTTCTGTAGATAAGCTCAGCTCTCTAACCAGTTGATCTCAGAATTGATAAAGTCAGGCAGAGAGTTCAACTCAGCTCTTAATCCAAATAGTTTTTTCCTTTGTCACTTCATATTTAGCTTAGCATTAATTCCGTCAACATGTCTGGTCTGGGCCGTGACAGCCTCATGTAGCTGTAGCTAATACATCCGTCTGTCCGGGAAACAGAAAGGAGTCATTCATCTCCCGAGTCGTTCGTTCACCAAGTCCCAGCCCCATAGAGAAAGAGTATGCAGTTACCGGAAACAGAAAGGACTCGTTCATCTCCCGAGTCTCTGAGTCGTTCATTCAAGTCCCCGTAGGCTGAATGCAGAAACAGAAGGATTCGTTCATTTCATGAGTCAGTCTTCGGGTCTGAGTCTCGTTCTTTTGTCACGCATTAGTGATGGGTCGTTCACGAGTGAGTCGGCTCTAAGAGCCGGCTCTTTTAAGTGAACGATGGGAGCCGGCTCACATATCTGAAGAGCCGACTCTATGTTTTTTTTAAATATAGCTGATAGTAATTAAACCATTATGTAATAATAAAATATTGAATTATTTTAATTTAGTAAAAAAAAGACTAATAATTCACTGAACAACACAAAAATATAATTATTTAAGCCTCATTCACTGTCTATTCCTGTTAATCATACACGAGGTGTCAGCCAATTATATTAGAAGGGAGGGCTGAAGGCGCTGGTTCTACGCACAACCTACACCGGTTTATGAGAACTGTGCACCAACTGTAAAGTTAGCGGAGCTTCGAGAAACTAGTGACGGTGGTGGAGCACCTGGAGCCAGCACCTCCACAGTTGGAGATGTAATCACTCAAGTAGGCCTACTCCGCAACCCATAGCAACGCAGTCTTCTATAAAGGACCAGTTTATGCAAAAGTCAATGTCTGTAGCGAAAAAAGGCCGAATTGATATTCCATTGGCAAAAAATTTTAAATGCAAATGTTCAATAGCATTCTTTTTTATAACACATGAATGCATTTTTAAAGAAATTGTGAGACATTGTGAGTATGATTTCATTTAATAATTTATCTGTTTTTACAGGTATTGCATTCAAAGTCATAGTTAAAACATTTATTTTTTAAAGAGCCGTTTGTGAGCCAAAAGAGCCGGCTCTTTTAAGTGAGCTGAGTCAAATGAGCCGGCTCATGAAAAAGAGCCGGAATGCCCATCACTATCACGCAGTAGATACAGAAATAAGTTAATACATACATATATTTCACATAACTGTATAAACAAACGTAATTCTTTTATTTTTTACTTTTACAGTTACGTGATGCGTTTCTGGCCTCAAATTGTATCTTTATATTTTTCTTATCCGGGGAAATCACTGATAAAGCAAAGATTAAGACTTTACAGTGGATTCTTAATCTTAGGTAATAATTTTATAGTTTATAATAGTTTAAATAATAAAAAAAACAAAGTGGCACTAACATTTAACACTAAAATAGACTGACAGGAACAAATGGAACTTTTTTAATTTTCAGATAATGTTTATTGCAGATATATTTTGATAATTTTATAATAATTCCTAAACATAATACAATACAGTCAATAATACGAATGTAATGATGTTGCGAGAGACTGAAGCGGTCACGTGACAAAAGAACGAAACTCAAGACCCAAAGACTGACTCATGAAATGAACGAATCCTTCTGTTTCTGCGTTCAGCCTACGGGGACTTGAATGAACGACTCAGAGACTCGGGAGATGAACGATTCCTTTCTGTTTCCGGTAACTGCATACTCTTTCTCTATGGGGCTGGGACTTGGTGAACGAACGAACGAACGACTCGGGAGATGAATGACTCCTTTCTGTTTCCTGTATGAGATGTGGCGCAATGCGCATGCGCGGGTTTGCACAAAAATGAACGACTCGCTCTCTGAGATGACTAGTTGTTCCCGAGTCATATTAAACCTGTTAGCGATCAACGTCACGGTACCGGGACATAAACACGCTTCAAAAAACCGTCTTTTTTGTGCTGATACCTCGTCATGCAAACCCCAACAACCTATATACTAGGAATGCACCGATACCGGTATCTGGTATCGGCCTCGATACCACATTTTCGAAAGTACTCGTACTCGTTAAAAGTCCTCCGATGCCGGGACGATACCACGGTCTGAGAAATGTCTATGTTTGAGTGTGTAAGGGGTTAAAGACTCGTTCAAAAAGAACGAATCGTTCATGAACGACTCACCACTATAGGCGAGGGTAGCTATATTAGCATGTACTTGTAGTGTTGCTGGTTGCAACAACACTGCTGGACTGCATTGCTTTCCAGTTGAGTTGGAAATTAGGTGCCAGTGGTTGCTGCACTTGGCCTGGAACACCGTGAGTTCCTGCTGAGAGCTGGAGTTTGCAGCGGGCATTTTAAGCGGGATTGCTTCACAACGCAATGGAGGTGGAAATGTGCTTCTCCAAACAGCTCCTGCTGAAATGCAACACAGAGCCAAACGCTGCTCCAGCATGGATTCCCACCACCGCAGCGGCGTCCTGAAGTGAGTGAACATATTTTTATGAACATAATCACAATTTATGTTTCTTCCCAGTAAAGCTAAAGTTAATTGATACATTTTGTCATGTTGCTAGTTAGGTAAAGTATGCTAAACGTTAGCTTCAGCTGCTCCTGATCCCGGGCTAACGCTAATGAGGGCTGCTGCTGTTGATACTGTGTCCTGAGTACCAGTGGTGGAGGAAGTACTTAAGTTTAGTACTTAAGTAAAAGTACAACTACCCCGCAAAATATATACTTAAGTAAAAGTATAATTACTACATCAACATCTTACTTAAGTAAGTAAAAGTCATAATACTTTTAAATTTACTTTAAAGTATTTTTTTAAGTAAAAGTACAATCAGTTGTATCAATGTCTGGGCTGTTCAATTGTAACAATCACAAACAATATCTATTGTGTACTGGAAAGAGTTGTTGTGCAATACTGACACTGTAAAAATCTGGTTATTTACTTATTACTCATTAAATAATAATTAGGCTAAGCCAATTATGACATACAATTTATTTTATTTTTACTATACTATTAAGAGCAGTAAAAAAAACTCAAAAGTACACAGGTAAATGTACAGTTATAGCAGTAGTTTGCTCATCTCCAAAAATGTAACGTACTAGCACGACATTGTTGGCTCTTCGTCCATGTTTGATATTTGGTGTCCACCGTGTCCTTTTCTTCAATTTACTTCAGTTCCACTTGTGTTGTTTCAAAATGCGCGCTGAGCGCATGAGTTCTTTGACCAATCAGATCTCCGATCTGTTTCAACGTGCATTGGCCAGCAACGCCAAAACGTCAGTCGACCAAAATTTTTTTTATGCAAGATTCGGAAGGATGTAACGACACACATTTTAATAATGTAGTGGAGTACAAAGTACAGATAATTGCTGAAAAATCTACTTGAGTAAAAGTATAAGTATGCATTATTTATTTTACTTAAGTAAAGTATAGATACGTAAAAATTTACTTAAGTACAGTAACAAAGTACAAATACTTCGTTACATTCCACCACTGCCCAGTACACACAGACATCTAGCTTTACTCTATCACTCAATATTCCGTTTGTTATTTCTCGTACACGGGCAGCACTCTGTTGTACTTGTAGCAGAGATGCAGCACTTAGCACTAAAGACCTGGCACTGGCTCATGACTCTGGACTTGGCTGAATATGAACATCTCATGACTTATGTAACACCGTGAGTTTTGACTCAACACAGACTCAAAAACTGTCTCAAACTTGCGTTTAGTGTCAACTATCCTAATTAGATTGAACGCGAAAGCGCGCACCATCAGTGTACGTTGTTTATCGCTGCTCCCCGGAGGAAACCGAGCAGAGCTGTCGCTGCAGAGGGAACGGTGTATCACAGGCTGCAGCCAACCAGACCGACCCAGTGACAGTACACACGTATTAAAAGACTAGCGCTTTCACGGAGGGTATACAGTAATAATTGTTCAGAGTCAATTTGCAATAAAAGGAGATCCACAGAAAAGTCCAGTAGGACGCTAACAGGCTATGGCAACTGAATGTTTGTGTTTAGATGTCTTCTTTAGATTCTTTGCTTTGTGAGAATATTTGTTATTAATATCATTTTTAACATTTTAAAATCTCTAAAATTAATTAATATAATACTGTAATTGTAAATAAGACAAATCTTTTGTTTTGCCTAAGTTGACCAGAGAAACTGGGTGCCAGCCTGAACCACACTGGAAAAAATGCCCCTCCAAAAATAAGCAAAAAAAAATTAAAACAAGATATATTTGCTTGTAATAAGCAAAAAAATCTGCCAATGGAACAAGTGAAAATTCTCTTGGTGAGATTTCTTGAAATAAGACATTATATTTAAGCCTTACAAGATAAAAATGGTCTTGAAATTAGCTGGGAAAACTAATTTTTAGCTATATTTTACTAGTAATGTGACGTTTTGGGTCTCATAATAAGCTTGCGATGCTCAAAATTAGTATTTTCCCCTCAAAAGTAGCTTTGTTTTTTTTGTCACCCAGTTTGTTTCAAGTGTATTTAACTCATTTTTAGTTCTATAATTGTTACACTGTTCTAGATTTAAGTCCACCACCTACTTGAAATAAGATTAGAAACTGGCATTTTAAGACAAAAAATGGCTTGGAGTTAGCATTCCTGACTCATATTAGGCAGTGCTCTTTAGCCATTATAAGCCACAGTTTACTCATCTCAAGTGTATTTACCTTATTATAAGCTCTACAAAAGTAATACTGTTCTAGATTAAAGACATCAACTACTACTTATACGACAGAAAAAAATGAAAAGTAGCCTTGCATTTAACCAACTTTTTAACTTTTATTTCAGCAAAAAGTCCCAGAGGACTGCAGGGAAATAGCTTCATTTGTCTCAACATTTTGCTTCACAGTATTATGGAACTGCAATATGAAAACATAGCACCTCTATACACGTATCTGACTCACTCAAAGCATAGACACTACAACTGCTCCACCATTCATTCTTAATACAAAGGCTTAACATTGTAACATTTATATGAAAGGTTTTGGGTTTACATGAACTAGTCCCTCAATACACAATTGTAACATTACCATTGAGGATGCACCATACAACTTAACAGGACAATAACCAATATCGCTATATTCACTTTTATCCCAACTTAACTGCTTAGTCAATACTCTTTCACAGTAGATGCGCCTACATTAGTGACTGCATCTGCTAAACAGACAAATAGTTGCTTAAACTCAATATTAAAAGGGATAGTTTACCCAAAGATTTAAATTGTCATTATTTACTCACCCTCATGTTGTTCCAGACCTGTATGAGTTTCTTTCTTCTGCTGAACACAAAGATGATAATTGGAAGAATGTTTGTAACCAAGCAGATAGAGCAACCATTCACTAACATACAAATAAAAAAATACTATGGTAGTCAATGGCTGCTCTATCTGCTTGGTTACAAACATTCTTCCAAATATCTTCTTCTGTGTTCAGCAGAAGAAAGAAAATCATACAGGTTTGGAACAACATGAGGATGAGTAAATGACAGAATTTGATTTTTTGGGTGAACTATCCCTTTAACTGAAAAGTTAAAATAAACTTAAAACTAAGCAGAATCTGCACTGAATTGTGCAAAAAACACAAAATATCACATCACAATACAGGATATTGGCATGTTGGCTAATATTGTCATGCACCCCAAATGAACACTGGGCTAACTTGACCAAAATGAACACTCTAGTACCCTTGGCAGGAGAAGGGAGTGCTATCCTACATTACCACTGCTTTTAGTGGCCAATAAAAGCTTTCCACTCAGCCATACTCTTCTTGTAAGACGATGTGAGATCTCTCTCATGGATTTTGTCTAAGAGGACCTCCGTCTGTATGACTGACAGCAGAGTGGCTACACACTTTGGATAAGTCAGGTGTAGGGTATAGTAGTAGGCCATAAGGTATAAAGCACTCTCGGTAAGCTTATCTTTTGGAAAGATGGTTATTGCCACATCTCCTACCGCTAGGAGGCAGTTGGACGGACCGACAATCAGGACTGGGCAGGAGAGAGTGTTTCTTTAAGTAGGAATCGGGTCTTCTCTTCCTGTAACACACAACACAGACATTCTTCTGTCAGGATAATGCATTTTAGTCATTTGGAACCAAGGGTAGAGGGTTGTTTACAAACATAACTTTATAAAGAAAATTTCTGACAAAAGTTACAGTACTGAGAAAGCTCCATCTGAAAGTGCTGTTTTTAACTATCCCATATGCATTTACTGCTTACACACGCCTAACCTTCCAAAAGAAGTAAAACCAAGGCTAAGCTAGGGTGATAAAACCTGCTGCCATACTGTGACACAGCCAAAACATCTACACAGTGAAAATCCTCTTTCTAAAAACAAGCGTTTTAAGTGTCTTTAAAGCCTTAGAACATACAGTATGTGAATAGGAAATACATTAGAGTCATCAGGGCAGCACCTTCAGTTATATTTTTTCCGATACTGCAGTCAAAACGATCCTGCAACATTTTACACAGCTCACCTCGAGGACATGCACCAGAGCCTCACTGCATCTCGCCCTCTTTGGAGGAGCAGATGTGGAGGGGAACAGTGATGGCAGCACACGTAGAATCTCAAGAGCCTGGTCAGCTGTACAGGAAAAGATTCATTACTTAAGCACTTGGACAAAGTGCACAAGGTTAAATCTGATCAAAAGGTACACAACAGACATAAATTTATATATATATATATATATATATATATATATATATATATAATTATATATATAATTATATATATAATTATATATATATATAATTATATATATATAATATATATAATTATATATATATATATATATATAATTATATATATATAATATATATATATATATTTATATATATATATATATATATATTATATATATATATTATATTATATATATATATATGTATATATATATGTATATATATATATATATATATATATATATATATATATAAATAAATCCAGCAAGTAATTGTATAGCCATCATAGATGAAAAAGGTGGACAACAAACACTAGCTCTATTTGCAAAATAACATGCCTGAAGGTCCACCCTAAACCCCATTTACTAATAACACCAAAACAGCTTTCCCTACCTTTGTCCATTCCCATTGGGGTTTTAGCGACTTTTCCATACGCCAAAAACTGCACCTTCTGGCAGAAGTCATGCCATCTTCCCTTCAGTTCATCGATGAAGTTGGTATTATCCTTATCCAAAATGCGTTGAAGCTCCTCCATCACCTATGAAATATCAAATATACCAATACAGATATTTGAACATAATTCGGGAGGAAATTGGTATTTTAAACATTGTGTGTGATACCATGGTTTTAATCATGCACAGTCAATAATGACTTACATGTACAACGTCCTTGAAACAAGGATATGCTTCTAGAACCTTCTCATGTCTTTCCTCCTCGCGAATGATATTTGAATCGATGAATGCTCTTCTGGCTACAAATTCCAAATCCAGGAGATGAGAAACATCCTGGTGGTTTGGATTTTTTCTTTTATACAAAGTTTGTAGGGCCTTGTAGTGCTTGGCCAAGGTTGCTGGACTGGTGCCTGGACTGTCAACATCTGCAGACTTGTTAGCTGTAAGACAAAAAATATATATATAATTAATATGCTTCAGTTTAAAGAAAAGTTCATCTCATCTCTATATGCCATTTAAAAAAATCTAATAATTTTTTGTATAATAAATACATGAGAACAATTAGCTTGAAACTCACATGGTCATGCAATCACATACAATTGCATGTAGGCACACAAGTACACTCCTACTACACACAGTCATGAGGCAGTTGGACAAACTCACCATGAGGACTGGATAGGGCAGAGGGTGCTTCTTCAGGTAGGCTTTGGGATTTTCTTTTTCCTTCAACATATAACAGACATATTTCTGATAGGATAATGTACTTTAAGGATAATTTCGGTATTTTGGAACTAAAATTACATACAATTAAAAAGAGCAAAAATGCCACTAATGAGACACATACATAACATTATTTGATATGCCGGAGAGGTTATATAAAGTAATGTTGCACAGTGGACTGGTACTTAAAGGGTTAGTTCACCCAAAAATGAAAATTCTGTCAATAATTACTTGCCCTAATGTCGTTGGACACCCGTCAGACCTCCGTTCATCTTCAGACACAGATAAAGATATTAGTGTTGAAATCCGATGGCTCAGAAAGGCCTTCATTGACACCAATGTCATTTCCTCTCTCAAGACCCATAAAGGCCCTAAAGACGTCGTTACAAAGCCCATCTCACTACAGTGGCTCTACAATCATTTTATGAGGTGACGAGAATAGTTTTTGTGCGCAAAAAAACAACAACTAAATAACGACTTATATAGTGATGGGCTGATTTCAAAACAAAGCTTTGAACCGTTATGAATCAGTGCATCGATTCATGATTGTCAATGAAGGCCTTTCTGAGCCATCGGATTTCAACAATAATATCTTCATCTGTGTGTGAGATGAACGGAGGTCTGATGGGTGTCCAACCACATGAGGAATTAATGACACAATTTACATTTTTGGGTGAACTAACCCTTTAAAAGGCACTGCTGTACCCAGCTGTTCCTCATACAATAACAGCTTTTTATTAATACCAAATTTCTGTTAAAACTTAATTTCTACAATAATGTTATTAATTGGTAATAAAACAGTACAAGTGTAGTGTAACTACCTATCCTCTGATGTCCATTTTAAAGCCTTTTACTTCTGTCATGTCAGGACTGTCATCTTGACCAATAAAGTGGGTTTATTTGTTTATGCAAAGTTGAAACTCACCTTCGAACTCACTTTCTTTACGGTCTGAGCCTGAGCTGCCACTTCCTTCCGTGGACAGATCTAGAATGATTGTTGAGTCACTTGAATCCATTTCATCCGTATCTGTTGGCTGCTCAAGACAGCGCCTCTTTGTAGAGCTGCAAAGATTAATCAGTTAATCAATTAGTTACTACTAAATTATTCCATCTGACTTTATTTGTATAGCACTTTTCATATAAACAAAAGGTAACACAAAGTGCTTAGTAATAAATAGCAATATCCCCCACACATCCAAAGCAATTACTTTGTAGTCACACACTAAAATAAGAGAAACAGAAAGTGAAGGACACAGATCACCCAGGACATTGACATGACTGATAATTTGAGTCATTTTTCTTAGTTTTTTTTTGGAATGTAAAAATATGATTTAAGCTTCTGAAAATTTAGAAAATGTGAATATTTTCTAGCTTCTTTAGTCCTCTGACACTGAAATTAACATCTTTAGGTTGTAGACCAAACAAGATTTTTGAGGACATAACCTTGACCTCATAAACTGATAAATTAATCTTGAAAATGATTAACAGATGAATCTTTGATAAAAAATAATCATTAGTTACAGCTCACCTCTTTGGATGTCTCCCATCTGGAGTTCTTTTTTGGGGGGATCTCACATTTTGTAATCTTTTGTATAGCTGTGAGTACACAGTGTCCTGCACAAGACATTTAATACATTTTTAAAATCGCTACTAAAAATGTCCAACATGAAACAGTCAAACTGGGTGCATTTCACTTACCCATTTATGTTGGCCTTGGTTCTGCAGCATGGGGTAGTACAGTACTATTCTCTTTGCCATTGCTGTAATTTCTGGCTTTGATGGGTATGTGTCTGATTCTCTATCCCCCTTTGCCCTCAGGATTGCAATCATACTGGTCATTGTGTTTCGAATGAGCCGGCATCTGAGATCTTTTGACATCTGGCAGTTGCGCTGTTCGCCTGTCTTCATCAACTCAAAGTATTGTTGTCGGACTTGCTCAAGTTCTGTGTCGGTGTGCAATACATATTCTGGAAAGGATAACTTCACAACCTTTTCAGGGGTTGTGTGCTTTGGAGGACTTGCGTTTACAGGAGTGGATGTATGTTGCACAGGTGATGCATTAAAGGAGGAACTGCATGAGTGTTCTTGGCCAGACTCCTGCAAAAAAAAAAAAAAAAAAAAAAAAGTTTTTTTTGTGACAACACAAAATGCAAAGTAGCATTGACAGCTCTGCATACGTATAAATAAGCAATGTTTCTTTTTAGGAGTGAAATCGCTTATATCAACTGAACAGACTACTATGCCTGTTCCAAAAACACTGTTAGCTCGATGTGCTGCAGCCAACTTAAAGGAACATGCCGACCTTTAGGGACTTAAGCTTATTCACCGCCGTATCCCCCCTTTTGACATTGTGTTGTTGACATTAAAAATACACGAAAGAGAGCTCTATTCACTGTTTTTTTTTTAAACATTTATGTAAGTTATATAACTTTATATTTCTGTTTTAGTTAGTAGGCTATATCAGGTTAAGCTAAAGATTCAAATAGGTTTGTTTATTCGCTTTATTTCAGTTAACATTTATTTAATTTCAAGTAATGAAGTTCTTTTTAATGTTTTTAGTTAACTATTACAACCCTGATAAGTTATTGATTATGTGTCAAAAACTTGTCTTTCTTTGAATTAAATGGGAATAAATACAGTGTATTTTGAAAACAAAAGCGAATATATATTGCGTGACTTTTAATTATAAACAAGCTAGAAATGCACCAGGACTCTTGTTTTGAAATGCCTGCGCCTTACTATTGCAGCTGCTCATTCAAGTTCAGATGAGGGAGATCAAATATGCATTGTAACAACCGTCTAAATCACATTACTATCTTTTCATTATTCCTCAGCATTAGTACATAAACAATTTCCTAGCACAAACGTGTGTTATTCACTGATTGAGCCTCTCTGAATCGCTACCGTGCTGCGTTTTTCCTCTATGGTTTCCCCGCAGTTAGATCCGCACGTTACAGTTAAAATGTGCTCATCTTTTACACATGACATCAGTTTTGACTGGATTTCTTCCCTAATCGTTCCTCGCTAAAATTTTCATCTCGTTTGTAATCGTTGACGAAAATAACAGTAGATTTCTGTCAAAGAAATTACATTGCTCAGAAGGCGAAGCACTGCTGGGCGGAGTGTTTAGCGCAACACTCTGAGCGAACGCTCTACTCCTCGCCACGGGGCTTCTCATGGGCTGAGCAAATCACTCCGCAGAAGTAGCAGTACTTTGCATTCTGAGAAAATAGTTCCCAGTTTGTATATTGTTAGAAGATGGCTGTGTCTCATGTGACATCGTTATTTGTACACACTGTGACTATACACATCACTACATGTAAATAGGAAAATGTTGGCGTTAATTTGTCATTTATTGGGAGCTATATGCTAGTTGCAGCCATTTACTTTCAAACTTTGTGCTAAGCTAGGCTAGCGGTGGGTGCGTCAGACTGAGTTACCGCACGCACGGACATAAAAAGGATTATGTATGGACTTATCTAACACTGGGGAATACAGTAAATGTTAAAGTCCCAAAAAATCGGCGTGTTTCTTTAAATAGGTGGTTAGTTTAGGCCACCTAACTTTTAAACTGACCTCCTCAGATACATCATGACAGGCACGCCAGACTGCTTTTCTCCGTAAAAAGTTCTCTGGGCCTGGGAAAAGATCCCGCAAATCTTCACGAGACAGGGTGCTCATCATTGCCTCTGTGATGTTTGCAGCTATGAAAACATTGGAAGACAACATAGCAAGATGAGTGTCCAAGAAAATAAACTGCATGAGACTATTAGAAGTTGAAACTTAATACAAATTAGATAAGAATTTTTCTAGTGACCAAAAATTGTTATTTATCACCACTAGACTAGAACTTCACAGTTCATGAATTTAGCTGGAACAAAATGGCGCGAATAATGTTAACGTAAGGCGAATATTCTGCTTTTGAACACAACATAATATACATTATTCTCAAAGCGCTATTCTGCTACTATTGTTCACTGACCACACATAACATTTCACACAACAGGTGAAAGAAGGAGCGTGATGTGACAAATGGGAGAAAGTTCGATGCCCACAGTGCTGCTGTAGCGGGTCACTGTGGATGAGCGCCATGAAGCAATTAACGTTAGCTTCTTTTTTTTAAAGCTTCAATTGGGCCTCTGCATTCGTAGCTTTATATATGATAAAGAATAATATTTTCATACATACCTTTCAAAATCGACACTGAGACATTATCCAATTCTTCCATGATGTTAGCTTTGCCACACTGACTCTGTTCGACGTCAACGGTCCTCCTAGTTCAAATCCAAGTCGCTCCGAAACGTTAGGATACGCCCAGGTTCTCATTTGCAGCAGCTAGATGGCGGGTGTAACCATAGTAATGAGTTTTTACGTCAGTCTTGCTCTCTACCGACCTGTGACCAGTTGACCGTCCTTGTGCCTGTGAAATCTTTGCTTCTAACATGATTTGGCGTTGCTTCATATG
This sequence comes from Perccottus glenii, assembly GCA_024416835.2. Classification (NCBI taxonomy): domain Eukaryota; kingdom Metazoa; phylum Chordata; class Actinopteri; order Gobiiformes; family Odontobutidae; genus Perccottus; species Perccottus glenii. The sequence goes on along the minus strand of CM044556.2, from coordinate 7,538,198 downwards.
CTACATATTTGTGGCATTGACTCTGAAACGACTTTTAAGTCACATTAACACCATGCACAGTCGCAGCCCTGACTTTCGCGTCGTGTGCGGGATTGATGGCTGTCCAAATGAGTACAGGGTGTATAATTCCTTCTACTATCACGTGAAGCGGACACACGTGCATCATCTTCTCCAAGCTGAAGCGGCGGAGGAGAAAGGACCGACTCGCCGCGATTTACCTGAAGCAGCCGCGAACGACCAAACTAATGCAAGCCATGTAGCTGAAGCGGAGGCCTCACGCATCTTCATTCCACCGATAAGTCACACAAGCTAAAATTTTACATTAATTTAGGTCACTGTCCACTAAACATGTTTGGTTTTCATCAATGACAGGCTCAGGTTGTAATTTGAATATAAACTAATAGCAGTGTTGAAATTAATGCGTTACAGTAACCCCACTATTTCAGGGATGCACCGAATTTTCGGCCGGTCAAATTGTCTGGTAGTGATGCCTAAAAATGACAATATTTTCCCTGTTTTAATAGATATGTTTGTTGTTAATCTCTTTCAGAGTGAATTTCAAGAAGATGGAGAGGGTCGCATGAATGTTGACCTTTCTAAACATGCAATTGCATTTCTTCTTCAAGCCAGAGAAACCCATCGACTGACACAAGTAATTTATACCACTGATTTTCCAATTAATTATTTTACATTTTTATTAGCAAGTTTAAAAGCAATAAGTTTATACTGTAGAATGATTCAGCCACTGTTCAGACCCGGCATCTTGGTTTATCCGATCACAGGTGGACAGCTAAAGGTATGTCAGAGAAACACCTGACATTTGAATGTGTCTCCACATACTTCTTCAGTGACCACTTGTGATCAGATCTCACTTCCCCGCTATATGCAAATGTACACATACTTTGCTTACAAAATCTGCCCATCCACTATATTTGTTGAGCATGAGCTAAGAATAAAAACAACATAATACACCCAACACTTACACTTTTATTTAGCACTGTCCACTTGTGATACTGTTGCTCAAAACACATTTAAGGACCAAGTGTAAACAAGGTCTTAAAGCTGCAGAAGGCAATATTATTTTGTGATAGTTTTGCTGGAAATAGCCTATTTTGATCATTGCATGTCACTAACAATATGTAATTAAAGGGCTACTTTAAAAAAAAAAGTGTCTGGGAGTTTGCATGTTGACTGCATTTTTATATAAATTTTGTTTGTTTTCTACTCCCCAGAGAGCTGTTAACCAAATGGTGAGTGGAGTCCAGCAATATCAGGCAGCATTATTGGAGCACCTAAAACAGCAAATGAGCGACATGATTGAGAGAAATTCTGGAGACCTGGATCTACTAAAGAGTGATGCAATGGGGATCTTTGACTTGTTTGTTGACCCTTTCTGCCAAATTACTTCCACCCATTTGCAGGATAAGACCATCAAAGAACTGTTACAACCAGTTGAACCAGAGATTCTTGTCGCAAAACAAACAGTTTGTTATGTGAAAAATGGAGACTCCAGAGTTCTTACCATTAAGGACCATTTTTTTCATTACATACCGTTGGTGAAAAGTTTGGAGCAGCTGCTATCACATCCGAAAATAATTGCAATGATTGATAAGAGGCCACAGGCATGAAAGGATGGATTTTTTCATGATTTCATTGATGGAGACATTTGTAAGTCGCACCCACTTTTTTTGAAATTTCCCACAGCATTGCAGTTAATTTTATATACAGATGAAATTGAGCTATGCAATCCTCTTGGATCTCGGGCAAACAAGAACAAATTGTTATTGATTTATTACACCTTAGGTAACATCAACCCTAAATACAGATCAAGACTTGCTGCCATTCGTCTGCTTGCCATGGTAAAATCCAAAGATCTTTCCCATTGTGGTATTGATGCAATATGTGAGAGGATTAACCGTGACTTAACTGAGCTGTGTGATGGTGTCCGGGTTGTCACTGCAAATGGTGAGAGGACAATTTATGGGGCACTTGTGTTCGGAGACACTCTTGCTCAGCATGAAGTGTCTGGATTTAAGATAGGAGTGGGATTTGCCTACAGTAAATGCAGGCACTGCGAATGCAATTTTGAAGACATGCAGGAGCAATTTAAGGAAGATTTATTTGTTAAAAGGACAATGGCAAGTCATAACAGACAATATAATGACATTGAAAAGGCAAATAGTGACTTTCTGAAAGACAATCTAAAAATGACATATGGCATAAATAGGAGAAGCAAATTAACTGAATTTCCTCACTTTGATATAATCAATCAAACCCCACAGGACATCATGCATGTAATTCTTGAAGGGGTTGCCCCGTATGAAATCAAATGTGTTTTAAAGCATCTTGTGCTCTCAGGGCATATGGACTTAGACGCATTCAACAGTGCAATTATTTCTTTCCCTTATTCTCCTGTGGATGCAAGGGATAAGCCTTGCCCCATATCTGTCAATACACTGTCATCAAATGACAATAAATTAAAACAGTCAGCTGGGCAGATGCTGGTTTTGTTAAAGATTCTGCCATTTCTCATTGACAAAATTGGAGAAAACGATTACACACAAATGCTACTTAAGTTGTTAGAGATAGTCAAAATTCTGTTTTCACCTATTATTGCTCTCTCAACTCTTTCAAGACTGAAGCTTTTAATAGAGCAACATTTAAAACAATTTAAACAACTGTTTCCAGATGCAAATATTATACCTAAACAGCATTACTTGCTGCATCTTCCTTCTCAGATTAAGGCACTTGGTCCTACAGTGAGGCATATGTGTATGCGCTTTGAGTCAAAGCATTGCTTTTTTAAGCAGTGGGCTTTGAAAAGTAGTTTTAAAAACATATGCAAGTCTCTTGTGAAGCACAACCAACTTTATGAATGTAGTCAGAATGTGCATGAGAAACATCCAATTTGTTCAGGTGAAGTTGACTTGGGCCCAGCCTCTGAGGTGAAAAATGTTCACTATGTTGAAGGAAAGATTAAAGACTTCTTAGGAATAGAGCACGTTGAACATATAGTTTTGGTACAGTGGATTATGCAACATGGAAATAAGCATACATGTGGAAAATCTTTGGTTATTTCTAATGTCATCAGTGACACTCCAGAGTTTGCACTTGTGAAAAACATCTATATTTTAAATGCTTCAGTGTATTGTTTTGAATGCCAACCTCTATCTACAGTTGGGTGGAATGATCATTATTTAGCTTATGAGGTAGAAGTTCCCGAACTAGCTCAAGCCAAAATTTTCATGGATGCTGAAAAGCTTGTTGATTTTACACCATACTACTGTGTAAACTTCAATAATAGCAAGTACATTCCACTGAAGTATGATCTCACAGACATCATCAAACATCATTCTTGAGTCTGTATTGAGTGTGGGTGTTTGTGCGCAATTATTTTTTTTTAAGCACTGACAAACACTGTAATTGATGGCATTTATTTTTTACTTATTCCTTTTGGAATAATGTGTTCTAGAGTGCAACAGAACAGAGAAGGAAACATAATTCCACCTTTTGCCTAATTTTTACATATTATATGTACATGGTTTGATTGAAATGTTAGACAAATAGCCACACTGTACTGTGTTGTTGGGCATGTTGACCTGCAGTTTTCAATAAAGCAGATATTTTGTCTCAATTCAAGTTAAGTCTATTTCTTGAAACAAGACGATGCATCTTTTACAAATAACACAGCAGCTTAAAAATCTTATGACATGACAAAAAAGCTTGTTTCATCTAAGATATGACTCAAAATAAGATGTTTTCAAGACAGTTTCACTTAACAAGATATTCAAGATGCACTGTCTAAAAACAAGCTCCTTTATCTAACTTAAATCTTGCTCTTTAGGTGATTTTGTCTTATATTAAGTGTGATGAGATATTTTGACTAGAAATTAGAAAAATATACTTGGCAAGATTTTGAGTTTTTGCAGTGCAGTTGATGCAGATCTGCAGGTGTGCAGGCAAACATGAAGCCTATCAGGAAAAGGAAAGGTGAGTTTGAATACTTTGAAGCTTTTGTATGTTTAGTTTAGTTTATTCTTTATTTCTCATGCACCATGTACAAAAACATTAATCTCACAAGAAAAGTTATGCTTTGTACCAGATTTAGAACATCAGACTGTCTAGGAGCTGTTTCCATTGTTGAAATGAAAAGGCTGATTGTGCAAAGGCAGAGCATCTTTTAGGGATTTTGCAGTTTTTGTGAGTTGTGGACCGAGATGTTTGGGTCTCATCATATTTACATTTACATTTATTCATTTAGCAGACGCTTTTATCCAAAGCGACTTACATTACATTACCAGTGTTACAGTCACTGGAGGCAAGGTGGGTTAAGTGTCTTGCCCAAGGACACAACGAGAGTATGAACAGTGGGGAGAGCAGGAATCGAACCGCATACCTTCCGGTTGAAAGACGACCGCTCTACCCACTGAGCTACTGCCGCCCCCATCATATACTCAAGATAACAAATCATTTGTTAAACTCTTGTTTTTGCAGCCACTCAGGCCAGAAGACACTGATGGAGCTGCCTTTCCCAGCGTCCCAGGACTAGCTCTACACCAATAATGAGGAAAAGGTGTGAGGTGTCCACTGCTGACTACAGCTAACATCCAGATGGAAGTGAGAGCACCATGAACTGTACTAGGTAATGCGTTTAGTCTCATTCTTCAGTTTTTTTTTTTTTTTACTGTTATAGTCCAATAACTTGTTTTTAAATACTCTAACAAGAACACATGAGGTGTGTGATAATCTATCATTTTATTATCATTAAAAAGGTCTAATTTAAGAAATAAAATCATGTTTATATGTTTATTTTATTTTCAGGACCTGGTGATTGTTCCTGCATCCTTCAAGTTTGCTGTTGTCTATCATCTTAGGTTCAGTCTTTGAAAACTGCAGTTAGCTCTATAGTTTCAGAGACTTGGCTTTACTTTGCTGACAACTTTTAGACTAATGTAAACAATAATACACTGTTGAATACACTCAAGATTCTTAAAAATTTTGGAACAGCTCATGAAGTTATGATCAGCCTGTGTAACACTGGCTCTTGCATTTCACCATCTTCGCTCCAATAAGTGCAACTGACAGTGATTCCCTTTCGAGGGAACTCAACACTGCGTCGTAAAACGACACTTTGGGGGAACGCCCTCAGCGTGACGGCCCTGAAGCATGAATGAAACTTAGACCAATCTTGATTGGTACCACGTCACAGCGTAGTGAGTGCCGGCCTACCCGGAAGTATAAAGGGACGCCGCATCACGCACACGCCAGCTTTTCGCTCTTCAGCAAATGCCCTGGGTGTGAACGAGAGACTTGTTGAGAAACTTTTGAATGAAAAGTATGGCAGAACAGTTTAAGAAGTGTCTGTACCCCTGCCCTCGTTACACTACGGGTAGGGACACGCACTCGTGGTGTCTGATCTGCTTGGGAGCACAGCACGCTTGGTCAGCTCTCGAGGGAGCTGGCTGTGTGCACTGAGGAGCAGGGTGCTGCGCTCCCGCCTGGCCGTGTTTGACCGGGCCGGCCAGGCTCGCGTTCCCCGTGGTTGAGGTCCCGTTGCCGCCGAGGCGGCGCGGGGGCTGAGATCGTGGGGATCGCAGCTGGAGCTGTTTGATGCGATTGGGCCAGCTGAGGCTGTTTCCCAATCATCGTCAGACAGCTATGATGCTATTCCCACCTGTGCAGGAGCCCGCGAGGCGCTTCTCCGGCACAGGAGAGGATCAAGGCTAGAGCTGTCCACATCTGAGGATGTGGACGTGCTCAACGTTGAGGCGGGTGACATGGAGGCTCGCTGGTCACCTAGTGTGCCCGCGTATGAGGAGCTCATAGAGGTTGTGACTCGTGCGGTGGCCAGATTAGTTATTAGCTGGCCACCAGAACGGCAGGAAGCGACAGTAAATAGAAATAAACTGGATGAGCGCTTCCTGCAGCACAGAGTTCGGCCCAAACAGCGGGGTTTGCCATCTTTTTCGGACTTGCACAACGAGTTGTAAGTCCTGGAGTAAGCCACACTCTTCCCGCATTTCCTTCTCCTCTTGCGCGAAGGGAGGGCGATGCTTGAGCGGTTTACGTCTGAGGATATGGACTTGCTCAGCATTTACAGAGGTGTGTGTACCCGGCCCTCGTTATATCAGCCGAGGCGGCATTCGTCACCTCACGTGCCCGCTAAAAATATGAGGAGCCCGTTGCGTTGTGACTCGTGCGAGTAATAGAGGGCCAGGTTTAACATTATCTGGCCGTCAAAAGGGCAGGGAGCTACAGTAAATAAAAGTGGCTTTTCCTGCAGCGCAGAGCACGAACTGAGCATGAGAGCTTACACATGGGTTGTGTGGCCTGTTCCATGACCTGCGCAACGAGTTGTGTGGGTCATGGGGCAGGCCACATTTCTCGCCAATGAGATTGGGACTGCGGAGGCATTTTCTCAATCATCAGGGGGTAGCTCTGTGGTCATTCCTTCCAGGGCGGGAGCCCACTAGGTGGCTGCTCCTGCACAGAGAGAGGGTCCGAGGCTTGAGAGGTATGCATCTGAGGATGTGGAGCGGCCTCAGCAATGCGGCGCATTCATTAAAGCCTCGGCGCTGCCCACCAGGCCGTGTAGAGTTACATCGACCATGGTGGGCGGGCAGCAGGGCTGCATACTACAAATGCGGGCACGCCAGGCCGACCTGTTAAAGGACTCGGAGGAGACACATCTGTGGATGTGGCTGAGAGAGTCCCCTCCGGGGAGAGGCGGCTGAGGCCGTTTTTCTCTGCAGAGCCCCTTGGACACCGGTGTAGTAAGTCCGCCGTCTATGACGCTTCGGGCCACAACGGTTTTCCAGCATACGAGCTGCCTCACAGCCCACCCCGGGGTTCTGGGCGGGCAGCAACGTTGTATCGCGCATCGAGGATCGTGTGAGACTTATCCCTGCCGTGCAGCGGTTCAGGGGGCGACAACGGTCTTGAAGCAGACCGAGATAGGCCTCGAGAGGCTGAGTCCCGTGGCGCGGACCGCAGTGGGTCCGAACGGGCTCGGGTTATGGAACAAGAAGTACACTCCCTGCGGGAAAAGGAGGCCATAGGTCGGTTTTCCTCCGCCAGAAATGGAGTCGGGTTTCTACAGGTACTTTATAGTTCCAAAGAAGGGAGGTCTGCGTCCAATTTTAGATCTAAGGTATTTGAACCGGTCTCTGAGGAGGCTCAGGTTCGAGATGAAAGTAACTAATGATACCTATTACCGTGAATTAAATTCGGTCCGAGGACTGGTTGGTCACGATGGATCTGAAGGACGCATGCTTCCATAAATCCTTCTCACAGGAAGTTCCTGAGGTTCGCTTTTTGGGGGCGAAGCGTTCCAATATCGGGTGCTTCCATTCGGCCTAGGCAGAGCATGGCCTGAGCATCAGAGCCTACACCACGGGTGGTGTGGCCTGTTCCATGACCTGCGCAACGAGTTGTGTGGGTCATGGGGCAGGCCACATTTCTCGCCAATGAGATTGGGACTGCTGAGGCATTTTCTCAATCATCATGGGGGAGCTCTGTGGCCCTGCCTTCCGAAAGTGGATGCGGTCTGGCTCCACTGAGACTCCAGGGCATCCGGAGGTTTTCCTGAGGGAATCCATTCCGGAGTATCAGGGTTACGTGCAGGTGCTGTCGTTCCCTGTCAATATGGAGGAAACCCTGGTCTCTCTCCCAAGGACCAGTACTGGGAGCAACATGTCACCGGAAATCCGTTTTGACAGATGTTTCCCTCACTGGCGGGGGCGCGGTCATAGCGGCCGCTTTTGCCCAGGGTCTGTGGCAGGACCATCATCGCTCCAGACATATAAATTGCCTGGAGATGTTGGCTGTGTTCAGGGCTCTGAGGAGCTTCCTGGCGGATCTCAGGGGTTATCACGTTCTGGTGCGCTCCGACAATGTGTCGGTGGTAGCGTACCTGAACCGTCAGGGGGGTCTGAGGTTTCGCCCTCTGTGCAGATTGGCGCATCAGATCCTCCTGTGGTCCCGGGGGGAAGTTATCGTCTATCAGAGCGATGTAAATCCCCGGGGGACCAGAATCAGGGAGCAGACACCCTGTTGAGGCAGGGGCTGAGGCCCGGGGAATGGAGACTTCACCCAGAGGTGGTGAGGTCTATATGCGAGAGGTTCGGCCCAGTGGAAGGGGATTTGTTCGCGTCTCGAGAGACGTCCCACTGTCCACTGTGGTTTTCCCTCACGCCTCCAGCCCCGCTGGGGTTGGATGCCATGGTGCAGACGCGCCGGGCGTCTGTATGCCTTTCCCCGGTGGCGCTGCTCCCGGGAGCTCTGGAGAGGGTCCGGCAGGAAGGGATCAGTCTACTTCTAGCCCCGCACTGGCCGAGCAGGTTTCTCAGACATTATAGCACTGCTGGCAGGTCTTCCAGGGCAGATCCCTTTGAGGAGGGACCTGCTGTCCCGGGCAGGGGGCACAAGACTGCAGCCCCGGCCCGGGCTGTGGGAACTCTGGGTCTGGCCCCTGAGGGGGATCAGTACCTAGAGGTGGGCCTAGCGGCAGGGGTAGTAGAAACCATACGCAGTTCCAGGGCTCTGTCCACGGGGAGGTTGTACGGCTTAAAGTGGAATGTCTTTTCCACTTGGTGCAGGGGGCGTGAGGTGGACCCAGCTGACTGCCCAGTGGCTTCGGTCCTGGAGTTCCTCCAAGAGCGCTTCACTGCGGGGCTTACCCCGTCCACTCTTACGGTGTACGTGGATGTCATTTTGGCGTTCCACGCTCCGGTAGGTGAGGGGCTTCTGGGGAGGCGCCCATTGGTCGTGCGATTCCTCCGTGGCACCCGGAGGATGACGCCTGCAACGCGCCCTGGGGTTCCAATTTGGGATCTGTGGTGGGGCTTGAAGGATTGGCTGAGGCCTCCTTCGAACCACTCGAGTTGGCGACAGAACGAGTTCTGTCGCTCTGGCGCTACTTTTGGCTATCACCTCACTTAAAAGGGTTGGAGATCTCCAGGCACTGGCTATAACGCCATCTTGCCTGGAGTTTGCCCCTAGTGGGGTTAGGGCCATTTTACGGCCGAGGCCAGGCTATGTGCCTAAGGTGCCATCTAACGTGGCACGGCCGACGGTTTTGCAGGCATTTCATCCTCCACCTCATGTGTCGGCCGAAGAGGGGAGACTTCATCTGCTCTGCCCCGTTAGGGCACTGCGAATCTATATACAGAAGTCTTCGCAGTGGAGAAAGTCAGAACGACTGTTGGTGTGTTTCGGATCTCCTAGGAAAGGTCGGCCAGCGACCAAGCAGACGGTCAGCAATTGGATCGTCCAGGCTATTGCCTTGGCTTATCAGGTGCGCGGATTGCCTTCACCTGTGGCCCTAAGGGCGCATTCCACTAGGGGCATGGCCTCTTCTCGGGCCCTTCAGATGGGGGTCCCGCTTCAGGAGATCTGCGAGGCAGCCGGCGAGGGCTGCCCCACACACTTTCATTAGGCTCTACGGTCTATATCTCCCTGCGATGCCTGGAGCTAGGCTGCTCTCGTCCTAAGTGTGCCTGAGCATCCAGTTTCACACTAGGGCAGGCACGGGTCGTCGTGGCATAGTGGGTATTCGTTCCCAAAGTGTCGCTTTCACGACGCGGTGTTGAGTTCCTCGAAGGGAACGTCTCGGTTATGCATATAACCCTTGTTCCCTGAGAAGGGAACGAGACACTGCGTCGATCCGCCACGCCTACCCCGCCTGAGGGCGATTTGCTTCATCGCGAAGGGCTGGCGTGTGCGTGATGCGGCGTCCCTTTATACTTCCGGGTAGGCCGGCACTCACTACGCTGTGACGTGGTACCAATCAAGATTGGTCTAAGTTTCATTCATGCTTCAGGGCCGTCACGCTGAGGGCGTTCCCCCAAAGTGTCGTTTTACGACGCAGTGTCTCGTTCCCTTCTCAGGGAACAAGGGTTATATGCATAACCCGAGACGCTTTCAAACACAAAGTAAAAAGCCTCTGTCCTGACTGTGCAGGATTTACAAAGTTTGAACCTGCCTTGAAATGATGTATGAGAATTGACTGACATTTATTTTTTATTTAAATTAAGTGTGTATATATAAAATATTATTTTAATATAAAATGCTTACTGTAAGAACAATCTCTAAAGAATATAAGAATTATGTAAAGGCAGTTTGAGAAAAGGGTGTCATTTAGACATTCTTTTATAAATGTTTCTTGATTCATGTTCATTTTGACTTTTATAACTGATTTTATAATGCATGTTTTTAAAGGGTAACTAAACCCCAGCCTAACTCCACCCACTCACAAAATTTGAAAAATGCTGGAAAAGTGGGCAGAGCCCAGCAGAGACAGAGGGGACAAACCGAGGGTGGAGCTCAGCGGGGGCGTGAACCGGAGACCCGCAGTGACGGATTGATTGACAGCAGCTGTCAGACTCGCAAAAATGTAGACTTGAAGGAAGCTAGTAGCTTTGCTACGAAGCGGTCCTTTAAGTCGAGGATTTTTCTGTGCATACAGGGCTAGAGCCTTATCAGTTTGTGCCACTGGCTCAAACCGCGGTCTCAACAACTCCCAAAGTTAAAGAGCGAAGTCTTGCAGCACAAGAGAGAGGGGCCAGTGATAAAACGTTAGCATTGTCTAATTTAGGCTAATGCTTAGCAAATGCTAACAAAGTTTCAGAAATGGCAAACCTATGCATTTAGTTTGATTTTGGTAATTAGTGTTAATTACACACAAAACAGAGCTTTCAAGTCTCCCTCTACAACTGTTAAAAAACTCTTTTCTTGCAGCTCACTGGTTGCTTTCGTCAACGAAAATTATGACTAAATATCGTCATCAACGAACCTTTATCACGTGACGAAAACGAGCGGAGACGCAACGTAAATGCTGATCATGTGACGATAACTATAATTAAATGTATAATGCATTATCGTTGACGAATAAAAACGAGACTTAATGTGGTTTACAAAATAAAAACTATGCTAAAATATCTCTTCATTTTCGTTGACCAAAACGAGACGAGACGAAATGTTATAACCTTATTTCGTCTCGTTTAGTCGTAGTATTTTTGCAGTAATTTCTGTTTCCTGCTGTGTCTCCCTTTCGGGAGGCTGCATCAGGTTGCACTGCGCAGACGCAGGCGACGTCACTTCCTCAAGCCTCACTAGCTCGCGGCATTATTTAGATATTTAGACTGTGGTGAGTGTCATGGTTAGTGTATTTAAACGACAACAAAGTTAAGTCTATTAGCCTGACAGAGAGAAAGGGTCCGATGGCCGGCCAGCCGGGGTTCATCTTTGGAAGAAAAAGAAGAAACGACATTTGGAAAAACTTTCATTACATAGAAGTGGAAAAGAAAACTGAATGTGTTGTGAAAAAAGATGGGGAGAAATGCGGCCACAAAATCACAGTAAAAAACACCACAAACCTTAAGAGACATCTCAAGGCATTCCATAATGAAATTGAGGCAAGTCAAAAGACATTACCATAACGTTACTTTCTATATTAGAAAGCTCATGCCAAGCCAACTCATGAGGCTGTGGTTAATGTGTCTCATTTTAACGTTAGCTTTAGACGTTAGCCACTGGAGCTGAAAACGACTGAGACAAACGTGTGTGACTAGCGTGTGTGTGTGTGTGTGTGTGTGTGTTTATGTGAGAGAGTGTAAAGTGGGTTCTTAGTTCCTACCTGACTGACTGACATCCCTTGTTGGCCAAATACTTTAGCTAGTTTTTTTAAATTTTAAATAGAATTGCATTACCAGAAAGAGGCTAAAATACAATTTTCATTGACTAAAACTTGACTAAAAATGTCATCAGTTTTCGTCGACTAAAACTAGACGAAAATAGTCATGGATAATTCTGACTAAAATAAGACTAAAATGCTCAGACTTTTAGTCGACTAAAACTAGACTAGACTAAAAAGAGTATGAACGTGACTAAAACTAATAAAAACTAAAATGACAGCTTGACACAAAGACTAGACTAAAACTAAAATTAAAACAGGCCGCCAAAAACAACACTACTCACTGGTCCTGGGAGAGAATGTGTTATAGATACTCAAGGTATAGCTATGAAATAAGACCAGTGTCAAGTCCAGTAAATTTAATAAGTAATATGCAAAAAAGACAACTCTAACCAAATATAATAGTTACATCCAAAACAAAGTAGTGATAAACATTGTTTCTCATGTTGTAGGTAATGCACAGGTGTGACAGGTTGGTGAGTTGGCTGCATAAGTCCATCCAGACTTTGAGGCAGTAGCACTAAACCCCTGTGTTACAGGCTCTAACACTTGTATTGTAGTGTTACACTTATCTTCAGCTTTTTGGTGAAATGTTTTTATAAATAACTAAATTTAATGTTTTACCCTCCACTTACACATACTGTACATGTGCACCAGCTCTTTCAGCGGTTATAGACACTTGTCTGCTGCAGTGTGGTCAGGTGGAGCTGGGGATACCTGGGCCAGCAGGTACAGGTCATACCTCCTTGTGCCGTCCTTACAGAGGATTCCAATACTGAATTTATAAATATAGTTGGTATATAAAAAAATTGAAATATGAAGAAACAGTTATACCTGAAGTTACACACAAAACTATTGTTTAAAAACATGCATTATAAAATCAGCTATAAAACTCAAAATGAACATGAATCAACATTTACAAAAGAATGTCTAAATGACATTCTTTTCTCAAACTGCCTTTACATAATTCTTATATTCTTTAGAGATTGTTCTTACAGTAAGCATTTTATATTGATATAATATTTTATATAAACACACTAAATTTAAATAAAAAATAAATGGCATAGTAAATTCTCATACATCATTTCAAGGCAGGTCCAAACTTTGTAAATCCTGCACAGTCAGGACAGAGGCTTTTTACTTTGTGTTTGAAAGTCACTGTCAGTTGCACTTATTGGAGCGAAGATGGTGAAATGCAAGAGCCAAACTTAAACAGGCTGATTATAACTTCATGAGCTGTTCCAAAATGTTTAAGAATCTTGAGTGTGTTCAACAGTGTATTAGTGTTTACATTAGTCTAAATGTAGTCTCAGAAACTATAGAGCTAATTGCAGTTTTCAGAGTCTGAATCCAAGATGATAGACAGCAGCAAAGTTGAAGGAGTAAGTAAAGTATCTTCAACAGTGAAGTGATGCAGGAACAGATACCAGGTCCTGAAAATAAAATAAACATAAACATGAGCAGCACTTAGACGGTTTTACACCATAAAATGTAAAATTAATATACTTTATACTCAAATGTCAAAACTTTTACTCAGATCAGTGAACAGCACTAATAAGGCCCCATTCTTACAGATCATTAACTAAAAAAAGTTGGTTTAGGGTTTAGTTACTCTTTAAACAATTGTTTTGTGTGTAACTTCAGGTATAACTGTTTCTTAATATTTCAATGTTTTATTTATTTTTTATATACCAACTATATTTATAAATCCAGTATTGGAATCCTCTGTAAGGACAGGGATGTATCACCTGTACCTGCTGGCCCAGGTATCCCCAGCACCCCCTGACCACACTGCAGCAGACAAGTGTCTATAACCGCTGAAAGAGCTGGTGCACATGTACAGTATGTGTAAGTGGAGGGTAAAAAATGTACTTATTTATAAAAACATTGCTCTCTTCTTCCCGGAACTAACCTGCTTAACCACGTCTCACCAAAAAGCTGAAGATAAGTGTTACACTTATCTTCAGCTTTTTGGTTACTTGAAAGTTTTGGTTTTTACATTACAAGTGATAGAGCCTGTAACAAGGGTTTAGTGCTACTGCCTCAAAGTCTGGATGAGCTTTTATGCAGCCAACCTGTCACACCTGTGCATTACCTACAACATGAGAAACAATGTTTATTACTTTGTTGTGATGTAAATATTTTTATTTGGTTAGAGTTGTGTCTTTTGTGCATATTACTTATTAAATAAACTGGACTTGACACTGGTCTTATATCATCGCTATACCTTGAGTATCTCTATAACACATTCTCTCCCAGGACCAGTGAGCTGCAGGTGCACCTGTTGAGACAAGAGTTTTTTTAACAGTTGTAGAGGATGAAATCTCTGTTTTGTGTGTAATTATTACACTAAATCATACCAAAATCAAAGTAAATGCATAGGTTTGCAATTTCTGAAAGTTTGTTAGCATTTGCCTAGCATTATCCTAAATTAGACAATGCTAATGTTTTATTACTGGCCCCATTCTCTCTTGCGCTGCAAGACTTCGCTCTTTAATTTCGGGAGTTGAGACCGCGGTTTGAGCCAGCGGCACAAATTGATAAGGCTCTAGGCCTGTATGCACAGAAAAATCCTCCACTTCGAAGGACCGCTCCGTAGCAAAGCTACTGGCTTCTCTCCAGTCTCCATCTTTGCGAGTCTGACTATTTGTCAAAGCCTTTTTTGATCATGTGCTTTAATTCTGCTTTAAGGGTTTGAAACAGGTCTCACAGAAGCAGCAAACGGCACCATAGAACAAGATGGATCAAAGGATTGACTGCAGATCCACATCTGAATAAAAGCTATTATAAGGATCTGTCAGGCAGAGCCGATCAGCCCTATACGCTCACTACGCAAGCTGCGTAGGGCCCCGCAAATTACTCAAGGCCCCGCCTCCTCCTCGTGTCATAGCGCGTCACGTCACCGTCAATTAATGTTTACAACATCCATGACAAAATGAAGCGAAACTATCCTTCTGGTCACGAAAAGAGGAAAAAAAAAACCCATGAAAGTGAACTGCGGGAACAACAATCAGGTAAACTTGTCTTCTCTCCTCTCTAAGTTTGAGGTCAGCAAAGTAAAGTTTATGTGCATTTCTGTTGTGTTTTTTCGGTCTTGCTAACCTAGCTGGACAGGCAGGCAGTGCATCTCTTGCATCACTTTGTGCCTGACAAAAGTGAGAGTTTGTTTTTGATAAACGACAAAGTGCAACAGTGTTTGTTTACTGCAGCTCGGAAAGAGAAAACCGCGTCGCGTGTGTTATCATGCGTTCATATGCGCATGCACGAAATGAAATGCGCATTTTTCAAGCAGAAATATATGTGGAGACCAGACAGACTGTACAATATATGGGCGTGAATGATGGCACTCCTCATCAAAAGTGCACATTATACATAGCCTACATACTTTTAAAACAAGACACTGATTATCTAGTCTCAGTCAATGTGTAGTTAAAAACTCTATAGGCCTACAACTGCACTGCACTAATTATGCAAAATGGAAAGCAATGTATTGATAATTTGACAGTGATTGACTTGATTTATTGGCTATATTGAATTTAAAATGTTGATTAGCTGGACATACTGGTCAATGTGTGGATGCACATCCCTCAGTTAATAATAACCATAAATCAAGAATTGCTTCACCATATATATTACAAAAATTAAAAAAAACCTTTAACATGTTAAATTATATGACTAAAGCGGTTACCTGTAAATTTAAATAATGTTTTTTTATTAAGTACTCTGTATCGGTATCGGTGAGTACTGAAATGCAAGTACTCGTACTCGTACTCGTTTTCCAAAAAAGTGGTATCGGTGCATCCCTAGTAATATCAGTAAAAAATTATTTTAACAGCACGTGTCTATTCAATCCAAATTATTAAGTGAAAATAATAATCCAATCGCTACAAAGCACATTTGCAAATAAGCACATAAATTCCATTAGGAAAGACTAGAAAGATTAAATGCGTTCTTACCGGATTCAGTGCATCTTGAATTTATATTTTTTGTCTGATCTGGCAGCTTCGAGTAGGGCCTTCTCATTCATTATGTGTCTGTAGAACTCCTGGCAGGTGTAGTTGTAGTTCACTTTCACCAGGATTTCACTTTTTATGAGGTCCACAGTTGCACGGTTCCTTGTCTCTGTCCACGCAACAGTCATGAGAGAAAACACCCTCTCCACGAACGCATTGGTGACACGAATGCTCAGCCTCAAAGCCAAACCAGAGCTGTTATGTTTTGGGGCACGGACGTGTCCAGTTTAAAGCTCATTTTTAATGCTTCCGCTTTTTCTCAGTGTTTATTTTCCCGCTCTGGCTAGCTAGCCGCTAGAACTAATAATAACGGCTGCGCTGCGCATGTTCAGTGTTTTTTTTATTAACATTTTTTTTATTGTAGAATTGTAATTTAAAGGAAGATTAAATTAAATGACGAAAACAAAATTAAAATGCGGGACACTGCTTACGACTTGCGGGACGCGGGACAAAGCTTCAAATTTCGGGGTGGTCACCCTACTGACGAGACCGGTTTGCTTGGCCCCGTGGATGGGAAATTTTGTTTTAAAAAACGAAAAGATGAAAGCGTTGACAAGAGCATGGTTGTGTGCAAGCTGTGCAACAAGGAATTTGCGTATCACCGCAGCACATTGAGCCTCAAATATCACCTCAACGCAAAACACATAGGAGTTACGTGGACGTCATTCCGACTCCGAGTAAAGTTACAAGGACCCACACCCAACCCACACTCCACCAGATGACCAGGTTTCAGGACCAGGGTAACTACACTGCTACACTTAATGGCAAACCTTAATTGCACTGGTCTGCTGGACTGAAAAAATATTTTGTTGATTAAGCTTATGTATTCAGTCATATATATATATATATATATATATATATATATATATATATATATATATATATATATATATAGGGTGCACGTGGCAGAGTGGTTAGCACTCCTGAAGGTTGTGAGTTCAAAACCCGGCCGACTCAAACATTCTCGGCCGACTCCGGTCTATCTGTGAGGAGTCTGCATGTCCTCCACGTGTTACTGTGGGTTCTCTCCGGGTACTCCCGGCCTCCTCCCACCGTCCAAAGACATGCATGTATAGGTTAATTGGCAACTCTAAAGTGTCCCTAGTGAATGAATGTGAGAGTCAATGGTTGTCTGTCACTGTCTATGTCTAAATGTCAGCCCTGCGACTAACTGGCCACTGTCCAGGGTGTACCCCGCATCAGGCCCAAAGTTGCTGGGATAGGCTCCAGTCACCCGCAACCCCTAACAGGACTAAGCGGTAGAAAATGAATGAATGAATGAATATATATATATATATATATATATATATATATATATATATATTAGAGCTGGGCAAGTTAACGCGTTATTTTTGCGTTAACGCATTAATGAATTAACGCCGACAATTATTTTATCGCGCGTTAACGTCGGCCGATTAGTATGGTGAAAGATGTCGGTCTGAAGAACATTCTTAGGATCGCAACGAATGACTGCACGTATGAGCCGCCCTCATCCAGTGCTTTAAGTGGGCTGGAGTATGTGAGCGGGAAGAATTTGCACTCCACGCTCAAAATATTTCATAATTACTCCGCTCAAGCTCCGCTCTGGGTGTACAATTTTCCGCTCCTCGCTCCAGGCTCTTTTTTTTTTAATAACACCAGTGTCTGATCAGAAGATGCAGGGACTCCTGGCTCGTGATTGGTAATTGAGCGATAGTGGAGCGCGTTTGGAGTGGGAGAAAATCACAACGCTCCAACATTTAAAAAATCCGCTCCTCGCACCTGGCAAAATCACACAACTCCGCTCCTAGCTCCGCTCCCACTCCCCTTCCTCCGCACCGCTCACATACTAGTATTCAGTACCGCCACTTCTCCGTGCGCCCAGAACGTGCTTTTAGCGTACCGATACGCTCATTTGGACATCTGTTTTAATATAGGTTTTAATCCTTTGTCTGAGCTGCGGCTTTCCAGAGCGCCATTAACAATGCACACTTCCTAATTTGTCCCACCGACAGCAGAGACTACATTACCCATACACCCTTGAGTTTTACAAGTGAAACGTGCACAACTCAACTCAACGTGGCCGGAGAGGGTGTGTGAAACGCGTGGGAACTGTTTTCACATTCACATGTAATGAAAACACAAGAGAGACATTTATATTGTTTATATTGTTATGATTGAGGCTCTGAACATAACTTGTTTTTCTATAACAAACTAAACAAAATATTAATGCCCTGGCAGTGGCAAATATTTTTGGATTTAATATTTAATTTGTTTAAGTTGAGATTTACAAGAAATATTTTAACTGCCACTAACCTTTAACTGCTGTAAAAAGTGTTCTTTTAAAATAAAAGTATGCAGTACACTAATTTTTAATTCATTATTAAATTTTGTGTATAATGCGATTAATCGCAGAACATTGTGCAATTAATCGCGATTAAATGCATTAATCGTTGCCCAGCGCTAATATATATATATTTGGTGGTAGAGAGGATTTCCATTGAGATTAATATGTGAGTTAATGTTTCCAGTAGGTAAGGTGTATGGTCTTTCTTATTTTCTTGTTCAGGAGGATATTTTAGGCACATGCCTGCCTGCCTCAGAAAACAGGCCTTACTAGGAGAGACTCAGATAAGACTACAGTATAGATTTTCATGATGTAACATCGGCACAGATAAAGTTTTTCTTTTGTTGAAGATGTATAATTGTTGCCTCATTTCAACTTAAAATACATAGAGAGATGGTGAGTCATTTAAATTTATTTATTTATTTATTTAAAAGGGACAGTGCATATTAATGAACATAAAAATGTAAATATGCCAGAATTAGCACAGTGGCTACTTTCCATCTGTAGTCCCTGGCAGGTCAGGACAAGATAACAGATAACATATAACACAATAAACACACATTCAATAAAAATGACAACATTAGACTTAACAACACTTAAACAACACTTAAGCAACATTTAATCAACACTTAACATTTCAGGTGTAATGCTCACAGACCTGGTTCCTCTTGAGCCAACATTTCAGGTTTGTCTTAAATGTGTTTATTGTCTGACCCTCTCTGTGTCTCTGATCACAGCTGGGATGCTGTTCCAAATCTCTGTTCCTTTGACTGACAGCACTTGTTGACTGAAGGCTGTGCGTCTCAAAGGAACTGCACAGCAGGGGTTCCGTTGTCCGGTAATTACCGGTCATTGGCCGGGAAAAAAATGAAATGTCCGATAAAATTAAATCTCTCCGGTCAAATTGTCCGATTAAATCTGCCTTATAATCCCGGCCCCGCCCCCCAACACAATCTGAATCGACCGTTTGAAAGTTTTTAAACAACATCGCATGTTGCATTTCAAATAAAGCGCACGCCTAACGGCTATAATATAGACTGTAGTATATAGTGCGTACATATACTAATGTTAAATAGTGCCCGCTAGAGGCGGAGTGATCTGAGTTTGTTGTAATGTGTTAAGGAGGCTGTTGCAGTGACCAATTTGTAATGCAATATTATTAAAAAATCATAGAGTGAAGAAACATTCTTCCTCTAGCTGCATGTTAATGGCAATAATAATACTACATAGACCTAAACCACGAACTATTGAGAGAATTTCAAATATGGCCAGGCCCAGGCAGACTAGCCTTAAAGGTTTTTTAAAAGACAAAGGAGTCCAAAGTCACACCGAGATATTTAAATTGTTACAATTTCAATCTCCTCCCCTTTTAAGATTACATGTGAGCTTGGCTTTGCTGTTAAGGGCGTTTTGAAAATACCATATAAACAGTCTTTCTAGAATTTAACAGAAGACATGATTTTGTTGTCCCAGATCTGAATTTAATAAACTCATTTAGAGATGGTGGAGAAAGACCATGTAGACTTTTATAAATTGAACAAGCTAATTTAAAGTTTTTAAAATTGTTAAAACTCAAATAATTATATTTCTGAAGTATCAGGCAATGATGATATGAATAAGGTTTTTTATCAAATATTTTTAAGGCTCTTTTGTATAGCGATACAATTGGTTTTAAGGTAGACTGGTTTGTCATTGACCAATTTGTAATGCAATATTCAATGTGTGAAAAAATCATAGAGTGAAGAAACATTTTAGCTGCATTTACTGGCAATAATAATCTAATTTGTTTAAAATTACAGATATTAAAATTTAAAATTTTACAAAGTGTTTTTACATGTTTTTTAAAAGACAAAGTTGAGTCCAAAGTCACACCGAGATATTTAAATTCGTCTACAATTTCAATCTCCTCCCCTTTTAAGATTACATGTGAGCTTGGCTTTGCTGTTGGGCGTTTTGAAAATACCATATAAACAGTCTTTTTAGAATTTAACAGAAGACATGATTTTGTGAGCCACTCGTCAATGCACGTCATAGCTTCTGTCAATTTTTCAGAGAGTTCAACATCAGTCTTTGCCTTTGTAAAAATTACAGCATCGTCCGCATATAGCTGAGAATTAATGTGTGGGCAAACATCTGGCAAATCATTAATATATAATGAAAATAAAATGGGCCCAAGTATAGAACCTTGAGGTACTCCAACTTGACAATCTAGATATGGAGATTTAATACCGCTGATTGAGACACAATGGATTCGGTCTGATAAGTAAGATTTCATCCAAGAGATAGCTTGTTCTGAGAAATTAAATTTAGTCAGTCTAGATAATAATATTCGGTGATCAACCGTATCAAATGCCCTTTTTAAGTCCAGGAAAATGGCACCCACAAGAGGGCAACTATCCAAATAGTGTTTCACTTTTTCCAGAAAATTATTAATTGCAGTTTCTGTCAAGTAATTGGCACGGAAGCCAAACTGCAGAGGGTGCAGAGGAGTATAACCCTTCCTTAAATGGTTTGTCAATTGTTTAGCTACCCATTTTTCCATAATTTTGTAATTAAAAATTACCGACCAATACTGATTGGTCGGTAATTTTTTACATAATTTTTATTCCCAGACTTAAAGACAGGTGTAATTGTGGCAACCTTCCAAGAAGTGGGAACAATAGAATGCCTGATAGAAAGATTAATCATATGAGTAATTGGACATATCAAAATATCTTTGTGTACCTTTATGAAGTTTGTATCCAAACCATACACATCTTTAGATTTGGAATTTTTAAAATTTTTAATTATGGAGGCTACGTCTAACTCGTTGATCTCTGCTATTTTAAAAACGGGTAAAGTCTCAATCACAGGGAAAGTAAAATCATCAGTTGATGTAAAAAGTTGTGTAATTTCATATATTGAATCTTTAAAAAAAGTATTAAATACAGATGTCACCACAACAGGATCTTTCACCAGTTCATTATTAATTTGTAATTGTAATTCATTAGTATTACTTGCCCCTTTGTCGGTTATTTTATTTATGGCTTGCCAGATTTTTTTCCCATTACCATTTGCACTCTCTCTAACTGTCAAATAGAAATTTGCCTTAGCTTATGCATAACTTGAACTACCTTGTTTCTGGCTAAAGTGAATAGTTGCTTGTCAGAATTAAGTTCAGTTTTCAGTGACTTTTTAAGTAGTTGATCTCTAGTTCTCATAAATTTTCTGCACTCTTCACTGAGCCAAGGTAGATCACGTTTACTTCTTTTATTTTTTTTTTATCCTCTTTGTGTGCGCAGCTATTGCCTCAAGAACTTTGGAGTGAAATGTTACACTAATTGTTGAGATATTATCACATGAGACTATCTCATTCCAATTCGTCTCCTTTAAGGCTTTTGCCAGATTTTGGAGTTGACCTTTTGGCACTATATCATAAAAACATGATGGACTACAATCAGATGTACAGGACCTTCGAAAACGTGCTTTAGTTAATTTTCGTGTAAAAAATATTGCATTATGGTCAGAGAGACCAGTTAAAAAATTGTATGTTTTTAAGATTCTTGCAGTTTTATTTGTGAATAGGAGATCTATTCTTGTTTTAGATTTATTAGTTATCCGTGTTGGTTTTTCAATCAATTGAACCATATTCAAAAGGTCAGTTATTTGTTTCAAGTTTTTCCTTTCTTTTTTGCTATCCCAGTTAATATTGAAATCCCCTATTAAAATAATCTCTTTATTGCGACTGAGAAAATCTATTAGCAGTTTTAGCTGGTCAAAAAACTCTACATTAGTAGATGGTTTCCGATAAATACAAATTACAATGAAATTCATTTCCTTAGAGAGAACTATATTTACACCAACACATTCTAGTGTAATATTGTCAGGCCAAACAATCTGTGAACATTTAAGACTGTCTCTTACATAGACCATAACACCTCCACCTCTACCTTGAACTCTGTCTTTCCTGAATACATTATATCCTGGCATATGTATTGAAACATCAGGTGACACACTTGTTAACCAGGTTTCAGTAAAGCCAATAAAGTCAATGTTAGATTGGAGCAACAAATGTTCAACTTGTTCACGTTTTGGAATCAAGCTCCGAATATTCAAATGGCCACCAAATAGACCTTTGGGTTTTAATTGTGGGTCCCAAATAACTCTTGCTTGATTTAAAGTCTGAAAAATTTTTAATGAACGATGTTTTTTCATAACTGGATTTCTCTTCAGATTATGTTCTTCCCTTGATTTATTATGTTGCAGAATGGGATTCATACTGTTAGGTAAGAAATTAACCTGGTTACTTTTATCATGAGAAATATTGTCTTTGGAGAGAGGACACAGTAGAATTGGGCCTACCTCTGTATTGTTGTTAATAGAAGTCAAATCAGTTAAATTCATCTGGATTGGTGTAACCACTTCCTTATTGGTTTGAGGAGAGTGAAGGCCAGTAAATAGTGGATAAGGCCCAATTGACAATGAAGCAGGCCTAGGTGAAGGCCTGGGTTGATGTAGCCCGGATAGCAATGGATGTGGCCCATGCAGCAGTGGATGTAGCCCATGCAGCAGTGGATGTAGCCTGGGTAGCAGTGGATGTGGCCCGGGTAGCAATGGATGTAGCCCGGGTAGCAGTGGATGTGGCCCGGGTAGCAGTGGATGTAGCCCATGCAGCAGTGGATGTAGCCCAAGCAGAAGTGGATGTAGCCCGGGTAGCAGTGGATGTGGCCCATGCAGCAGTGGATATAGGCCATGCAGCAGTGGATGAGGCCCAGTTAAACCCATTGCCTGTTAAGTTAGCTGTGATTGTGTAGCATCCATGTGGTCCACATTCAAAGACAGAGGGCCAGGATTTATTTCTACATCCCCAGCTAGCAGCAATATCAACAAAAGGTGAGCAGTTCCCAAGTAAGGTTTTAGTGATTGTCCCTTTGTACCTGTGGAGGGTCTTGCATGGCCATCATCCAGTACTGTTGAAAAAAGAAAGTGTTGACTCATCTTGGCTGGGTAGAGTAACTGGTCTTTGTCCTGTTTTTGTGGACATGTTAAGCTCAAGAGCAAAAACAGAGATATAAAAACAATAAAAAGATTGCCAGATGATAAAAACCATGGTATTTTGATGCTTTTAAAAAGCTTTTGTGCCAGACACACAGGATCTGCCAAACTGTGTGACTGCTCCATGGCAGCCATCTTACTTCTGTCTCTGTTCTCCATTCTCTGTCTAAAGAGACACTTTGGAGGATTTTTACTTTCACATTCATGAGTCATTGTGATGGGTCAATAACTTATTTTGCGGTGAATGAGGTCTGCACTCAAGCTCCTCTGCCGCCTCTTAGTGGAAAAAACAGCCTTGCAAAATATGGATTCAAACCTACCTTAGATTCAAAAGGTCTCGCGGGAGTCCTGGGTCTTGGTGAGTTTCACCAACTCCTCCAGGAGCTGCACCTGGAACACGGATTTTCCCTGCTGCTAACCTACTTCTCTTCTCTGTCTCCTTTCCTTTAAATACATGTCACTCACGCTCTTCGCTCCACTACTTTCTGCACACTTTCTCTGAATCAACACAAACTCGTCAGTGGAAAACTACTGTAGTTGCAATGTACGGCAAATTAGCTCAGGCTTTAGGTAGCTATTTGGCTCAATATATATGACTTGAATGAATTAAAAAGGCGTTTTTTGCAACTTACCAGACTTTACAACCTACTCACTTACTTTCCTTTGTGCAAGATCCTCTTGATTCCTGGCTTTGTAAAAGTATGAAGATGTATCATAGCCCTCAGGCTGCCTTAATAACTTTGTCCTTCATTGTTGTTTTGGATTTCTGCCTCTATGTTCCGCCTCTGCTCGTTACATTGTAACCACGTTACTACTAGAGCAAGCTCCTGACCGGTTAATGCGGCCTGAATATTCACCAAAGTTCAGATTTTTCAACTCGCATCAAAGTGCAATCTTCTGTTCGCGTTGTTCACGCCGCATCATTCTCTGTGCTGAAGAGTCCTGATGTGTTGATGTGTCACACAATGGACAAGAATATCAAGTTTTTAAAACATGGGTCAAAATCAGAACCCAGGAAGTAGAAGCCTTCACAGAACACATCAACGCAGTGGACAAGAACATCAAGTTCACCCGTGAAGATGCCATAGACAACCGCCTGGCTTTCTTAGACTGTGCAGTGGTTATTTGGGAGGACAGGACTCTCCAAGTAGAAGGTTATAGGAAGCCAACACACACAGATCAATATTTGCTGTTTAATTCCCACCACCCTCTGCAGCACAAGCCGGGAGTCATCAGGACTCTTCAGCACAGAGCTTAAGAGGTGCCCACAACCTTTAGAAGGCAAACAGAAAAACGGATAACCCATTTGTGAAGCCCTGAGAGAACTGTGGATACCCCAGATGGACTTTCAACAAAACCAAGAGGAAACAGAAACCAAACAGACAGGAACCAGAGACAAAAGAAGAAGAAGAAGAAGAGGAAGAAGAAGAAGTTTTATTTATATAGCGCCTTTCCGTAGCTCAAGGTCGCTTTACATTTCACAAATACAGTACAGACAAACAAGGGTGCAGTTATCCCTTATGTGTCTGGTTTATCTGAAAAACTTAAAATAATTTTCTACAAACACAATATTCCAGTCCACTTTAAACCAGGGAACACTCTGCGTCAAAAACGGGTCCATCCTAAAGACAAGATACCCTCTCACAAACAGAGTGATGTAGTTTACGTAGTTCAGTGAAGAGTGCACGGACAGTTTTGTTGGAGAAACGAAACATCTTTACAAAAGGATGTACCTGAGTCTGCAGTCCACCTCCACCTCAAAGATAAAGGGAATTCCTTTGAGCAATGTCCGAATTTTGGCCAGAGAGGCCAGATGGTTTGAGAGAACTTGAGCACCTGAATGGAGCAATGTCACTAACGATTTTGCACCTGAATGGAGCAGTGTCACTAACAGCTCTTCTGAGCCTTAATGACCCTCACATCAGGAGTCACACTTCCCTTTCATAGCCAACGACTATGAGACCAGAACAGCCTGGTCCATCAGGTTTAGTTTCATGTCCTTCTAGAGATTAAAGATCAGCTCTCTCACCAGTTGATCTCAGAATTGATTTAGTATATATAGTTATATATACACTTACCTAAAGGATTATTAGGAACACCATACTAATATAGTGTTTCAGAACTGCCTTAATTCGTGGCATTGATTCAACAAGGAGCTGAAAGCATTCTTTAGAAATGTTGGCCCATATTGATAGAATAGCATCTTGCAGTTGAATGGAGATTTGTGGGATGCACATCTAGGGCTCTATTGGGTTGAGATCTGGTGACTGTGGGGGCCATTTTAGTACAGTGAACTCATTGTCATGTTCAAGAAACGAATTTGAAAGGATTTGAGCTTTGTGACATGGTGTATTATCCTGCTGGAAGTAGCCATCAGAGGATGGGTACATGGTGGTCATAAAGGGATGGACATGGTCTGAAACAATGCTCAGCATTGCACAGTGGTAACAAGGCATGATGGATCCATGTTGTCATTATGTTTACGCCAAATTGTGACTCTACCATCTGAATGTCTCAACAGAAATCAAGACTCATCAGACCAGGCTACTGTCCAATTTTGGTGAGCTCGTGCAAATTGTAGCCTCTATTTCCTATTTGTAGTGGAGATGAGTGGTAAACCACTGTCAAAAAAATGGTTGTGTGTGAAAATCCCAGTAACTGAGCAGAATGTGAAATACTCAGACCGGCCCGTCTGGCACCAACAACCATGCCGCGCTCAAAATTGCTTAAATCTCCTTCTTTCCCATTCTGACATTCAGTTTGGAGTTCAGGACATTGTCTTGACCAGGACCACACCCCTAAATGCACTGAAGTAACTGCCATGAGTGAGTCAGGTCCATTAATATTGGGACATTGACACAATTCTAATCTTTTTGGCTCTATACGCCACCATAATGTATTTGAAAATAAACAGACAAGATGTGCTTTAACTGCAGACCTTTAGCTTTAATTTGAGGGTAATTACATCAGGTGAACAGTGTAGGAATTACAACAGTTTGTATATGTGCCTCCTACTTTTTAAGGGAGCAAAGGTAATTGGACAGATTAACAATCATAAATCAAACTTTCACTTTTTACTTGGTTGCAAATCCTTTGCTGTCAATTACAGCCTGATGTCTGGAACGCCTAGACATCAAAAGATGCTGGGTTTCATCCCTGGTGATGCTCTGCCAGGCCTCTACTGGATTCAGGTCAGGTGATTGGTCATTGCATAACATTCCACTTCTTTCCCTTAAAAAACTTTTTGGTTGCTTTTGCAGTATGCTTTGGGTCATTGTCCATCTGCACTATGAAGTTCCGTCCAATGAGTTCTGAAGCATTTGGCTGAATATGAGCAGATAATATTGCCCGAAACACTTCACAATTCATCATGCTGCTTTTGTCACATCATCAATAAATACAACCAGTTCCATTGGCAGCCATACATGCCCACGCCATGACACTACCACCACCATGCTTCACTGATGAGGTGGTATGCTTTGGATCATGAGCAGTTCCTTTACTTCTCCATACTCTTCTCATCACTTTGGTACAAGTTGATCTTGGTCTTATCGGTCCATAGGATGTTGTTTCAGAACTGTGAAGGCTTTTTTTAGCCGCGCAGTGTTTTACTACGACTCTGTCACATGGTGCACCGGCATCTACTCTCACTCTTGCTAGCGTGCTAGTTTTGTTTGAATTGTTTGCATGTCACCTGTAGGCGTGTCCTGCTGAATTTAATTACTTAAATCAGACGGGTATTTAAGTGTGAACCACCGTGACAGCGGTCGTGGCAGTCCTGATCACGTGAAGACCGAAGAGGGTAAAGACCATTGACTCTACCTGCTAACTTCAATAACCTAACTGCATCATTTGACCTCAAGCAGGTCTCCACATTGGCAACCCACAAGTCTGGTAACCAACTAGATCTTATCTACATAAGGTACTGCTCCACTCTGCACACTCAGGTCACGCCACTGCACACTGCTGATCATTTCTTCGTAACTCTCGACCTCGATCTAACTTCTCCAGATACTGCAATTGTTTTGACTACCACCATTCTAAGTTAATCAACTCACCTGACTCCCGCACTCTCTTTAAAACCTTTTTTGCCCTCCTTTGTCCGCCTGCTCCCCAACCTTCATCGGATTTAACATCTGATTATTTTACGTCTTTCTTTGTAAAAAATACGACCACCATCAGCAGTCGGTTCTCTGCACCACCACCTGTCGAACTTGTCCACACCCCTGATATGTGTTTGCTCCCTTCTTTTTCTCCTCTAACTGAAGCAGACATTTCAAAGGTCATTAGTTCTAACCACCCTACCACCTGCCCGCTGGATCCCATCCCCACACATCTCCTTCAAGCCATCTGTCGTGCCTTCTCTTACCCACATCATCAACTCATCTCTCTCCACTAGGTCATCTTTCAAAGAGGCCCACATCACACCACTACTAAAGAAACCCACTCTCAACCCTTCACTGTTAGAAAACTACAGACCGGTTTCCCTCCTTCCCTACATTGCCAAAGCTCTGGAGCGAGTTGTGTTTAATCAGCTCTTCTCCTTTCTCACACAGAACAACCTCCTGGACCAGAACCAGTCTAGGTTCAAGAGAGGACATTCCACTGAAACTGCACTGCTCTCAGTCATTGAAGCCCTGAGACTGGCAAAGGCAACATCCAAGTCATCTGTACTCATCTTACTGGATCTGTCTGCTGCTTTTGACACTGTTAATCTTCACATCCTCCTGTCTTCTCACAGGGCGATGGGTGTCTCTGGAATGGCGTTGCAATGGTTCAACTCTTACCTCTCGAATAGGTCATTCAGAGTATCCTGGAGAAATGAGGTCTCTGAGTCCCAACATCTCAATACAGGGGTGCCACAGGCTAAGTGCTTGGATTGCTACTCTTTTCCATATACATGACATCCCTTGGCTCTGTCATTCAGAAGCATTGCTTTTCCTATCACTGCTATGACACTCAACTCCACTTGTCATTTCAACCTAACCTGCTCTGAGTGACATCTCACTTTGGATGAAGGACCATCACCTGCAGCTGAATCTCGCAAAAACAGAATTGCTTGTGATTCCGGCCAACCCAAAGACCCACCACAACCTCTCCATTCAACTAGGCTCATCAACCATCCAGCACTGCCAGAAATCTGGGAGTGGTAATTGATGATCAACTAAAACTTCACAAGTCATGTTGCCAGCACCACCCGGTCCTGTCCATTCTCAACAACATTAGGAAAATGAGACCTTTCCTATCAGAGCACTCTACGCAAATCCTAGTCCAGGTTCTTGTCTTGTCCAAACTGGATTATTGCAATGCCCTACTGGCTGGACTCCCTGCCTGCACAACCAAACCTCTGCAGCTGATCCAGAATGCAGAGTGGTCTTTAATGAACCAAAGAGAGCGCACGTAACTCCTCTCTTCATTAGGTTACACTGGCTCCTGGTTGACGCCCGCATCAAGTTCAAAGCTATGCTCTCGGCCTACAAGACTACTACTGGCTTCGCACCCTCATATCTTCACTCGCTAATACAAACCTATGTTCCTACAAGATCCTCTCGCTCTGCAAATGAACAACATCTGGTGGTACTATTCCCCAAAAAAAATCACTCTCACGTACCTTTTCTGGTACCTTTTTTAAAAAAAACGCATGAAAACACATCTCTTCCATCAACACCTGACTGACAAACACTGAATTCTACTTCCTTTCTATTGATTCCTAAAAGCGTCTGCTAAATGACTAAATGTAAATGTACCTGGCCATGGAATAGCTGAGCACTCAACTGTCCCATTACTTTTGGTCCCTTAAAAAGTGGGAAGCACATATACAAACTGTAATTCTTACACCGTTCACCTGATTTGGATGTAAATATCCTCAAATTAAAGCTTAGCAATTAAAGCACATCTTGTAAGTTTCATTTAAATCCATTGTGGTAGTGTATAGAGCCAAAAATATTAGAATTGTGTTGATGTCCCAATATTTATGGACCTGTTACTGTTTTGTGCTCTACAGTTTGTCACTGTGCACTGTTTGGGGCCTGGGCAGTCTTGTCTTACCAAGTACCAAGTACCAAATCTATCTCTTAAATGACTGCTCTACAAGACCCACGGGGTTTAAAGTGTGATAAAGTCACTTGCTGCTACAGCAGGACTTCTTCTGACTCTTTAAATATCTACTGTCCTGCTAAAGTCCTGAATTTGTGACTTTATAAGACATCCTGAGACTGATTCACAATGTAATAGTCTGCTGTTGGTACCACACAGACTGATCTGGGATTTCTTTTATTGGTGTTATGCAGTCTACACTGGTAAACCAAATAAATACAACTTCAATACTTTAAATTGACATTTTCATTTAAATATTGGTTTTATGGTCATTTCAAGTGTCACTATTAAAAAAGTAAATGTTCTGTGAAAAGTCAGAACCAGTTTAATGTTGTGGCGTTGCCTTTTTATAGAGAACTGATAAATAAGTATTTTCTTGAGGTTGATGGTAAAGAACAAATGACACATATGACTGTAAACTAATGTCTAAGGCCTGGGGAAGTTCTTACATCCACCACAGACCTCACAAATGTACAATACCATACTATACTGTCAAAAATCAAGGGGAGAAACATAACAAAAGCTAACATTGAAATTTACAAATTATGGCTTTTCAAAACTGTGAAGAAGAAACCTATGTTTTATTATTTCAGAGGGAGACATAAGCTACATTTTATATACTGTATATTTATTCACCAAGGGCATTAATTTGTATCAATTTGTGTTAAATATAGTGTGCGTAATGAAAAGAATAGAACTTTATTGTCCACCAAAGTAGAAATTTTCCTTTAGCTCATGAGACATAATACAGATCAAAGACAAACATACAACATAAAGAAATACATAATCTAAAACACAGTTCAGTTCTGAGGGTGGCATAATTTAAATTCATTCATATTGTATTAAAAATAGTCAACACCAGTAATTGTTTATACACTTATTTGTTGTCTGTTTATACACTTATTTGTTGTCTGTGTATTGGTGTCTCTGTGTACTGGTAGCTTATGTCACTAAAACAAATTCCTTGTATGCGCAAGCATACTTGGCAATAAAACTCTTTCTGATTCTGATAGTCACTGCACAAGGGACAAACAACTTTTGATAGCTTAAAGACAGCTTTAGTTGCTAGTGGGACTCTATACTGCTGACCAGAGGGCAAGAGCTCAAACTCACCAACGGTAAGATTAGTTACCCTGCTCTCAAATCAAAGCAGTCTACGTTTGTCCTTTCTCATCGACACCAAAAGAGACATCATTATAGAAATGGTACGGCGTCAAAAGAATCACATTGATGTAATTTAAGACGAAATAATCCCTGGTTTGTAAAAGTGGGGTTTTTGAGAGGAACGCTCACAAAAAAACATCTGAATGTCAACAGATAAACGGCTTCGCCAGTTGATCCGTCACACCGGCCACTTTTTATGGAGGTGGGCGTTTCCTCTCTGTAGTTTTTCATTGAGGCTTGATTGAATCAACAGTCGACTTCAGTGTTCTGTGGAGGCTCCACATTTTGTACTGTTTAGTGAACAAGAGGGTTTTCAGGAGGGCAAAGACAATACAATTTTACACACTTTCCTGAAGAGTTAACATTAGCATGCAATTTCACTGACTAAAACACCATAACCCCACTGTTGCTCCATCCACACAAAGAATTTAAATATAAAATCTCTGTATACCTCCCATAGGTGTGTAAAGCAATACATAAAAGACTGCAACTGCTAAAAAAAGTACACAAAAGATAATAAAGCGGTAGATGTGTCATGTAAACCTCAGAATCAATGGACACTTTAGTGTGACAGAAACAGACAAACAATCTGTGTTTTTAGCAAAAGAAGGCTCCCGTCTCCATTTCAGAAAACACTCTGCAGCAGAGGGCAGTGCATAAAGATAAAGTGAGCAGCCGAAACAGGGCCTAACGCCAACCTCACACCACAGTGGAAGCTCTGGCCACTTTATTATATGATAGCATAATTCAATTTTTTTGCACTTTTTTTTAAAATTATATATATATATTTTAAATCTTTTTAAAATAGTATTAGAATAAAAATAGAACAAAGAAACATTTTGTATCTCTACAGCAGTAACAGGTGCAAGCTTAGCTTTTGTAAGCTTTTTCATCTATATTCAAATGAATATAGATCCACACACAACAATTTTAACAGTTGTGTGTGGATTGCAATGGTCCTGTCCAGATCTCAATCCTCATTAGTTATATTCATTATTTTTCATTTTTTAATTTGTATAACACGTTTCTTTCATTTAGACCTGTCAATACTAGCTAGAACTACTCTACAGATAACCCCCTTTTGGGCTACCAAGGTTTTTGGATGTCAACAAACTTTATAACTATAAATGTAAAAAAGACATCTATGTTTTATGTAATGATCCATATATAAAATAAAACCAACGTAAACATTTTGTTGCTATCAAATCAAATCAGTTGCATTTTACAAATCAACAGTATTATACTATTTATCTTAAATTAACAAGGAGTGTTGGATAAAAAAGACAGTATAAAATGAATACATTGTGTGCGTTGTGTTTTAAGATCAGAGGCACCGGACTACAAGAAGCACACAGGTTCAGGTTTAGGCTACATCCACACGAAGCCAGTGCATCCCTTATCCGATCTTTTTTTTTCCCCGTTCTAAAAAAAAAATTCCGTAAACACGGCGTCGTCTCAAGAAATATCTGCGTACACACGAAACCACTGAAACCGACTGAAAATGATGTAGTATATATGCCAGACCAGTATGGGGCGCTGTAATTCAGATATACACTATACACGGAGAAGAAGACTTTGAGCATGCGCATAACCTTGCGCGCTGCAGAAGAAGACGAAGACCTAAATATTTATTTTCTAATAAAAACAAGTTCTCAAATTGTTGCAGTCATTTATTTTGAGTGTAGTAATTGGTGCCCTCATGTTTGTTGTTTGCCCTTCAATATACGTACTGAGTTCCTCGCTCAGGGCGACGAGAGATGCTTTGGACATGCGGAAATTCTCCCTCCATTAATTTTCCACAACAACGCCATTGACAAAGTTGTCCCACCAACTGCTAATTCTACCTGGTCTTATCCAAAATTTTCTCCTGGTTGCTCTCCTGGTTCTCTTTCGCGGTGGATCTAAGAGCATGTGGCGTATGGTGTTGTCCATTATCGCTTGTGGCTCACCACAATTGCATAGAAGCAATAGATTTTGCTTTAATAAAGCTAGTAGGCTTAGTAGCTTCTGCAGCATGAACTCAATCATGTAGTCCGCCATTATTGTTGATGCTGTTACGTGTGACGAGGCCGACACGTGATGCGATGACATCATCGTTTCACAAAATATATGGATTGGCTGTACACACGAAACCGCAAGGGTGTCGTTTTCAGATTTATCCACTTTAGAACCCGGTTTCAAAAAATAGCGGATTCAGTCTCCCAAAACGTCGGATCCGTGTGGACGAAACGCCAATACGATAAAAAATGTATACGTATACAGTGATTTGCGTCTCCGTGTGGACGGCCCCTTAATTTGGCCAAATTCACCACCCCACATCCCCGATTGCTACATTGTCATTCAAATAGCCTTATTTAAATAAGACTCTTTCAGAATACTTGTGATCGTTGTCTTTGTAATGTGTGAAGTAAGCTTAGACTCCACCCCCACTGCAGTCCACGCTCACCGGGCCCCTCTTGTCCAGCGTCTCCTCAGCCGTCTTCAGGAGAATGGCCAATCTGCTGTCAGACACTTGACCCTTTTTAACAGCAGACATCAGCTGCACACAAAAACACAGAAATATGTTACAGACCAAGTAATGCGGAATAGAATATTCAAGAAAAAACAAGTGAGTACACATTAGACGACAGGAATACCTTATGACAAACAGTTTGAGTTTTATTTTGCCTTCTCATGTATGAGTTTAGGTCAAAATAAACCAGCACCCACCACCTTCTTTTTCTGTTAAAGCTGGACTAGATTTCTTTGTTTGTAACATAAAGCAGTATTTTTTTTATTCAGAAATCTTATCTTTTAAGCTTTGAAAGGGCATGTGGCATGATTCAAAATTTTGTTCTTACTGAACATATTGTAATGAAAATCCAAATAGACAAAAGAGATTTTTCACCAATATCCTATTTAGAAGAGAATAAAGTACACTATACAGTATGTGGCAGCTTGACTGAAGAGACTAATGGTTAGAAAAGCATTGTGTATATACAGTATATACAGGACAGACCTACCAGACCAACCAGACCGACCTTTTGATGTTGATAAGTACAACCAAGCTGAGGAAGGCAGCAACTGACCTAAGAGATAAGATCATGGCTATAATGAACACCTGGCAACCCCAAAACCAATTACAAAGGCTGAGTGAAAGTCTCCTAGAAAAGGTGAATGAATGCAGCATTAAGAATGATCCCTACAATGACCATCACTGGAACCAACAAGCTTAATATACACTACAACGGCAGTGATCCTTGAGATACTTGGCTAATGGGCAACCATAAGGAGCAAGTTCTAACATGGAAGAGAAGGTTGGTGATCAAGGCAGCACGGAGAGAAGTAAGCCAACTGTCAGAGCATCCCAAAAGGTTAAATGAAAAACCGAGTGCTGAAGAGGTACAGCCAGTTGCCCATACATGAAGCATTGGAAACTGCCAAACAAAAGCTCCAAGCCTTGGCCAGCTGCCTAAAAAGGTACACGAAAGAACTTGAAGTCAGGCAAATAAACCGGCTGTTCTCTACTCAACTAGCTAGAGTGTACTCTCCATGGCAGGGTAACAACACAAGAGCAGACCCACCAAGGCTGGAGACCGAACAATACTGTAAGGGTATATGGGAGAAGGAGGCATCACACAACAGCAATGCACAGTGGCTAGTGGATCTATAAGTAGACCACATCAACTTCCCTGAACAGGATCCAGTCACCATCATGAAGGCAGACATCCAAGATAGAGTCTCGGCTAGACTGGCTATGGATACCAACTAAGGAATGGGGTCACCATCAGTCACCTCCTCTAAATGGATGACATCAAGCTCTACGCCAAGAGCAACCGAGACATTGATTCACTGAGCTACACAACCAGGATCTACAGCAATGAAATCGGGTGAAGAGCGAGCGGGACATCGACTCACTGATCCACACCAGACAAAGAGCGGTTAAAACCCCCTTATGGAGTGGATAATATCAAGGACTGTGACGTCGCCCGGTATGGCGCAACCGGGGCCCCACCCTGGAGCCAGGCCCGGGGTTGGGGCTCGCATGCGAGCGTCTGGTGTCAGATCCACTCCGTCTCTCTCAGGGATCCGCTCCACTTTCCTTCTCTCTCCTTCATCTCATCACTGCCACCTGTCCCAAGCACCTGTAACCTATTACCATCAGTGAGGTATTTAAACCTCTCCTGTCCACCTCTTCCCTGCCAGATCGTTCAGCATACTTTGTGTGATAGTTTCCAGCGTTTGTTCCAGCTCTTGTTTCAGCCCTCGCTCCAGCCTTCGCTCCAGGTCTCAGGTTTGGACTTCAACTCTCAGCCCAGCTTCCCAGCTTGGTCCCAGTCACCGGCTCTGCTCCAGGCTTCGGCGCAGCTTTACGGCTCACTCCAACTATCAGCCCAGCTCCCCAGCTTGGTCCCAGTCACCGGCTCGGCTCCAGGCTTCGGCGCAGCTCCACGGCTCACTCCAACTCTCAGCCCAGCTCTCCAGCTTGGTATCCAGTCACCGGTTCGGCACCAGGTCTCGGTTCAGCTTCACGGCTCAACTCCAACTCTCAGCCCATCTCTCCAGCTTGATCCCCGTCACCGGCTCGGCTCCAATCCTCATTGCCACTCTACAGCTCCACTCCAGATCTGGGTCCAGCTCCTCGGCTTGGTTCCAGTTCAGGACTTCACTTCAGCCATCAGCGAAGTTACTCAGCACGGACTACAGACTCAGATCCCATATCCAGCTTCCTATCACTATCTGTACTTTAATAAAGTTTCACTTACCTTCACTGTCTTGTTCGCATTTGAGTCCTCAGTCCCGCATTACACTGGTGGCCGGGTCTTTCCCCGCGGGGCCCGCCCAGACTCGGCCCGAAGGAGCGACGTGGGGCCGACCTCCCGTGGGCCCACCAGTTGCGGGAGAGACCGTAAGGGGCCGGTGCAAAGTGGATTGGGTGGCAGTCGAAGGCGGAGACCTTGACAACCCATCCCCGGACACGGAATCTGGCGCTAGGGACATGGAATGTAAGTAAGTAAGTATTATTTATATAGCACCTTTCACAGATATAGATCACAAAGTGCTTTACAACGTGCTTACCACTCACCCCATTCACACACATTCACACCTGGGGCAGACAGAGATGGCGGCTGCCACACAAACGGCGCTCAACCTCCTCCGACCACCACCAAACACACCTCTACAGTCACACACATTCATACACCAGTGCTACAGACACTGGAGGCAAGGTGGGTTAAGTGTCTTGCCCAAGGACACAACGACAGTATGAACTGTGGGGCGAGCAGGAATCGAACCTACTACCTTCCGGTTGAAGGACGGCCGCTCTACCACTGAGCTACTGCCGAATGTCACCTCGCTGGCGGGGAAGGAGCCTGAGCTTGTGCGGGAGGTTGAGAGATACCGACTGGAGATAGTCGGGCTCACCTCCACGCACAGCTTGGGCTCTGGAACCAAACTACTGACTCTCCATTACTCTGGAGTTGCCTGCGGTGAGAGGCGACGGGCTGGTGTGGGCTTGCTCATTGTTCATTTCGGGCTCAGCCGTCATGTGTTGGAGTTCACCCCGGTGAACGAGAGGGACGCTTCCCTGCGCCTTCGGGTTGGGGATAGGTCTCTCACTGTTGTTTGTGCTTACGGGCCGAATGGCAGTGCAGAGTACCCCACCTTCTTGGAGTCTCTGGGAGGGGTGCTGGAAAGTGGGCCTTAAGTAAACCTTAAGGGGCGTGATTGGGAGGAATGGCCCCCCGGATCTGAACCCGAGCGGTGTTCTGTTATTGGACTAGTGTGCTAGTCACAGGTTGTCCATAACGAACACCATGTTCAAGCATAAAAGGGTGTCCACCGCTGAGCACAGTAGCTCAGTGGGTAGAGCGGCTGTCTTTCGACCGGCGGGTGGGCGGTTCGATCCCCGCTCGAAACATCCCAAAACATCATAACATCCTGCTCTCCCCCACATACTGTCATTGTGTTCTTGGACAAGACACTTAACCTACATTGCCTCCAGTGAGTGTTCTGTAACACTGGTAAATAGCTTAATTTATGTAAAGCGCTTTGAGTGCCTACTACAGTAGGTGGAAAACCGGGACGAAAACCGCATTGTTCCTCCTGAATCCGAGGTTCGACTATCGCCCGCATTCTCCTATCCAGTACCCTGGCATAGACTTCCCCGGGGAGGCTGAGGAGTGTGATCCCTGTGTAGTTGGAACACACCCTCTGGTCCCCCTTCTTGAAAAGAGAGACCACCACCCCAATTCCCATAACAATAGTGCAGACCATCCGTGCTGTTTTTTTGGCCAAACTGATATCTACTCTGTGTTGGAAGTTATTCTACCAATGGGCAGTTGCATTGAGTGTCGAATAAGTGGAGAATTGAAAGTTAAGCATGTTCTTTGCAGGCTGAACTGGAAACTGCTAAGAAGTTCCTGTATCAGGAGATGGGCTACAGGGCCCGTGACGAGCAGCTTTCCAAGACCTCCGAGATAAACCTAGACTATCAGGAAGTCATCAGGTACAGACTTTTTATTAACACTAATCTATACTTGTGTTTTGTGTAATAAAAAATGATTTAATGTAATAAATATTACACCATGCACAAAGCAGGGTATTAATAATGGTTATTAAAATGTCATAATATAATATGAATTAATATTCATATGTAATGGTTTCTTTTTTAAATGATCTTCAGATCAAACACATAAATACCAGTCCCAAAAACAATTTTGGCAGTTTGTTTGCGCTTCTTTACATGGCTTTCTTTAAAGTTATTTAAAAAAAATGAACAGCATTTATTAACATTATTAATTATTAATGTGAAGACCTGAAAAAATGATCAGTAGTGATGCACCGATACATCGATATTGGTCAATATTGAAGAGGTTGACTGACATCGGACATCGACAAATGCACCTATACAAGCCTATCAATCTTATTCTGTCGTCACCTGAAGTATATGTGCATGCACTGGCTATACTCTCCTGCCATTCTGCTTTTGCTGCCGCTCCTTTAAACAACTTGCACATTCACACGCAGCAGTGTGTGGGATTATTTTCACCTCTCTGAGAAAGAACTACAACTTGCTTTGTGCAGGATTTGTTCCTGTGAGATTTCAGAAGGACGGGTAAAGATGTATGTTGAGGTTGAGATATTTATTTGAGACAGTGCAGCATTTAAAGCTTAGACCAAGCGTCTCATTGATTGATTAAGGATAAGTCCCACATATTTTCTTGTGCCTGGTAAAAAATTTCTTTTGATCTTCTCTGTATGACATCCTCCCTGCGGCTTTAGCAGCTGGTGCTGTCTCTGACCGGATACTCAACATACTCTGATTGGTTTGTGCACGGAAGAGAAACAAATACAGAAAGAAGCCCATAACTTATTAATCGTCAGAAGTCAGTTTTTTAATCTGTAAGAGACCAATAACAACCAAAATCAAAATGTTTAATTCTATATTACAGACCCAGATTTGTATTTTCCATCAGATACACAGCTCACAAAATGCTCTGAAGTAAGAATGGCAATGAGCTAGTCTAAAGATTAGAATTTTATATAGTCACTCTGCAGATGGCATGATTAATAAATAAATTTCATTAAAGACAGAGGAAGCAGAGTATTATTTCTTTGTTACAGTTTTTTGTACAAGACGGGTGTATAGGTTAATTGGAAGAGAACCAGACCTATAGGTATGTATAGGTTAATTGGCAACTCTAAAGTGTCCCTAGTGAATGAATGTGAGAGTGAATGGTTGTCTGTCACTGTCTGTCTTTAAATGTCAGCCCTGCGACTAACTGGCCACTGTCCAGGGTGTACCCCGCCTCAGGCCCAAAGCTGCTGGGATAGGCTCCAGTCACCCGCGAGCCATAACGGGACTAAGCGGTAGAAAATGAATGAATGAATAAATGAGTTTTTTTGTTTACAAAGAAAATATATTACCAGAAAATACTTACAAAATATGTGTATTGGTATTGGTACCCAGTTTGAACACACTTGGTCTTTACTATCAGTGGCTTCAGCAAAAACAAAAAAATAACCAAACCACATTAATGTCTCTGTGACAGCAACAAGCCACAAACAGCAGATGGACATAATAATAATTAAAGCCGCAAGCGGCGATAAAGGCCCTCGCCTCCCTTGAGACCGCGGGGACACATATATTCGGAGGATTGCATGTCGTGCTTTAAAGCAAATTTGGAGCTGTTTAGATGAAAACCCTTTAGCACAAAGTGTACGATTTAGTTGGTCATGTATTCCACC
Organism: Perccottus glenii; assembly: GCA_024416835.2. NCBI lineage: Eukaryota > Metazoa > Chordata > Actinopteri > Gobiiformes > Odontobutidae > Perccottus > Perccottus glenii. The sequence goes on along the minus strand of CM044556.2, from coordinate 7,499,644 downwards.
CAACATTTTCTGTTGAGAAGGATCCTGGCAATTGGGAAATGGCATTTATTTCCCAATAGTTGCCTCTTCACAGACTCATTACGACAACAGCCACAAATCTATCAAAAAACAAATTGATAACTTTTTTTTGCACACGTGTCTAGATGATACTCACCAAATTTGGAGCTGTTTAGATGAAAAGCCTTTAGACACAAGGGTGCAATTTAGGTGGTCACATACACCCAACATAGTAGATTTCCTGTTGAGTTTACGATATGGCTGTAATACATTTTCTGTTTGCCCTGAGGTGTCCTATGGATGTACCAAGTTTCATTTTTCTACGTTGGAAAAAAGTTACTTTCACTTTCCATAGGCCCAATGTATTTTGACTTTTGTAGGGGTCGCCACTGAGTCATTTTTCATATTTTTTTTTCGGCGACTTCAAATACATAAATTTTTGAGCTTGAAGTCTGGGACCAATAAAAATGACTTTTAGTTGCATGTTCACTGGGTCAAATTGAGGATCATTTTGCAGAAAAATTATAATAAAAAAATATACCAAATTATAATAAAATAAAATATAACTCGAGCAAAAAGTCTAGAAAAACGCTTGTCTATTTTACATACATGTGTTTAGCTCATTTTGCCCAAGTTTGGTGTCTGTGGAATGAAGCAGCTATTTTCTGTGTTCTTTTAAAAGAGGTGTATTTTAAGTCGGTTCACATTTTCAATTCAAAATGGCCGCCTTCCGTGTGTGATAGGGTGTGGTCCCCATTGGCTTTTGTTCATAATGGATGTGTGTACAAGTTTCATTTGCCTACGACCAAACTAAAATTTTCACTTCCCATTGACTTTTTCCAAATATTTGGGACGTTGCTAAACACATTTATAGATAGTGGTTGTCATTGGCTTTATGCTCGTCATGACATAAGAGATGTGTGTATTTCATGTCTCTATGACAAACTAAATTCTTGGGTCCCATTATAAGTTTGTAGGGGCGCTGGAGAGCCATTTCTAAAGATAACCCTTTTATTTACATATTTTTGTGTTCATGTCATGAATGTGCACAAACGCCTTTTTGGGTCCAACTCGATCCAGGCTTGCCACACCCATACCCGATAAGATATCAACAACAAAGTCACAACTTTGGTTGGCACACGTGTCTAGATGATACTCACCAAATTTGGGGCCATTTAGATTAAAACACAAAGCCTTTAGACACAAGGGGTGCAATTTAGGTGGTCACGCATTCCATCCAACATAGTAGATTTCCTGTTGAGTTCACGGTATGGCTGTCTTTGACTTTTCTGTTTGCCCTGAGGTGTCCTATGGATGTACCAAGTTTCATTTTTCTACGTTGAAAAAGTTACTTTCACTTTCCATAGGCCCAATGTATTTTGACTTTTGTAGGGTCGCCACTGAGTCATTTTTCGTATTTTTTTCGGTGACTTCAAATACATAAATTTTTCGCCGAGCTTGAAGTCTGGGACCAATAAAAATGACTTTTCGTGCATGTTCACTGGGTCAAATTTAGGATCATATGTCGACAAGAAAGATAAAAAAAAAAAAAAAAAAAAAATCGAGCAAAAACAATAGGCCCTCCCGGTCATCACCGGCTCGTGTCTATTAAAGCATAGCGGCGATAAAGCCCTCGCCTCCCTTGAGACCCAAGGGTGTCTGCACTCGGAGGATTGCATTTCGTGCTTTTTTAAAGCGTAATGTCAAATAACCGGGCCTGTGCTACTGCTTGGGCCTGCTACACCACCTTGTAATTTAGAGTTAAATGTCTCCACAATCCCTGGTTTTCCTGGGAGTTGTCTGAACCTTTGAAAATAATAGATTATGCTTGGGCTAAGGCGAGAAAAACAAAGTACTGGCTGGAGATTTGAGATGACTCAGGAATCGCTGCACCCCCCTGTTTAAAAAGGCAAAATGTAAATATAACTTGTCTAAAAGTACAAGTTTACAAGTTCCAAAGGATTCTGAGGAGTTTTCTAAGACTCTAGCCTTGTCTCTGGAGGGGCCTCCTCCAAAGGAAGTATCCTGGCAATTGGGAAATGGCATTTATTTCCCAAAGAAATGGCTGCCTCTTCACAGACTCATTACGACCACAGCCACAAATGTATCAAAAAACTAATTGATAAATTTTTTGGCACACGTGTCTAGATGATACTCACCAAATTTGGAGCTGTTTAGATGAAAAGCCTTTAGACACAAGGGGTGCAATTTAGGTGGTCACGCATTCCATCCAACATAGTAGATTTCCTGTTGAGTTCACGGTATGGCTGTAATAAACTTTTCTGTTTGCCCTGAGGTGTCCTATGGATGTACCAAGTTTTGTATTTCTACATTTGAAAAATTTACTTTCATTTTCCATAGGCCCAATGTATTTTGACTTTTCTAGGGGTCGGCACTGAGTCACTTTTCGTATATTCTTTTCGGGGACTTCAAATACATAAATTTTTCGCCGGGCTTGAAGTCTGTGACCAATAAAAATGACTTTAAGTTGCACGTTTACTGGGTCAAATTGAGGCTCATTTTGCAGAAAAATTAAAATAAAAAAATATATACCAAATTATAATAAAAAAAAATATAACTCGAGCGAAAACGACAAGAAAAACGCCTGTCTATTTTACATACATGTGTTTAGCTCATTTTGCCCAAGTTTGGTGTCTGTGGGATGAAGCAGCTATTTTCTGTTGTTTTTTAAAAGAGAGGTGTAATCCAAGTCGGTTCACATTTTCAATTCAAAATGGCCGCCTTCCCGTGTGTGATAGGGTGTGGTCCCCATTGGCTTTTTTGTTCATAAGCCCATGCTGGATGTGTGTACCAAGTTTCATTTGCCTACGACAAACTAAAATGTTCACTTCCCCTTGGCTTTTTCCTTATAGTTGGCACGTTGCTATGGCAACACATTTATAGATAGGGGGTGGTTGTCATTGGCTTTTATGCTCATCATGACATAAGAGATGTGTGTTCCAAATTTCATGTCTCTATGACAAACTAAATGTAAATGTAACACTGGTGAATGGAAGCTTCATGTAGTTTGCTTTGGATAAAAGCGTCTGCTAAATGACTAAATGTAAATGTAAAATTACTTTCTAGCTATGCGCTCCTACTTTACAAAGGTTTTCTAGCTATTGAGCTTTATGCTAGCCTAGTATCTCTGACTTTCTAGCTATGCACTCATATGCTAGCCTAACCATAACCCAACTCTGTTTTAGGGACTGATCGAACGTACGGTCAGATTGTGGAGAAGAAACCCATTTGTTGTGTAGAGAACAATTAAAGAATAAAAACACCAGTTTTGTACTCTTTTGGTACGAGTGCTGGAACTACAACTACGAGAATGAAAACTATAAAATCAATATAAAGTTTGTCTGTTTAATCCAACTCAGTAAAAGATACAGAGCTGGTACACAATACGATATTACACAAGGTCAGCCAATGAATTGTATCAATGGTCAAATCTTTGGCCAAACTCAGTGCAGGGAGCGAGTGGATGCAATGTAGCGTGCAGAGTGAGCAAATAACAAGTATAAAAAGTTATAAGAGTGCATCTTAATAGAAAAACACTTACACCACACTGCGAGTACACTCTTTCATTTGGAGTCCACAAGCTGTAGCCACACATTCTTGTGAGGATTATAAGGATTGACCCAGCAGTCTTTAGGCTCACACTTCAGCATTACCACATTAGAGTTTGCCATAGCATGTAAGTCACTTTCATATTCATTTATGGATACATCACAGTTGGTCAGGAGCTCCTCTAAACTCATAGAAGCATTTTCTGGTTTGTTTAGCAATGCCTTTTCGAGATTTGAGTTTTTTTATTGTTTCTTTTGAAGTGTCCTTGCAGGATTCAGGTCTGGTGATCATGGTCTCTTGAATGGGATTCTTGGGAAATCTGAACCTACATCCACTGTTTTTGCCTTTATGTTCTGGTGTGGTTTTAACTGTGCATCTTAACCTCAGACACTAGTTTATACAGTTCAGGATCATTCTCAGGAAGCTTAGTTGAGATGTGTTTGTCAATGAACTCATAAACTGTCTGATCATTATCTTCCTTCTACCCATATGAGACAGTGAATATATGGACTTCTTCTGTGCTGAAATTCCAGTCTATAAAAGTAATCAACCCCTTTTCCATTTGGCTGTGCATGATAGAGGATTAGATCTCTGAATAATGTTTAGACACGTTTGTCAAACATTGTCATTGTAGTCACAGGGTTACTGCATAAAATGTCACGCTTGGTGTTCCAGCCCAACCCACCAACGTTTACTCTTTCTCCTTGTTGTGCTTTAAAACTTATTCCCATTTTATTTCTGCTGCACTGAATGTTGCAAAGAACTGAAGACAGCAATTCTGACAAAATAGTGCGTATAAATCCTGTGTAGTGTTCTGCCAGTATGCTGGTGTGCCTCTCAGATGAGTTATGAATGTCACTGCATCTCTGTTCCTTATCAGTTTGTCTACAGACGCAAAGTTATTTTGCGTCCGTCTCTGGTCACAGGCTTTGCTTTGCGTAATTGAATGCTCATACTAGACCTGGCTAAATGTATTTCAGTCACAAACTGTGCAAAGAATAACTTTGTGTTTCTGGCAAACCTATCATCAACTGAGACAAGTCTGGTATTGAAATAGCAGCTTGGACTTGTAGTGACCTCAGTGAGTGACCCTCACGGAATGTCACGAACTGACAATTTATGCTTTAAACTCCTTTTTACAGACTCTCAGAAAGTGTTTGTTTTACTGAAGGAGACCTGGTTAACATACATCTGCTAAATCCGTAACAGATGTCCAGTTGTTTTTCTTAAGGACAGGACACCAGGAGTGACCCTAATTAATGACTTTGTTTTGTTCCATTCCGAAGCCAGAATCCATTCAGATTCTGGCTCCCATTAAGGACAGATGTAACCATTTGAATTACGGTTTGTGTATTGAAAAACTCACAGACTCGAGACAGGAAGGCTTTCATGTCCCAGCCTTGAGACTTCTGTGATTTTAACATACTGCCATCTAGTGACGGTATGGACGAACGCCGCTGAGTCTTTCATCAAAGGAATTTCGGTTACTTAATGAAGAAGAAAGTTTTACAAAGGACATTGTGTTAATGTGTTCATGTCATTTCAGTTTGTTGCTCCCTTAACCGGGATTAAAAGACAGTTTTCTTTCATTTTACAGCTCGCAGTCTAAATAAAAACGTTGAATGGGTTATGTGTGTTTCAGCATGCATAAATTTGCATTTTATCTGTATAAATCTGCAGTACCAATGTATTTGTATGCTTATGAGTTGTGGAAAACTAAAATTCATAATAAGTTACTTTGTGGAAGATAAAGGAACATTTGAATAAGACCAAAATTAGTTAGGATCACCACATTTCCCCAAACCAAAGCCACACACCCTAGGCCGTGTTGAAACACGCCTCTTTTCGGCCAGCACAAAAAGTTGTGCACACCAGAAATTGCTCTCTTGTGTTCCTCTCCCTCTTGCAAGTCTTTCTTTCTGACCTTTGTCTGCAGGACAATATACGTCGTCCTATTCTGTAACTTAGCATTTAGCTTACTTTTCATTTTTCGAGCCACGTGGCATAGATGCACTCTGTGCAAAAGTAAATTTTTCTCTTTAAAAGCCTATGCTTATTTTGCTCAGCTGTTCCAAGGGACTACGTAATTCCCCCCCGCGACGGAAGGGAATTTTGTAGTTTCTTGTGAAAATTAAGAGCCTCTCGTGAACCAACTAGCGCTCACAGAAGCCAGAAAGTTGAACCAACTTAGAAACAACTTCCAAGACCCTTTTTCAGCGGTCTAGCAACAGTTTTTCAAAGACTCTAATCTGTTTCTGCCTGATGCCAACGGCAGAGATAGAGAGCTTGATACAGTGACGCCTTCACATCATCTCCGCCCAAGCAGCACGGCGAACCAGCTGGGCGCATCGTCACGTGATGGACTTCTTGGGGACCGGTACAGCGACCCAGACGAACCGCGCCAGAGCTTTGAAGCGACCCTTTGGACCTCTGACGAAAATCGAACTGGGCCATGACCAGCCGACCCAAGTAAGCTACACGGTCGACACCGCAGAGTTTGGCATTCTAAACTGTATTTTATAAGCTCAAGTCATTATACCTTCATCTACTTCCCTCTAAAATCCCGTAACCGTCCCTTAGTTAAACAACATAATTTAATTAGTCAAAACGTCCCTTTTCCTCCACAAAGTAATTAAGTAAATGTCATTGTTTATTGTTCTGTGTTAATCATTATTCTCATTATATGTCAATAATCTTTCCCTTTGTGTCCTCTCCCCATCATGATAATTCATTGTTACAATAAGTTAAAATAATGACAATAAGTCATTGTCAATAGGGCTGTCAACTTTTTTTTTTTTTTTTTACCAATAAAGAAATTTTCATTGATTTACTCCTTGATATTTTTTCCTTTATTAGCAGTTATATATGACTGTTTTCTAAATATAATTAGCCTATGTTTTATACCAAACTTTAAATGCTTTAATTTAGGCTATTTTATAACGGCGCCACAGTTTGCACCACATGACCACTCGGGAACCGCACCGTTGGCTGCACTGCTTCTTCGCGTTCAGTAAGGAAAAGTATTCATTTAGTTAGAACGCTACTCGTTTTAGGCTTTAGTAGAAAAAATGTCCAAGAAATCGAAATCAATTGTTTGGCTGCATTTTACAAAAAAAGACGACAAGACTGTGGAGTGCAAGCTATGTGGCCTAAAGCTAGCTTACCATAGCTCAACGACCAATATGACCTATCACCTAAAAGCGGTAAGCGAGATATAAATTTGTCAGACAGCTTTGCTATGTCTAATGTCGAAAAGTTTATATATTTTATTGGTTATGTACTAGGCGCATCCACAGGTCATGCCACAGGCGTCAGGAAGCACCCAGACGCAACTGGAGTTGGTCCATCCACTGTCGGCGAGAGAAAGGAGGACATCACTAAGGGATTGTGCATTACATCGCCCAAGATATGAGGCCAGTCAATACGGTGGAAGGAGAGGGCTTTAAGAACATGTTTAAAATCGTCGAGCCAAGATATACTGTGCCAGCACGGGAGACTGTCATGCGTGCGCTAAGTTCGCGGTTTGATGGACTTAAAGTAAATGTAAACCAGTTACTCCAATCCTCCGAGGCTGTAGGCTTCACAACTGATTTGTGGTCTTCACTAAGAATGGAGGCATACATGACAGTTCGGCCCATTTTATTGATGCGGACTGGAAAATGAATAGCGTTGTTTTAGAAACAAAGCAAATGGATGAAGCGCACACGGGAGAAAATGTGGCTGCGCGACTCACTCAAGTCGCGGAAGCTTACCACATTCCACCAGAGAAGCGGGTGTCAGTGGTAACGGACAACGCTGCCAACATGGTCCTCTCGGTGGAATTATTGAAGGGATCCGGTCAGTGGCCAGACGTGGAGTTGGTTAGGTGTGCAGGCCACACCCTGCAGCTGTCGTAAATGCTGCCTTAAAAGAAGACCGGTGTCGCGCCACGGTGGCTGCGTGCGGCGTCTTGTTGGGCACTTCAAAAAGGGACACAAAGCGGGTCTCAAAGAGAAACAGGTGCAGCAAAAAGCTCCTGAGCACGAACTCATCCAGGATGTGCCCACCGGTGGAACTCCACCTGCTTTATGTTGGGCGACTGTTGGAGCAGCGCTGGCCCATCACCGCCGTTTATCGGACCCCAATTACACTAAGAGGAGTGACAGCAGCACTTTGGACATGACAACAGAGCAGTGGAATATGGCTGAAGAGATCACAGACGTTCTTAAGCCCTTTATTACACTGACCGAGCTGTTGTCGGAGGAGGCTAACACATCCCTGTCAGCGGCCTTCCCAATGCTTGAGAATCTAAAAAAATGTCATCTTGCCATCACAGATAACGATAGTCCAACAAAGAAAAAGTTGAAACTTAAGCTTGTGCAGAAATAGATAGTCGATGGAAACTCAAAGACCAGGTTGTGATGACAGCAGCCTGTACATTTTAACTGCAGTACTGGACCCGCGCTTCAAACAGCTACCTTTTCTTAATGACGAGAAACGGGATGAGGCCTATTCTGAAGTCGTAAAACTAGCACAAAGGCTAAGCCTCCCGGGAGACAGCGCAGAGCAGAGAGGGGATGATGAGGACCCGTTGGCAAAAAAACAGAAAACGGCAAAAGAGAAGGAGATAGCGATGCTTCTTTGTGGACATGGTGCAGAGGATGATCCTGATGAGCCAAGCGCACAAAGATCCTCTTGCGACGAAATGAAAGATTATCTTCAGGACAGAAGTAAAGTGGACACTGCTGGGCCACTTGCGTGGTGGAAAAATAATGAGAGAGATATCCACGACTTGCTCGGGCAGCCAAACGCCTGCTCTGCATCCCTGCAACCTCCACTCCTGCAGAGCGATTTTCCAAAGCGGGATTTATTGTTAACAAGTCGAGGAGCTGTCTTTTACCCAAGAATGTGGACATGTTAGTGTTTTTGGCCCACAACATAAAAAAGGTGGACTAGGCCTGCAGATCTGTAAGTAGCCTTAACGGCTTTATTATGCTGACTCAATAGATTTTGACTCAATTTATTTGTACACTTGACACGTTTAAAAATAGCCTATATAATGTAACGAAACGAAAATAAATATATAGGCCTTCCTACTATACAGCCTATTATTATTAATGTTTTTAAGGCTATTTTGGGTTTGTTTGTGTTTGTTTTAAAACGCCTAGATCGGTTGGACAAAAGTTAACCCATAGCTTTGAAAGTAAAGATGAATATACAGCCTGTATAATCGAGAGCTTTTGTTAGGATTTTTCATTATTTGGCAGTTTTAGCAGTTATATTTTTTGTAGCGTTGTGGTGTGGTCAGGTGCACGATTGTGACGGTCACTGTAGACCTAGGACAGAACTCCTCACTTTGCAGTTTAAAAAATAACTAAATTTTCAAATAATTGTATTATTATAGTTTTATTTATTATTGATGTTTTTTGTTGTTGTTTTAATTGCTTTTGTTGCGTTGTTGTTTTAATAGTTGTTTAAATGCTCTATGATAATTGTTTAATAAATGTTAAATCAAAATGCAAAACATCGTGTCTTTTTTTTTTTTTTTTTTAGTCGACTAATCGTTGCACAGGACGGTACTTTGGTCGACTAAGCATTTCTTTGGTTGACTACAGCCCTAATTGTCAATAAACCCCATAAAACATTAAAGATTTTGATTTGGTGTTTTCCTGTTTATAGACATATTCGTTATCCTTCAGATAATTGAGACTTAGAAAAAATATAATCAGTTTCCCAGAACTTTGATTCTGGGTGGTGCCCTCAACGAGACAATAATTTTGAAAGACAAAATATAAATTTCTTTCATTTTCTACCGCTTAGTCCCGTTAGGGGTCGCGGGTGACTGGAGCCTATCCCAGCAGCTTTGGGCCCGAGGCGGGGTACACCCTGAACAGTGGCCAGTTAGTCGCAGGGCTAGACAAAATATTAATTTACATAAATTAATATCACCCCTATTACATATATTATTAACTACAGACTTTTCATCCTGTGTGTACTGACCAATGGGAATCTGAACAGGAAATGCTTCCAGTTAGAAACTGACTGGGGTATTTCTTTCAGCAGGAGCCACAGAGTAGATTCCTTCAGTGTAGCACAATATTTCATCTGACACACCTGGAGGTTGCAAACGTGACTCAAAAGCAATGCCACCATTTGGTTCATCTCCTTCCTGTTCATCTTGTTCTGTTGGATCACTGTCATCATTATCCTCATTATAAATTGTTTCAGTTTTCATCTCACACACTGCATCTTTCTTACATGTATCAATTTCCATTAAATCTGCTTTGTCATTATTACTGTCCTTCATTTCATAATTTCTGTCCTGTGTAGGATCATATAGTTCTGGTTCAGCTCTGATTTCTATGTCTTTGTACTGTGGATGAATGTCTTTAAGTTTATGTAGCGCTTGCACAGGTTTAGGCCAGTTCACAGCCTGAAATATCTGATGGCCTTTGTAGGAAAGTTTTCTCTTCAGTTTAACTCTCATCACTAGAGATTGACTGGTGAGTCTATGCAAAGCGTTTACTGTTTCCTCGACTTCAGATGGAACACAAACCACATTTCTATGTATAGTGTCTCTCCAGTATATTGAGACCAAATAACTAAGGTGGGATGTCTGCAAGTTGTAGTTTATTAACTACAGTGAGAGGGGTCAAAGAACAATGTTTTAAATGTTTCTGACAGGAATGACAGAGATATGACATTATCAGGTAAATCACTCTTCATCATGAACATGAACATGCTCCAGTTAAACACTGTTCAACCACATCTGTTCTTGTCATGAACTGACCTCCTACAGGCTCTAACCTGGTTTGGAAACAAAGCTCTGTGACAAAATGTACAAACATATGTGGAACATATGGGACACATATGGGACACATAACATACGGGGGCGGCAGTAGCTCAGTGGGTAGAGCGGCCGTCCTTCAATCGGAAGGTAGTAGGATCGATTCCCGCTCGCCCCACAGTTCATACTGTCGTTGTGTCCTTGGGCAAGACACTTAATCCACCTTGCCTCCAGTGACTGTAACACTGGTTTGGAAACAAAGCTCTGTGACAAAATGAATAAATGTAAATGTACATATTGCCCTGAAACACAAAGTATCATCCTGAGCTATGTCTTGATCTGATTCTCTTTGTGTGTTCATTGCTCTGTATATTTTTATTACATTCCCTGCACATTTTATTTTGTGAACTATTTTAAACAGTGTTTATGTATCTCATCTGCATTATTTCTCTCATGACAAGTTTGTCTGACTCTGAAAGCTGTGTCATTTGCATAACGTTGAGTCATAGGTCTTGTTTTTGTTTGAATAAATTATTAGTTTTATATCTATCCTGAACATACTTCCTTTGTCTCATGCTGAAATTTGTTTGTCTTGTTAAATTCTCTGTCATTCTTATAGATATTCTGAGAGTACTCCCTTTGCATTTTTGATAGAGCTCTTAACTAACCTTTAAGTATGTACTTTATTTATAAACACTGGTGAATGGAAGCTTAATGTAAGTTGCTTTGGATTAAAGCAGATTTAGCGTCTGCTAAATGATGTAATGTACCTTTTTGGCTCACGTCTCTTGACACGTTTGAAGTTGCATCTGAGTTACAACATGGATCAGCTGTGGGCTCTCTCACTTCACATGACGTTACCTCTGTGCTTGTGTCTGAATCAGCGGCTCTTACACTCTTCCATCGCTGCGCAGCAGACAATGAACGTTTGTACGTCCTGTGGCATTTCTCTGGTGTTTTAAACAGTTTAAACAGAATATAGCTTTGAAACAAATAACCTCAGTTTTATTAGCTTACTTTAGGACAAATATCAACAAGATATTGACTATAAAACCATTATTAAGCCTTGAATAGGTTAGCTAACTTCAAACAATGTAAATAAGACAAGGTTTACACAAACTGTCAAACAAGTTTAACCTAAGTATGCTAACTTAATGGAATTGATAAATATTAGCACCTAATACACACAAACTATATAAAAAAACAGCTGTTTTATTAAACCTTGAGTAATTAACTAACTTCAAACGCAGTGCATTTTTCCGGAAAGAAGAACAACACATTTGTAAAGCCCCGAGAGACTGTGAATACCACAGATGGACATTCAACAAAACCAAGAGAACACAGAAACCAAAGAGGCAGGAACCAGGGACAAAAGGGAAGGGTGTAGTTATCCCTTATGTGTCTGATTTATCCGAAAAAACTTACATCTGAAAAAATACACTGACTCTCTCGCTCTCCTTTTACATTTTTCAATCATCTGGCCTCAAAGCTTGTGGAATAACTATTCTTCCTTTCTTTAGTAACAGTCCATCTACAAAGCTGAGTTCTCAGTGACAGTTCAGTGTTTTGTGAGGTCATTTTAGCTATTTGTTGTAACTTTGAGTCCGATACAGGCAGTGCACCAGATACAAAGTTAATGTGACTTTCAATGTCCTCATCTGTGGTACTCACACAGCTTTCTGCAGGCGCTCTGGACAAGGCGTCTGCAAGTACCAAGTGTTTTCCAGGCGTATAGATCAGTTCAAAATCATATCTTTGCATTTTCATCATCAGACGTTAGATTCTTGGTGACATTTTGTTTAGATTCTTTTTAATGATAGAGACTAGTGGGCGGTGATCTGTTTCCACAGTAATAGATGGTAATACATACACATAACTGTAGAACTGCTCCAATCCATAGGCCAGACCCAAACACTCTTTTTCAGTCTGAGCGTACTTGCACTCAGTTTTTGTCTTGGCCCACAATGCATAGGCTACTGGTTTCCAGTGCTGTTCCTTGTCTTGCAGAAGTACCGCTCCAATACCATCTTTGGACGCGTCAGTTAATACTTTGAGCTTTTTGGTGTGGTCATAGTAGGCTAAGACTGGTGCAGTGGTAAGAGTTTGTTTTAGCTCATGTCTGGTGGACCACTTAAAGTCACAGTCATTGTGCAAAAGCTCACGGATGCAGGCCGTTTTTGTTGTGAGATTGGGATAAATTTACCTGTGAAGGTGACCATTCCCGTCATGCGCAAAACACCTGTCATGTCTTTTGGTCTTGGCATGTTCAGTATTGCTTTTTTTTTTGTCCTCAGGTTTCACACCTTTAGCTGTGAGTTTCTCCTGCACTGCAAATTCACACTTGGCTCTGTGTGTTTTAAGCCATACTTTTGAATGCGTTTCGTCACTTTGTGCAGACTTTGGTTGTGCTCCTGGAGTGTTAAGCCCTACACAATGATGTCGTCTATGTAAACTCAAACTGCCTCTAAGCCTTCAATTATTTGAAGACTTTATTCCAAATGGAAGTCTAATAAAACAATACCTCCCATATGGTGTAATGAAGGTACAAACCCAATTCCCAATTGGGACCATCTACAAATTGTGAATAAAAACAGAATGCAATGATGTGGAAGTTTCAAATTTCAATATTTTATTCAGAATACAACATAGATGACATATCAAATGTTTAAACCATAGATTGTATAATAATTATGGATGATATCCGCCCATTGGTCCCCTATTCACCAATATTGTCATTACGAATGGGCAATAAAATGGCCGTTACATCCGGGCTTTTCGGGTTTTACTCCATAGTAAAACAATAGTTTTTAGATAGCATAAACCAACGTAATTTTCAAAAATTCACCCCCCCAGAGTTGTCACGTAGTAAAAACTTAGCTCTAAAGACCGGAGCCATCTTTTGTACCAGGCTGTAAACATGAGTTTTACTCTTGTAAAGTCGCCATTGGGTTTCTCCTTATATTTCCGCTTTTGGAGCCTGCCCTCTGGTGGACAGAGGTATATCGCTGTATTTTGCTGTAAAATCACCGTATGGCGGCGCCCTTACACGACGACCATTTAAGAGGTACCATGGGAGAGGCTTGGTTTAAACAAAGAAAATGTATCATTTTAGGGGAAAAAGAAGTTGAGTTTGAAATTTCATGGCATCAACACATCTCATAAAAGTTGGGACAAGGACATGAGGTAACTCTGTGTGGCATCCCCTCTTTTTTTATAACAGTCTGCAAACGTCTGGGACTGAGGAGACAAGCTGCTCAAGTTTAGGAATAGCTTAACTTAATGCATAATTAAGGGAGGCGCAACTATGATTAGCATGTGGGTGTATATACTATAGACAACTTCCGCCCATTGGCAGTGGTGGAATGTAACGAAGTGTTTGTACTTCGTTACTGTACTTAAGTAAATTTTTACGTATCTATACTTTACTTAAGTAAAAAAAATAATGCATACTTATACTTTTACTCAAGTAGATTTTTCAACAATTATCTGTACTTTGTACTCCACTAGATTATTAAAATGTGTGTCGTTACATCCTTCCGAATCTTGCATAAAAAAATTTTTGGTCGACTGACGTTTTGGCGTTGCTGGCCAATGCACGTTGAAACAGATCGGAGATCTGATTGGTCAAAGAACTTACGCGCCAGCGCCGCTTTGAAACAACACAAGCGAACTGATGTAAATCGAAGAAAAGGACACGGTGGACACCAAATATCAAACATGGACGAAGAGCCAACAACGTCGACTGAGCTTGAGCCTGTGCCCTGCAGCTCTGATTCTGAGAGACATCCCTGGCCTTATTTAAGCAAGTTATTTGAATTTAAAGGTTCAAAGAATGACTCCTGGCGTTTTCAATGTGTCAAGTGCCTACCTCAACGCAAAGAACTGTTGGCGTTTAAAAACTCCCCTTCAAATTTGAAGAAACATATAGAGGTAAGACATACAATGCTAGTTATTAATATTTAAGTTACAAACTTGCTATGACATGGTGCTATGACTGTTATAGAAAAACGGATGTCAACATAACAAAAATATCACACCAGTATAATATTTGTTTGACGTAAGTTAGTGGTACCCTAACAGGGCAACTTCTTTAGCTGGTTATTAGCACAGCAGGGACGATTGCTAGTAGCTTGCTAGTACGTTACATTTTTGGAGATGAGCAAACTACTGCTATATCTGTACATTCGTAGTTGGCTAAAATAGCTGTTTGTTTTGACTCGATGAAAAAATGTTCAAACTTTTTATACGGCGTCGGCCCCTAGCTTCTTTACCATACAACATTGTCCACATGGGATGGCTGGTACCCACTATAACGCTCCTAACTGTGAAGCTGGACCACCTCCAAACTTCATCCAAGTTCTGCCAGCCACTGATCTCTGCTCTTCAGGAAGGAATACAGCAGCGGTTTGGAAAAATGATGAATGACCCAGAACTCATATCTGCTGCAATTTTACTTCCTAAGTTTCGCACATCATGGACAAGCAATGAAAACTTGCTAAAGTTGGGTAAGTCATTTAAATAATTTCTTTGTCAAGCATTCATTTGTTAATAGAATAATGGGTAGTGGTTCATTTTAACCAATATATGTTATTTTCAAAGCTAACAGGTATTTTAAAAGGCTAGACAGAAATACTCTTCATTCATGTCTGGATTTTTTTTTTTTGTGCAGGCATGGACTACATCAAGACACACATGGAGGAAGAGCCAGCCTTATCATCACCTGGTAGCCATTCTGGATCTGAGGAGGAAGACTTTTTTGGCCTTATGAAGGGAAATGTCCACGAAACCACAAAACAGTTGGATGCCTATCTGGCCAACACTTCTACCTCAATGGACATACTCAAGTCAGTGCCCACAGTTTTTAATTTGTCCCTGAAGCTCAACACACCATTGCCCGCATCAGCAGCATGCGAACAAATGTTTAGCACAGCAGGGCACATTTTTTCTGCAAAAAAGGCAGGCTAGGATCAAAAAGCTTTGAGAACCAAATTTTGTTGAAATTGAACAAAAACTATTGGTAATGCTATCCGGAACCAAATACAGTATTAGGGCTCTAATACTCTCATGTTCTATAGGGGCATTTTGCTCTTTGGACCTTTGATTGCCTGGCAAAAATTTTTTATTTGAAGGTCCTTTGTTTTTAAGTTTCTTATCGTAACATCTGCCTTTATATTGACTTCATTGTTTTTCACATAGGTTCTGTTTTTTTTGTCCTGTTAATGTTAGGTTGATCAGAGTTCTAAATAGCAATATTGCTTGCATGTTTTAAGAGAAGCACTTACCCGTGTCAAATTTTGTTTGGTGCTTATTTTTTTCTCATTCTAATGTGTTATACATTATTAGCCTAATGCTTTTGGATTTTCTGTAATCAATGGAGTATAAGCCTCAAATGCAGTTTTAGCTACGTTGTTCCCATGCAGGCCTAGGTAAAGGACTAAAGCAACTGTTGTTGAGCAGAATAAACTGGTCATACAAATTTGATTAAAGTGTTCAGAATAACACTCACCTGTGTACTTTTGAGTTTTTTCACTGCTCTTAATAGTATAGTAAAAATAAAATAAATTGTATGTCATAATTGGCTTAGCCTAATTATTATTTAATGAGTAATAAGTAAATAACCAGATTTTTTCAGTGTCAGTATTGCACAACAACTCCAGTACACAATAGATATTGTTTGTGATTGTTACAATTGAACAGCCCAGACATTGATACAACTGATTGTACTTTTACTTAAAAAAATACTTTAAAGTAAATTTAAAAGTATGCACTTATGACTTTTACTTAAGTAAGATGTTGATGTAGTAATTATACTTTTACCTAAGTATATATTTTGCAGGGTAGTTGTATTTTTACTTAAGTACTAAACTTAAGTACTTCCTCCACCACTGCCCATTGGTCCCCTATTCACAGATATTGTCATTATGACAGGAATAAGTAACTGAGCCTTCTGCCTAAGGAGAATTTGAGAGTAATTAATACAAATTTTTACCAAACTATTTAAGTCAGGGGTGTGTCCAATCACTGAGGAGTGACTTAAAGCTGCCCTGCTCACTATAAAACACACACCTGGTAAGAATTATGTCTTGATGAGAAGCATTGTCTGATGTGCACCACCAACCAGATATTAAATGTGATGATTCAGTTACTTATTCCTCCCCCTTCTGTCATTGTTTGCATGTTATCCTCATTAAAATTATGAAAACCTATAAATGTTTGGGTGGTTTTAGTTAAAACAGACACTGTTTTTTCATTTGTCATTTTGACAAAGATCAGATCACATTTGATGGTGATTGTATGCAGAAATGTGAGAAATTCAAAAGGCTTCAGATACTTTTTTATGCCACTGTAACTATATATAATGGACTACACAGTATTTTAACTTTTTAAATTCTCACAATACAATAAGTCAGTATAATTGGGGCCATTGTATTTAACTTGTCCTTGTGTTGTTGAAGGAGGTTTGTCTGACCAGCACTGGTAATTTTTTTTGCATATGAAAGTGAAAAAGTTATACTTTGATGTCACGCTTTCTACATGTCTCAGACCGCTGTTTCGTTCCTCTGAGAAGTTTGCAAATGTCTAGCAAAAACAGCTCACAGTAAAATCATTATAACATACGGACCACAGCTTCTCCAGGTGTTCTATAGCTCTGATATGCACTCACAGTACTTTCTACGTAGGAATTATATCTACAAGTTGTGAGCATAAACTATTATATGATTGGTCGTGGAACCGGAACTGGAAATTAATGAATTTCCCGCAGGAACCTTTCTTTTGGCTCACAGTACTTACTACTAGTGTTGTCACGATACTGGAATTTCTAACTTTGATACGATACCTTCAAAAATATCGATATTCTATACCATTTTCGATACCAAAGGGAAAACAACTGTCACAATATTATTATTTTTTATTTTTTTATTTAAAGATAAATATAACATGTCTAGATAGAACATGACAATGAGGTATATTTTACATTGACAAAAATTTCTTGAGGTAATGCAGGGGTCTTCAATTAAAATCAGCCAAGGTCCACTTTGACCTTAGTTAACTTTCCTCACTGTGAGGGGTCCGGAAATTTTTGATAAAAGGATATGTGTTTCAATATAATTTTTTAGTAAAGTCTCATTTAATCCACACCTACAGCCTCTTAAACAATATGGAGAAGAATGTAGATAATCCACTGTTTTCTGTATTTTATCCTTTGTTCACATGAGGAGGATGTTTGAGTGATTAGCTTTAACTAAACACAGCTCACAGACAACAGCCTGAAATCCTGCATATAATGCCTAGTACTCCTTTAAAACGTGTGAGAACATTTAACATACATAAATACAAAATCATCAATTCAACCCAAAACATATTTGTTAAACAAATATGACAAAGATGCCTGTCATAATTGATCTCTTCCTATTGTCATTCCTCTGAAAACAACAGGAACAAGGGAAAATGCACTGAGAATTTTTTTAGCATTATCTGTTGCCAATAATTAACTGTTCTTGTTTAATTTGCAGGTTCATCTTTAAACATTTTCAAAATTTAGAATTGAAATATTTATTTCCTCTATTTTCCCCGTGTGGGGTAACATTTTAATTAAAATGCTTATGATTAGTTCTGTAACAGGATTTAGAAACTGACACACTTAAGGAAGACTTAACCTGTGTCACTCATTTCCAAACCCTCCTTTCACACCTTTTCTGTTTTAATCACCCATATGAACATGTGTTGGGTTCAAATGAACGCAAATAACGTGAGCTAATTACTCACGTTGTTTGTAAATTAGGTCAAATATGCGACAAACGAGTCAATACTTAATACCTACGTCAGAATAAAGAAGTTGACAGAGAAATGTACAACTCACCACATTATTAGACGTCCTCACTTTCCTCCGAGCTAGATTCTTTATAATCCTGACATGAAAACTGTCCAGTCCTGGTTCAGTTCTGGATTCATTCTCTGATTATCAAAGCAGCCGGGACTAGAGGATAAAGGGCTGTTGTTCAGCTTTGACACTGACACGGAGCTGAGGAGCTATATTTTCTGATTAAAATAGACGTTCCCTCTCCGTCCATAACGCCAGTGAATCTTCATTATGTTTTGCCAAGGCTCAACTTTTAAATTTTAGTCGTTTCTAACTCATTATAAGGCTACGCTAAACATGTTGAAATTTCCCGCTGCTCTGTCTGTAACCATAGTAACCTGAGGACCCGCGCGTGTAGACGTAGCTGTCCTAGAAGTGCCGGTTCAAAAATATTTTTACACAATGCTTTGACATAATGTCTTGTGGTCCAGATCGCGGTCCGCCTTTTGAAGACCCCTGAGGTAGTGCACTTGTTCAAAGGCCTCTCAGATTGTCATACATTCAGAAACCAATAGTGCAAGTAAAAAAAAAAAAAAACTCTTGTATTTTCAAGTAAAATCCAAAGCTCAGCTGGTATCAGCTGGTATCGTATTGTTTGAGATATTTCAGTATCGATATTTATCAAAATATTGATATTTTTGACAACACTACTTACAGCTTTTCATTCTATATCTCACTCTTTTACAAAAACAAACATCACACATACTCCAGACACTCACCACACACGTTACACTAACTCCCCACGCCATCACGGATAATTATGGATCCGCGAAAACCCGGCGCAAATGTCACTACCCCTTGGCCGAATCTGGTAACTGCGTCGGATGATGAAGACGGGTTTTTTACTCCTCGTCTGACCCGGATAGTGCCGACAGTTATGAATAAGTCCACTTCACTCAAGGAATAGATCACTTTTATGACATGTAAGTATATATTTCATGACATGTTTTGAGTTTGAGTTAGTGCCAAATGCGAGTCATTGTTTTATTGTTGTTGTGCGTAATACGTCTAATAATATGTGTAACTTCATGTGTGTTGTGTTGAAAGTAAACACATGGACAAAATTGTTGGTACCCTTCGGTCAATGAAAGAAAAACTCACAATGGTCACAGAAAAAAACTTTATTCTGACAAAAGTAATAATAAATTAAAATTCTATGAATGTTAACCAATGAAAGTCAGACATTGCTTTTCAACCATGCGGAATTATTTAAAAAAATAAACTCATGGAACAGGCCTAGACAAAATTGACGGTACCCCTAGAAAAGACTGTAAATAATGTGACCAAATGGACATGTTAATTCAAGGTGTGTGCACTAATTAGCATCACAGATGTGTACAATCTTGTAATCAGTCAGTGGGCCTATTTATAGGACTTCAGGTAGTCACTGTGTTGTCTGGTGACATGGTGTGTACCACACTCAACATGAACCAGAGGAAGCGAAGGAAAGAGTTGTCGCAGGAGAATAGAAAGAAAATTATAGACAAGCATGAGAAAGGTAAAGGCTATAAGACCATCTTAAAGCAGCTAGATGTTCCTGTGACTACAGTTGCACATATTATTCAGAAATTTAAGATCCATGGGACTGTAGCCAACCTCCTGGACGTGGCGCAGGAGGAAAATTGATGACAAATCAAAGAGACGGATAATCCGAATGGTAACAAGAGCCCAGAAAGACTTCAAAAGAGATCCAAGGTGAACTCCATGCTCAAGGAACATCAGTGTCAGATCGCACCATCCGTCGTTGTTTGAGCCAAAGTGGACTACATGGGAGACGACCAAGGAGGACACCATTGTTGAAAACAAATCATAAAAAAGCTAGACTGGAATATGCCAAACTACATGTTGACAAGCCACAAAGCTTCTGGGAGAATGTCCTATGGACAATATGAGACAAAAATGGAACTTTTTGCCAAGGCACATCAGCTCTATGTTCACAGACGGAAAAATGAAGCATATCATGAAAAGAACACTGTCCCTACTGTCAAACATGGAGCAGGCTCTGTTATGTTCGGGGGGCTGCTTTGCTGCATCTGGCACAGGGTGTCTTGAATCTGTGCAGGGTACAGGGTACAATCTGAAGACTGTCAAGGGATTCTAGAGAAAAATGTGCTGGCCAGTGTCAGACAGCTTGGTCTCAGTTGCAGGTCATGGGTCTTGCAACAGGACAATGACCCAAAACACACAGCTAAAAACACCCAAGAATGGTTAAGAGGAAAACATTGGACTATTCTAAAGTGGCCTTCTATGAGCCCTGACCTCAATCCTATTGAGCATCTTTGGAAGGAGCTGAAACATGCCGTCTGGAAAAGACACCCTTCAAACCGGAAACAATTGGAGCAGTTTGCGCATGAGGAGTGGGCCAAAATACCTGCTGAGAGGTGCAGAAGTCTCATTGACAGTTACAGGAATCGTCTGATTGCAGTGATAGCCTCAAAAGGTTGTGCAACAAAATATTAAGTTAGGGGTACCAACAATTTTCTGTAGCGTACGAGGGTATGTTGTATAAACATATAGAAGATTCATTTTAATATTATTAATATATTTTAAATATTAATATTAATTAGAAACTGTTTAATCTAGTCTCATTAATCTAAAAGGAAGAGAACAGCCCGGGAAGATAGAGAGAGAGAGGGCGTCATGTTGCTGTCCAAGTTAGCAGTGGCTGGGTCTCCGTGTGTAAAAGTTTGTGTAAGTTATTGCATGGTCCATGAAAGAGTTCTTAGCTGTTGCTTTGCTGGTTAAAAACTTGCTTCTGCGCGCTCTTTTGGGAAGAGCAGACGCTTTAGAAGGCACGGTCTTTAGAACAAAGGAAAGTTTACTCGTGCTTACACGAGGCTCGAAGCTTTGGCCATGGTTGCTGAGACGGGGCGGTCCCCGCAGGGAGCGGACTGTCCGTAGACACTGGGTCCGAGGAAACAGGAAGCCAAGAGGACGATTTTTGGCTAGCAGCCAGCTTTTATCAACTTTGAGCTGGGGCGCTTTTCCGGCGGAAGAGGAAGTAGCTTGGGAACATTTAAACTGAGTTAAACTAAAGTTTTTAAAACATTCCTTTTGTTTCACCATATTTTCATAACACACACAAAACATAACCGCCAATATATAATGTAATGGTATGCAAATTATATGCAAATTAGATGCTTAAAATTTATTTACTTATATATTTTGGGTCATACCTGACATTTTTCTAGTTTAGAGTAGGACTCTATCTCTTATCATTTTCAAACCACAGCCTTTTGAAATTTGGATCTCAAAAATCTGTATTTTTTTAAAATAAACCCTGGCGCCTAAAGGGTTAAATTTCTCATTAGTGGAAGAATCTAATCAACCAATCACAGTTTGTAGTTGCTTCAGTGCATTTAGGTCCTGGTGTGGAGTGTGGTCCTGGTCAAGACAATCTCCTGAACTCCAAACTGAATGTCAGAATGGGAAAGAAAGGTGATTTAAGCAATTTTGAGTGTGGCATGATTGTTGGTGCCAGACGGGCGGGTCTGAGTATTTCACAATCTGCTCAGTTACTGGGATTTTTACGCACAACCATTTCTAGGATTGACAAAGAATGGTGTGAAAAGGGAAAAACATCCAGTATGCGGCAGTCCTGTGTGCGAAAATGCCTTGTTTATGCTACAGGTCAGAGGAGAATGGGCCGACTGATTCAAGCTGATAGAAGAGCAACTTTGACTGAAATAACCACTCGTTACAACCAAGGTATGCAGCAAAACATTTGTGAAGCCACAACACGCACAACCTTGAGGCGGATGGACTACAAAAGCAGAAGACCCCACCGGGTACCACTCATCTCCACTACAAATAGGAGCACGAGCTCACCAAAATTGGACAGTTGAACACTGGAAAAATGTAGCCTGGTCTGATGAGTCTCAATTTCTGTTGAGACATTTAGATAGAGTCAGAATTTGGCGTAAACACAATGAGAACATGGATCCATCATGCCTTGTTACCACTGTGCAGGCTGGTAGTGGTGGTGTAAGGGTTTGGAGGATGTTTTCTTTAGGCCCCTTCGTGCCAATTGGGCATCGTTTAAATGCCACGGCCTACCTGAATATTGTTTCTGACCATGTCTATTCCTTTATGACCACCATGTACCCATCCTCTCATGGCTACTTCCAGCAGGATAATGCACCATGTCACAAAGCTCAAATCATTTCAAATTGGCTTCTTGAACATGACAATGAGTTCACTGTAGTAAAATGGCCCCCACAGTCACCAGATCTCAACCCAATAGAGCATCTTTGGGATGTGGTGGAACGGGAGCTTTGTGCCGTGGATGTGCATCCCACAAATCTCCATCAACTGCAAGATGCTATCCTATCAATATGGGCCAACATTTCTAAAGAATGCTTTCAGCACCTTGTTGAATCAATGCCACGTAGAATTAAGGCAGTTCTGAAGGCGAAAGGGGGTCAAACACAGTATTAGTATGGTGTTCTTAATAATCCTTTATAATAATCCTTTAGGTGAGTGTATTTTGTGTAGTGTTCACGGACTGCGCTTAGAAAGGTCCGATCGACTCGGGAGTGGACTCCTTTTTCTCGTCACATTACGTGGAAGCGTGCAGTAAAGTTTGGAGAGGCTTCGACATCATTAAGGGGCTTAATTGGCAAAAGAGCTACAGTCGTCCCCTCCCCCGCTCTGAACCCAACCAAAAGGCCTGTCTGAGCATGTGAGGGCTGAGAGATAGATTTTCTCCAGAGGCGAAACAGTTTGCCTTTGAGCTAGAAACAGGCGCTTTGGATATGTCGACTGGGGGGACCCCGAGGAGCCAGGGGGCAAAAATTCGGCCCTCTGGAAACACTTTGGTGAAATGGACACATAGTGTTCTTGCGGATGGTGAAATTCAGCAACGGGTCTCGGTTTTACATACTCAGGAGGACCAGCTGAGTGCAATGTAGTAATGTAGTTTGTTAGTACCCTTACAGTTTTTTTTTATCTAAAAAAAAAAAGTTGGCAAACTTGGCATCTCATTAGAGGGTCTAAGGATGAATACAGGAGCCTAGGTTTGGTGGCCCAGGAACTATTGAGGACTGAGATATGGAGATCCCACTTTAGATTTATTCAATGTAACAAAATAGTGGGTTCGTGGACAGTGGAATTTTGCAACATGACTTAGGGTGACCTACCGAGTGCAGTCATATAGATTGTAGAAACATTAGAACTTTAATTATTATGCCCACATTCATGATGTGCCTGTTAAATACAATGCAACTAAGTGATCCCACTTCAGGCGTATTCAATGGGCTAGATAGTGTGTTCGTGGACAGTGGAATTTTGCAACGGGACTTAGTGCTAAAGACTCAAGGTGACCTACCGAGTGCAGTCATATACTTTTTAGAAACATTGGAATCTGTTTTTAGCTTGACCCAACATGCGGACTAGAATTCAATCAAATTATCTCCAAAAATCCTACGTTTTAGACCAGAATCCAACCTTAATTTTAAATACAGTGCTTTGCCCAGGAACATTACAGCACAGTTAAACACACTCGGAACCTACGGATGAATACAGGAGCCCAGGTTTGGTGGCCCTAGCACTTTTAAGGACTTAGATATGCCGATCCCACTTTAGGATCGCCATATCTAAGTCCTTAATGTAATTAAGGACTTAATTCAATGTAACAAAATAGTGGGATCTTGGACAGTGGAATTTTGCAACGGGACTTTTTGCTAAAGACTCAGAGTGACCAGGGAGTGCTGGTGGAGAACACAGCCCAGGAGGAGTGCTCCTGAGTAGGTAAATTTGAGGAGCACCGGGCCTGGATGATGGAGACCTCGGGTAAACAATTTAGCCCAGGGTGGGAGCCTTTGAGCTCCAGCAGCCAGGGCCTGGATTTGGGGTGAGCTTGATGGAGAATACCTTTCTCGGACTGTGTTGAGTGCAGAGTCCCCTCCACTCTTCCAGGGCCAAAACGGCTCAAAAATGAACCAAATCGACAAATTTCAGCAGATGCCACGGCAGATCATTTCTATCCATTAAAAGAAACAAATTTCCAAAGCTTTAAAATTGGAATTTATATTAATTTTTATTCCCCGGGCTAAACACTTAAACAAGCCAATAAACAAGACCCTTTTCAAGGCAGAGGGGGCCTTTATTCATCGCAAGGAATCTTTTGGCTATTTCCAAATCTCTCCAGATTGAAATAAAATTTTTCATGAGAACCAGGGGTAGAGGCCAACTCTCCCGCGAAGTAGTACGAGGATGGTGGCCTGTTTTGGGCACGAGTCCCCAACATTTCACCGGGCCTACATGGGTCAAAAATGGACCAAATCGAAAAACGCTTTCAGCAGATCTTTTTTATTTATTAAAAGCAACAAAATGGCTATTTCCAATTTTTCATAGCTTTAAAAAAAAAATATATATATATATTAATCTTGGCCCTCAAAGGTTCCTGGGCTACCAAACCTGGGCTCCTGTATTCATCTTAGAGTCCTCAAACAGGATGCAAAGTTTCAGAAAGATCAGAGAAACTGGAGGGGCTTACGTTTTTTTAGGGTCTAAAAAAAAATTTCTCCAAGGGGCCCCCCTGAATAAATATATTGAAGGCGGCTGGCTCTAGAGCGAAGGGAAAAAAATTTCAGCCTCCAAGACAGACTTCGAGAAGGCCTCTGAAACGCATTGACGCAGAGGGCCCTCTAAGTTTTTGGGAGAGTTGGGGTGCAAACTGGTTCAGGGGGTCTTAGAGTTTTGCACTTTGGGGTCCTACTTCAGGGGCTCCTAGAGAGTAACAATCGCAAATTTCAAGATCCCGAGACCTACCGTCTCCAAATGGGAGACGTCCCACTTATTTGCGTAGCATCTTTGCGGACAACTTTAGCTCTTTTGCCAATCAAGCCCCTTAACAATGTTGTAGCCTCTCCAAACTTCAGCGCCCACTTTCACGCACAAAATGCATTGAAATAATGGGCAATTTGGATTTGTTCAGAAAGGTCCGTTGTGTTCCAAAATCGAACTGGGAGCTCAGGGGGTGCCCTGGTATACCATATCCACAGGACAAGTCTCTGTTGTTAGAATTCTATATCCTTATGTTAATCAGAGAGACATGTAGACATTATAAGTCTGAGTATAATTTAAAAAGCAATGGCCAGGTTTAATTCTTGCAAGATTGAAGCAAAGCAGACACACATGTATCAACACACATCTCAATGCATCTTCGGAATGCTTTTAAAAATTTGACCTGATGTCCATAGTGAACAAACCTTGTTCTGTATGCCAAATTCAGAATGTATGTCATGTGCAAGCCAAAACATCAAAAGTGTGTGGGCCTTTGAGCTGCCTACATGCTAGTGCTACTGAGGACATCTCCAGCCTTTAGGATAGTAGTGTTGGCTATGGCTGACATGAAACCTCTTCTCCTTGAACTCCAACAATCTGTTGTGCTATGTAATCTATCCCTGACATTGCTTTTTCAAATTAGTCTTCATCTCAAGCGCTGCCTCATCCATCTTACGATGTAAAGTGGTCCTTGACATGAGAGTGTTATTAGGCTGAAGATTGTGCAATAAATGTTTTAAATGATGGCTGTTCCAACACACTAAATGGCTGGAGACTCTGGGTCACACAGTCTTCTGTGTGATTAGCTTAGTTTCTCCCAGCTTTAGCTGTCTAGAGGTTGATGGAGCCTCCTCACTCTCCATTTTTCTTTTCATTGGCGCTGTTAGGGCAATATATTGTTGCAAGTGGCTACCATGCTTTCTCTGCAAAAAGAAAACATTAAAAAAATAACTACATATCCAGAGATCCGTCTTCCTCCCCTTGACAAATAAAATAATTTAATATGCTTTTTGCATGTCATAGATGTAATTGATTTCAATAAATCTAGTGATATATTTTAAAATTATTTTTAAAGTAGATCACAACGGAGCCTCAGACATGACCCAGCCTGCATCCAGACTGAGGAAAAAAATAAGCTAAATCGTGCGCAAGATTTACTGAATTTTCATTTTCAAAATCATGCATAATTTATAAATGTAAATAGTTAAATGGTGTGCGCACGAGTAAATCAATCTGGGGGAAAACACAGTAACGAAATCGTGACAATACAAATTTTTCTTGCATGCATGTGCAGGGCTCTGTACATCACAGT
Source organism: Perccottus glenii (assembly GCA_024416835.2). Classification (NCBI taxonomy): domain Eukaryota; kingdom Metazoa; phylum Chordata; class Actinopteri; order Gobiiformes; family Odontobutidae; genus Perccottus; species Perccottus glenii. The sequence goes on along the minus strand of CM044556.2, from coordinate 7,473,352 downwards.
CTTTAGAAGCTGAACTTTTGAAAAGAACGATCTCGGTTTATAAGCAGCACTCCACTCCACCTTTCAACTGTTTAGCATCATAAGCTGCATATAAAACTAGTCAAAATTTAATTTATATTCTACCAAAAGTGTTAACATCAATCGACTGTCATTTCTCAATATTGATCAATATCACTAAGTTTAAAATAAATACAAACGTTGGTGAAACAGCTAACTAACGTTAACTTAAACACAATGGTGCGAGCTACTGTTAGATTACTCAATAAAAAATGACCACCAGAATGAAAATGGCTTACCTCAATGTGTTTCCTAAGATTGGAAGGAGAATTCCAGTACAAAGAAATGTTACAGTTCCGAGGCAGGAAAAGAAGGCAGTTAAAAATGAAGGACTCGTTTTTCTTTTCAACAACTTCAAAATAACACCGCAAATAAGGCCACGGATGTTGTGGCACTGGCACTTTAGATTCAGGAGTTTGTGATTCTTCCATCCTAATAAAGAGTGAAGACAATCGGCACTCTCAGAATGATATGCTGTTGCACTGATGCACTAAATAAGCAATAACCAGTTACCAGACCAAATTCAAAACAGAGCGCGCGCTGTATCCTGATTGGTGGTTTGCCGCGTGATTGTCCTCTTCAGTTTTTTTCTATCCACTCATAAATAAAAAGGAACAACTAATTTTGCAAAATGTAATTAAGTAAAAGTAAGATATTTGACTTTGAAATGTAGTGAAGTTAAAGTAAAAAGTATCCCCGAATGGAAATACTTCAATAAAGTACAGATACAGTACTTAAGTACAGTAACGTATTACATTTACTTCGTTACTGTCCACCACTGCTTTTGTCAGCCTTTTTAGGCCCCTTTTGCCCTTGTTTTAGCCATTTAAGCCATTTCTGCCCTTTTTACAGCCCTCTCTGCCAATTTGTCCAGCTTTCTTCTGAAAATTTTACACTATGCAATTACCGGCAATGGCTTCGGTCATTGCAAAAATTCTAGTTATCAACAATTTAGACGCATTTCAACTCATCAGCCTTTTATCCAATTTTCACCATTGAAACTTTAAAAAGTGTCTACATTCTGGGACATTATTGCTATTACTTTTGGTAATTCTGTCTTTTATAGTTTTTGTAATATTTTAGTTTTAATGACATTTTTTTCCTTTCATTTTCTATGGAACTTATGCAAAATCCTGCTTCTTCTGTCCTTTACAGCTTCTGCCTAATTTAACCTTTTTGTATCATTTAAACTTTAAACAAATCCCAAGAATTGGATGTTTTTACAAACTAAATATATTTTTCGTAACGTTTACTGCTTTTCCCTTGTGGCAGTGTAAAAAAGTTAAACTTATTTGGTTTTGCTCACTTTAAAGGCGTTGCTAGAGTGGGGCGTACTCTAACATTTTGCCTAGATCTCTTTCTGCACTTTTAAGCCCTCTTCAGTCCTACTAATTTTACTCATGTACACAAATTATATCTTAAAAACCTTCAGAAAAGGTAACCCTCAAAGCTGTATCTTTTACAGAATTTGAATAAACTGCTCAGAAGTGTCAGCTTGTCCAGTTTTTGCCCCCATTGACTCACATATTGAAGATGTCTAAACTGTTCTGCTCTAACACAGAATTATGTTTTTGTTTTGTCCGCTGATGCTCAGTTTTCATCAAAACTACATAAATCTTATATCCATGCATTCAGCAGAGTCCTGTGCCACTCACCGTGTCAGCGTTTTTCTCTACTGTTTATAATTTCTGAATTTAAATTCAAAATCCAAATCCTCCACCCTCCTCTCTCAAAACTGCTGCTGTCACTCTGATACTCAAAAAACCTGGTTCAGATCACACCAACCTTAATAACTTCCGCTCTATCTCTAATCTTCCTTTTATCGCCAAAGTTCTGGAAAAAAACAGTTGCTGCTCAAATTCAGTCTCACTTATCTTCCAATAATCTCTATGAAAAATTCCAATCTGGCTTCCGACCAAGCCTCTCCCATGGAACCTCTAAAATGGTCCTCGCGTAAGGGCGCCGCCATACGGTGATTTTACAGCGAAATACAGCGATATACCTCCGTCCACCAGAGGGCAGGCTCCAAAAGCAGAAATATAAGGAGAAACCCAATGGCGACTTTACAAGAGTAAAACTCATGTTTACAGCCTGGTACAAAAGATGGCTCCGGTCTCTAGAGCTAAGTTTTTACTACATGACAACTCTGGGGGGGAAGGTGAATTTTTGATTAATATGTTTGTTTATGCTATCTAAAAACTATTGATTTACTATGGAAAAAGCCCGGATGTAACGGCCATTTTATTGCCCATTCGTAATGACAATATTGGTGAATAGGGGACCAATGGTCGGATATCATCCATATTTATACAATCTATGCTTCCGACCCCTCCACAGCACTGAAACTGCCCTCCTTAAAATAACTAATGACCTTCTCCTCTCTGCAGACTCCAGCTCACTCTCTATCCTCCTTCTGCTCGATCTAACTGCAGCCTCTGATACCATCTCACTCCATCCTTCTACACAGACTCTCCTCTGTTGGCATCACAGATACAGCCCTCACTTAGTTCCACTCTTACCTCTCAGGACGCACGCAGTTCATCCAGCTCAAATCCTTCACCTCCCATCCTGTCCCCATCACCACAGGTGTACCCCAGGGCTCGGTACTAGGGCCCCTACTGTTCGTCATCTACCTTCTCCCCCGGTCACATCTTCCGAAAAAAAATCACATTGACTTCCACTGCTACGCTGATGACACCCAGCTCTACCTCTCAAACAAATCAAATTCCTTACTCTCACCCTCCTCCCTAATCAACTGCGTCTCTGACAAACTTCCTTAAATTAAACAGTGATAAAACAGAAATGCTACTAATAGGCCCCAAAACCACCCTTAACAAAATCAATAACTTCTCCATTACTTTTAAAAATTCCGCCATAACCCCCTCCCCTCAGGTAAAGAGTCTGGGTGTAATCCTCGACAGCACACTCGACAGCACACTCGACAGCTCACTCGAAAAATTCATGAGGTAATCATTTTGACCTTCTGTATCAGACATAAAACTACTTTCTTAGAACTGAGATTTAAATGTGCAAACATATTTTACACTGTTTATTTCAACACAAGTGCCTTCATTAAAAATTGTTTTAATCAATGAAAAACAATTCTAAAAGTAAAAAAGAATCTTGCTGTCTATTTTAATATAAACAAAAATACATCAATGTGTATCAAAGAGATGCAAAATACACATTCACAGCTTATTTTAAATTAAATAAAATAAATGTGCAATTATCAAAAGGCCCTTTCAGCCCAAGAAAGATAAATACTAATTAAAGCCGCAAGCGGCGATAAAGGCCCTCGCCTCTCTTGAGACCGCGGGGACACATGCACTCGGAGGAGTGCATTTTGTGCTTTAAAGCGTAAACTTCACGGTAAAAGGATTCTGAGGAGTTTTCTAAGACTCTAGCCGTGGCTCTGGAGGGGCCTCCTCTAAAGGAAGGATCCTGGCAATTGGGAAATGGCATTTATTTCCCAAAGGTTGCCTCTTCACAGACTCATTACGACCACAGCCACAAATGTATCAAAAAACAAATTGATAACTTTTTGCACACGTGTCTAGATGATACTCACCAAATTTGGAGCTGTTTAGATGAAAAGCCTTTAGACACAAGGGGTGCAATTTAGGTGGTCAAGCATTCCACCCAACATAGTAGATTTTCTGTTGAGTTTACGGTATGGCTGTAATAAACTTTTCTGTTTGCCCTGAGGTGTCCTATGGATGTACCAAGTTTTGTATTTCTACATTGGAAAAATTTACTTTCATTTTCCATAGAACCAATGTATTTTGACTTTTCTAGGGGTCGCCACTGAGTCATTTTTCATATTTTTTTTCGGGGACTTCAAATACATAAATTTTTCGCTGGGCTTGAAGTCTGGGACCAATAAAAATGACTTTTAATTGCACGTTTACTGGGTCAAATTTAGGATCATTTTGCAAAAAAAAATTTATAAAAAATATATACCAAATTATAATAAAAAAAATAAAACTCGAGCAAAAAAGTCTAGAAAAACGCTTGTCTATTTTACATACATATGTTTAGCTCATTTTGCCCAAGTTTGGTGTCTGTGGAATGAAGCAGCTATTTTCTGTATTCTTTTAAAAAAGAGGTGTATTTTAAGTCGGTTCACATTTTCAATTCAAAATGGCTGCCTTCCCGTGTGTGATAGGGTGTGGTCCCTATTGGCTTTTTTGTTCATAAGCCCATGGTGGATGTGTGTACCAAGTTTCATTTGCCTACAACAAACTAAAAATTTCACTTCCCATTGACTTTTTCCACATTTTTGGGACGTTGCTATGGCAACACATTTATAGATAGGGGGTGGTTGTCATTGGCTTTTATGCTCGTCATGACATAAGAGATGTGTGTACCAAATTTTATGTCTCTATGACAAACTAAATTCTTGGGTCCCATTATAAGTTTGTAGGGGGCGCTGGAGAGCCATTTCTAAAGATAACCCTTTTATTTACATATCTTTGTGTTCAGGTCATAAATGTGCACAAACGCCTTTTTGGGTGCAACTCGATCCGAGAAGGCGTTTGAGAGTTAAGAGACGTTTTATTTTCACAAAAATGGCCACCTCGTTACAGGCTTGCCACACCCATACCCGATAAGATATCAACAACAAAGTCACAACTTTGGTTGGCACACGTGTCTAGATGATACTCACCAAATTTGGGGCCATTTAGATTAAAACACAATGATTTGCATCTTTTGCGCAAGGGGTGCGAATTATAGTGGCCATGCTGCTTTCACCCCACATGGCGGACTTCCTGTTAAGTTTAGTGTGTGGCTGTCATTGACTTTTCTGTTTGCCCTGAGGTGTCCTATGGATGTACCAAGTTTCATTTTTCTACGTTGGAATAAAGTTACTTTCACTTTCCATAGGCCCGATGTATTTTGACTTTTCTAGGGGTCGCCACTGAGTCATTTTTCGTATTTTTTTTTTCGGGACTTCAAATACATAAATTTTTCGCTGGGCTTGAAATCTGGGACCAATAAAAATTACTTTTAGTTGTACGTTTACTGGGTTAAATTGAGGATCATTTTGCAGAAAAAATATGATAAAAAAAAATATACCGAGTTATAATAAAAAAATATAACTCGAGCAAAAAAGTCTAGAAAAACACTTGTCTATTTTACATACATGTGTTTAGCTCATTTTGCCCAAGTTTGGTGTCTGTGGAATGAAGCAGCTATTGTCTGTGTACTTTTAAAAAAGAGGTGTATTTTAAGTCGGTTCACATTTTCAATTTAAAATGGCCTCCTTCCCGTGTGTGATAGGGTGTGGTCCCCATTGGCTTTTTTGTTCATAAGCCCATGGTGGATGTGTGTACCAAGTTTCATTTGCCTACAACAAACTAAAAATTTCACTTCCCATTGACTTTTTTCACATATTTGGGACATTGCTATGGCAACACATTTATAGATAGGGGGTGGTTGTCATTGGCTTTTATGCTCGTCATGACATAAGAGATGTGTGTACCAAATTTTATGTCTCTATGACAAACTAAATTCTTTGGTCCCATTATAAGTTTGTAGGGGGCGCTGGAGAGCCATTTCTAAAGATAACCCTTTTATTTACATATTTTTGTGTTCAGGTCATGAATGTGCACAAACGCCTTTTTGGGTCCAACTCGATCCGAGAAGGCGTTTGAGAGTTAAGAGACATTTTATTTTCACAAAAATGGCCACCTCGTTACAGGCTTGCCACACCCATACCCGATAAGATATCAACAACAAAGTCACAACTTTGGTTGGCACACGTGTCTAGATGATACTTACCAAATTTGGGGCCATTTAGATTAAAACACAATGATTTGCATCTTTTGCGCAAGGGGTGCGATTTTAGTGGTCGCTGCTTTCACCCCACATGGCGGACTTCCTGTTGAGTTTAGGTGTGACTGTCATTGACTTTTCTGTTTGTTCTGAGGTGTCCTATGGATGTACCAAGTTTCATTTTTCTACGTTGTAAAAAAGTTACTTTCACTTTCCATAGGCCCAATGTATTTTGACTTTTGTAGGGGTCGCCACTGAGTAATTTTTCGTAATTTTTTTTCGGCAACTTCAAATACATAAATTTTTCGCCGAGCTTGAAGTCTGGGACCAATAAAAATGACTTTTCGTGCATGTTCACTGGGTCAAATTTAGGATCATATTGTCACAAGAAAGATAAAAAAAAAAAAAAAAAAATCCGAGCAAAAACAATAGGCCCTCCCGGTCATCACCGGCTCGGGCCTAATAATAAACCTACCTTCTAAACCATCTTTGAACCTAAAGTGCATTGAACAGGAGGCTATTCCTTATGCTACAGAAACACTGGCATCTTTAATATCAAAGGCAAGTATTTATTTACTTCGATTCATTTTCAGGGAAAGCGCTTTGTGCTAATCAACGCTTTTCTCTAGTGAGGTTACTTGTGAAACTAAATACTCTTTCTGCAAAAGCTTGAGAAGCTGACATTATCAAAACATCTAATGCTAACAGTTTGTTCTTCTGTCGTCTCCGGTTAACTTCTCAGCACCGCTGCGTAACAAGACGCGCTCCGATTGGCTGACGTGACTCATCCTGCCCGTTCCACTTAGTCTTCCCTTTTCTTGACTGGTTTTGTCTCGTCTTTTATTCGTTGACAAAAAGGTCAGTCTGTCTAGTTATCGTTTTAGTCATTGTGAAGTCTTATTTTAGTTTTTGTCCGCAAAAAACCTTTGTTGACGAAATATTTTCGTCATAGTTTTTGTCAACAAAATTAACACTAAGGTTTGCCCTTTTCATTTTTCTGCCTTTTGCAGCCCTTTTCAGTTACACTTATTTCACTCATGTACACAAATTAAGTTTTTGTATCATCTGCTGACGCTCAGTTTTCATCACAACTACATAAATACTCTGGCTGAAGGAGGTTAAGAACGGTTCAATTGCCTTGATGCTCAGTTTAGTTTAATTGCTTCACCATCAACAAAAGAATGCTATGAGAGACTGACGTCTTTAAAGACGTCGTCATTAACAAGTGAATAAATGTGGCGCTCATTGATGTGTTGTCATCGTTTTTTTTGTTCCGCTGTTTAAACTCTACATGAACTAATTACAAAGGCACTGAGAGGAGTAACTCTAGAAGTCAACGCAAGCTCTTCAGACAACAAACCTGTCTTACAGTTGTGATCTGACCAGAGCCCCTCCCACACTCCGCTTGGTTAAATCTGTCTGTCACTCAGGCAGAGCTCACTCTTTCGAACTAACCGATTGAGACAGTGCCATCGTAAGTCTTTGAGCAAAGAACTGTTCCAAATAGAAATGCAGTGAGGAGTGATACAGTGGTCTTCCCAAACTGGCATATCGTCAACACAATTAAAGATTGTCATATCGCCCATCCCTAGGAAACAGAGTGAGGGGAGTGACATTGGGCAACTGACCTGACCAAGAATTGAACATCTTCCGGAATTACCGGGATTCCCCCAGTTTGTAGTTTTTAATTTTGGATATGGTCCAATTATGAATACAAAAATAAAACAAAAACAACATAAAAACAAAAATAAGGGGTGATTACATTTATAGCAGTGAAGTTCCACAAGGGTCTGTTCTTGCCCCATTCCTCTTCTGTACGGATGTAACACCAGAGTAGAGACGTGAGTAGTGTTAATCCAGATTAACTTTATTTTAATGATAACAGATGATAAAACATTAAGCTATAATATTAAACTATGTAAATAAATAGAAAACTATAATGAGGCTAGGATTATTGTCACTGCGACCAAAGACCATTTGAGAATAAATTAGAAAAATCTACATACATTATTCTCATTAAAAGCTTGTTGAACCATTAAAAATATTTCTGCATAGATAGTCTTCTACTGTATTCTAGGTTTGCGGTAACACCCCTTATACATTTCTGATATGTCCACTCCCATTTATAATACACAATTTTAATATACACAGCTCAGAAATACAAGTTTTAGGATTATCATCATATACACAGTGGTTTCAACTTTACTCTAAGTACAACGTAGTGAGGGTCACATGGAAGCACTACTGACCAACAGTGAGCACAGGTCTCTGTCCAATGCTTTTGGAAGATGACAGCAAAGTGATGAACAATAATCTATTCATCTAAATATACATACATGCTAGGTTAGGGCATTTGAAGAATGGTTCATGGTTAAGAACACAGTCCTGATTATTAAACTTAAATAAATCAAACACAATTCAGCAGGAATGTCCTAAAATTAGCATTAATATTAGGCAAACATCTAGAAGAGAACATAGAAGTCTAAACAAGTTCAATATAAATGAAGTCCCAAAACAGGAGCAATGGGCCGAGGGTGGACTTGGGTTTATGTAAATTATAATCTTATTCGGCCGGGCTCAGCCCGCAGGAGCAACGTGGGGCTGACCTCCCGTGGGCCCACCACCTGCGGGAGGAACCGTAAGGGGCCGGTGCAAAGTGGATTGGGTGGCAGTCGAAGGCGGAGGCCTCGACGACCCAATCCCCGGACACGGAATCTGGCGCTAGGGACATGGAATGTCACCTCGCTGGTCAAACTTTTCCCTCTGACTCACTTCATTCAAACTTGTTTTCAGTTTAAAGACATGTCACAGGGCTGGTCAAGATGGCGGCGAGTTCATACGCCTTTTAGGACATCTGTTTTAATTGGACTCCAACATATGTCCAACAGTAAATAACTCGCAGTAAATAACCAATTTGGGAAATATTGGGAATTACTTAAATATGAAATCAAAAAAATGTTTAATTCAATTTAGTAAACAATTAAAAAGAAAAAAAAAGATTAAAGCATTTAATTAAAACTATCTCAGACATTACAACAACTTTGTTAGATAATGATGATAATAATGAAATTCTGAAAACACAGTTACAGAAACATCAGGAGGAATTAGATAATATCTACAGGGAAAGGGTTCAAGGTTCTTTTATTCGGTCCCGAGGAAAATAGATTGAGGAAGGCGAAAAGAACAAATATGGATGGACTGATCTCAGAATTTTATCAGAAGATTTCCTCTGAAATCTCTAAATTCCTTCTTGCAGTTTATACAGAATCCATTAATAATGGAGAATTACCCCACTCTATAAGACAAGGACTTATCACAGTGATTCCAAAACCAAATAAGGAGAAAAATAAGGGAAGAAAAAAAAGTGGACTAAATTACAATATTCACAAATTTCAAAAAGGGTTTATGCCTTAATGACACATTTCTGATAATATTAGGTTAATTAATTATAAAGATTTAGATATTCCTGGTAAACACTTAATTTTTCTTCTTGGACTATCAGAAAGCGTTTGATGCAGTTAGTCATAGATTTATTGCTGATACTTTAGCCTTTTTGAATTTTGTTAATTTCTTTTTTAAAGCCTTTAAAACATTAAATAGAGACAATAATTGCACAATTAAGCTTTTATATGGTACATCTAGTAGCTTTAATATTAACAAAGGAGTCTGTCAAGTGTGTTCAAGTCTGTATATATTTTTTCATATATTTTAAGTCATTAATTATTTAATTAGGCAAAGTTCTTTTTAAAATAAATTAAAATATTACAACTTGCCGATGACACAACCATAATTTTGAAAACCTCTGAGGAAGCTTTGAAGGCTCGATCTGTTGTATCTGAATTTTCAAACATTTTAGGATTAAAATGAAATGTAAGAAACTGTAAAATTTTACCTCTGCAACTGTGTTTTTTTGGAATTCCTGTAAAAACCACTGTAACCTATTTAGGTATAAAAATCTCCAAAGCAACACAAAAACAATTTAAAATTAAAGCCGCAAGCGGCGATAAAGGCCCTCGCCTCCCTTGAGACCGCGGGGACACATATATTCGGAGGATTGCATGTCGTGCTTTAAAGCAAATTTGGAGCTGTTTAGATGAAAACCCTTTAGCACAAAGTGGACGATTTAGGTGGTCATGTATTCCACCCAACATTTTCTGTTGAGAAGGATCCTGGCAATTGGGAAATGGCATTTATTTCCCAATAGTTGCCTCTTCACAGACTCATTACGACCACAGCCACAAATCTATCAAAAAACAAATTGATAACTTTTTTTTGCACACGTGTCTAGATGATACTCACCAAATTTGGAGCTGTTTAGATGAAAAGCCTTTAGACACAAGGGGTGCAATTTAGGTGGTCACGCATTCCACCCAACATAGTAGATTTCCTGTTGAGTTTACGATATGGCTGTAATACAGTTTTCTGTTCGCCCTGAGGTGTCCTATGGATGTCCCAAGTTTCATTTTTCTACGTTGGAAAAAAGTTACTTTCACTTTCCATAGGCCCAATGTATTTTGACTTTTGTAGGGTCGCCACTGAGTCATTTTTCATATTTTTTTCGGCGACTTCAAATACATAAATTTTTCACGAGCTTGAAGTCTGGGACCAATAAAAATGACTTTTAGTTGCACGTTTACTAGGTCAAATTTAGGATCATTTTGCAGAAAAATTATAATAAAAAAAAAATATACCAAATTATAATAAAATAAAATATAACTCGAGCAAAAAAGTCTAGAAAAACGCTTGTCTATTTTACATACATGTGTTTAGCTCATTTTGCCCAAGTTTGGTGTCTGTGGAATGAAGCAGCTATTTTCTGAGTTCTTTTAAAAAAGAGGTGTATTTTAAGTCGGTTCACATTTTCAATTCAAAATGGCCGCCTTCCCGTGTGTGATAGGGTGTGGTCCCCATTGGCTTTTTTGTTCATAAGCCCATGCTGGATGTGTGTACCAAGTTTCATTTGCCTACGACAAACTAAAATTTTCACTTCCCATTGACTTTTTCCAAATATTTGGGACGTTGCTATGGCAACACATTTATAGATAGGGGTGGTTGTCATTGGCTTTTATGCTCGTCATGACATAAGAGATGTGTGTACCAAATTTTATGTCTCTATGACAAACTAAATTCTTGGGTCCCATTATAAGTTTGTAGGGGCGCTGGAGAGCCATTTCTAAAGATAACCCTTTTATTTACATATTTTTGTGTTCAGGTCATGAATGTGCACAAACGCCTTTTTGGGTCCAACTCGATCCGAGAAGCCGTTTGAGAGTTAAGAGACGTTTATTTTCACAAAAATGGCCACCTCGTTACAGGCTTGCCACACCCATACCCGATAAGATATCAACAACAAAGTCACAACTTTGGTTGGCACATGTGTCTAGATGATACTCACCAAATTTGGGGCCATTTAGATTAAAACACAATGATTTGCATCTTTCTGCGCAAGGTGCGAATTTAGTGGCCGCCTTTCACCCCACATGGCGGACTTCCTGTTAAGTTTAGGTGTGACTGTCATTGACTTTTCTGTTTGCCCTGAGGTGTCCTATGGATATACCAAGTTTCATTTTTCTACGTTGGAAAAAAGTTACTTTCACTTTCCATAGGCCCAATGTATTTTGACTTTTCTAGGGGCCGCCACTGAGTCATTTTTCGTATTTTTTTCGGGACTTCAAATACATACATTTTTGCCGGGCTTGAAGTCTGGGACCAATAAAAATGACTTTTAGTTGTTCGTTTACTGGGTTAAATTGAGGATCATTTTGCAGAAAAATTATAATAAAAAAATATATACAAAATTATAATAAAAGAAAATATAACTCGAGCAAAAAAGTCTAGAAAAACACTTGTCTCATTTACATACATGTGTTTAGCTCATTTTGCCCAAGTTTGGTGTCTGTGGAATGAAGCAGCTTTTTCTGTGTACTTTTAAAAAGAGGTGTATTTTAAGTCGGTTCACATTTTCAATTCAAAATAACCGCCTTCCTGTGTGTGATAGGTGTGGTCCCCATTGGCTTTTTGTTCATAAGCCCATGGTGGATGTGTGTACCAAGTTTTATTTGCCTACAACAAACTAAAAATTTCACTTCCCATTGACTTTTTCACATTTTTGGGACGTTGCTATGGCAACACATTTATAGATAGGGGTGGTTGTCATTGGCTTTTATGCTCGTCATGACATAAGAGATGTGTGTACAAAATTTTATGTCTCTATGACAAACTAAATTCTTGGGTCCATTATAAGTTTGTAGGGGCGCTGGAGAGCCATTTCTAAAGATAACCCTTTTATTTACATATTTTTTGTTCAGGTCATGAATGTGCACAAACGCCTTTTTGGGTCCAACTCGATCCGAGAAGGCGTTTGAGAGTTAAGAGACGTTTATTTTCACAAAAATGGCCACCTCGTTACAGGCTTGCCACACCCATACCCGATAAGATATCAACAACAAAGTCACAACTTTGGTTGGCACACGTGTCTAGATGATACTCACCAAATTTGGGGCCATTTAGATTAAAACACAATGATTTGCATCTTTCTGCGCAAGGGTTGTGATTTTAGTGGTCGCGTTTCACCCCACATGGCGGACTTCCTGTTAAGTTTAGGGTGTGACTGTCATTGACTTTTCTGTTTGCCCTGAGGTGTCCTATGGATATACCAAGTTTCATTTTTCTACGTTGGAAAAAAGTTACTTTCACTTTCCATAGGCCCAATGTATTTTGATTTTGTAGGGTCGCCACTGAGTCATTTTTCAGATTTTTTTCGGCGACTTCAAATACATAAATTTTTCGCCGAGCTTGAAGTCTGGGACCAATAAAATGACTTTTCGTGAATGTTCACTGGGTCAAATTTAGGATCATAGGTCGACAAGAAAGATAAAAAAAAAAAAAAAAAAAAAATCCGAGCAAAAACAATAGGCCCTCCCGGCCATCACCGGCTCGGGCCTAATAATTTTACACCTGTTTTTGAAGCTATTAAAAAGAAGTCTGATAGTTGGTTAGCTAGGGACTGGAGTGCTTTTCTGCAAAGCAGAAGGAATGTTTAGAGCCTCATACACACGTGGACAAAATTGTTGGTACCCTTCGGTCAATGAAAGAAAAACTCACAATGGTCACAGAAAAAACTTGAATTCTATGAATGTTAACCAATTAAAGTCAGACATTGCTTTTCAACCATGCTTCAACGGATTAAAAAAAAACAAAAAAACTCATGGAACAGGCCTAGACAAAAGTGTTGGTACCCCTAACTTAATATTTTGTTGCACAACCTTTTGAGGCTATCACTGCAATCAGACGATTCCTGTAATTGTCAATGAGACTTCTGCACCTCTCAGCAGGTATTTTGGCCCACTCCTCATGAGCAAACTGCTCCAGTTGTTTCCGGTTTGAAGGGTGTCTTTTCCAGACAGCATGTTTCAGCTCCTTTCAAAGATGCTCAATAGGATTGAGGTCAGGGCTCATAGAAGGCCACTTTAGAATAGTCCAATGTTTTCCTCTTGTTTCCATCTCATTCTTGGGTGTTTTTTGCTGTGTTTTGGGTCATTGTCCTGTTGCAAGACCCATGACCTGCTACCGAGACCAAGCTGTCTGACACTGGCCAGCACATTTCTCTCTAGAATCCCTTGATAGATTTCATTGTACCCTGCACAGATTCAAGACACCCTGTGCCAGATGCAGCAAAGCAGCCCCAGAACATAACAGAGCCTCCTCCATGTTTGACAGTAGGGACAGTGTTTTCTTGATATGCTTCATTTTTCCGTCTGTGAACATAGAGCTGATGTGCCTTGGCAAAAAGTTCCATTTTTGTCTCATCTGTCCATAGGACATTCTCCCAGAAGCTTTGTGGCTTGTTAACATGTAGTTTGGCATATTCCAGTCTAGCTTTTTTATGATTGGTTTTCAACAATGGTGTCCTCCTTGGTCGTCTCCCATGTAGTCCACTTTGGCTCAAACAACGATGGATGATGCGATCTGACACTGATGTTCCTTGAGCATGGAGTTCACCTTGGATCTCTTTAGAAGTCTTTCTGGGCTCTTTTGTTACCATTCGGATTATCCGTCTCTTTGATTTGTCATCAATTTTCCTCATGCGGCCACGTCCAGGGAGGTTGGCTACAGTCCCATGGATCTTAAATTTCTGAATAATATGTGCAACTGTAGTCACAGGAACATCTAGCTGCTTGGAGATGGTCTTATAGCCTTTACCTTTATCATGCTTGTCTATAATTTTCTTTCTATTATCCTGCGACAACTCTTTCCATCGCTTCCTCTGGTCCATGTTGAGTGTGGTACACACCATGTCACCAGACAACACAGTGACTACCTGAAGCCCTATAAATAGGCCCACTGACTGATTAAAAGATTGTACACAACTGTGATGCTAATTAGTGCACACACCTTGAATTAACATGTCCATTTGGTCACATTATTTACAGTCTTTTCTAGGGGTACCGTCAATTTTGTCTAGTAATTTTTTAAAATAATTCCGTTGAAGCATGGTTGAAAAGCAATGTCTGACTTTCATTGGTTAACATTCATAGAATTTTTATTTATTATTACTTTTGTCAGAATAAAGTTTTTTCTGTGACCATTGTGAGTTTTTCTTTCATTGACCGAAGGGTACCAACAATTTTGTCCACGTGTGTATGTTATTTCATCACTAGATGTCTCTAAAACCTGGTGCTTTGATCTTTATAAAATCTTGTTTAATTTTTGTGGAAAAACAAATTGCATAAAATTAAAATAAAAACAGTTCTTTCCAACCCTGTAACTGAAGGAATCCAAACAGTGTTGGGGACATTTTTCCAAATTACCTCTTCAGTAAATTGGGAGAGCCAAATCCTCTCTTACGGTGTTCTTTTACATTTGGAAAACCTCCCGTTAAATTAGCTCATTTTCACCAGCACGTTCTATTATGTTTGTCTCTTCTGTTCAAACATAACTATTCTTCTCTCAAGTGTATTTTGTGGAATAATACTTACATCTTACACAAAAACAAAGGTTTATATAACTGCTCAAATAAAAATAGCAATACAGTGAATCTGCTACTGGATGAAAACAGTGAATATATAATTATAAAGATTTCATAGATAGATATACTATTGATATACCTCAAAAAGGACATGGTAATTAGGTCAATTCCCCCTAATATTCTGTCTTTAGCACAAAATGTACAACTTGATGAAAGAAATATAAACAAACAACCCACAGTTGAAGAAATGTGTCCTCCTTGACAAGAAATGTAGTAATAGGTTTATTAGAGCTCAATTTGATCAATTCTCAAATCTATGGCGTCATGTAGCTCTCTTTATTCGGAGAGCACACTCACAATATAAACAAGCACAATGGAAGAGCTAGAGAGCGCAAAAACAGACTGAGAGCTCAGAAATGATCTTGTGGCGAGAAAAGCTGTTATCACGAGCGTATAAAATTTAATTTAGCACACATTTTAAAGTCACATCATTGTTTACAACTGCTAGCTCTCGATGTCAACTTTGCTGAGCGCTCACTTCTGTTTCCGAGCTCTCTCTCTTTGAACATTCTCCTCGCCCTCGATGTATTTTTTTCAACTGGATATACGTCATAGATGTAAGGCTTGACTAGACGATTGCCGATACAACTCACTGACAGTACGGATGCAATATATTTTTGGCCACCAGTGATAAATTGGGGGCGCTGTTTCACTCTTTTCAGAAAGTCTAAGGATAACCTAAAGACTACACTGCTGTTGTTGGTCTCGTGAGTTACAGACTAAACAAATGTTAACCTCAACTGACTGTAAGCCTTTTCTTGATTTATGAATGAGTTTTTGCTCAATAGAATATTTCAGTTAGTTTTAATGCTGTGGCTTCTTTGTGAATTAATTTACAGATACAATAATTACAGTTCACATGTGGCCATGTTTATGTTGTGCTCTGGCTAGAGTTAGCTAGAGTTATTTACTGTCTGCTTCTAATAGTGTAGATTAAATGCATGTGTTATAGTCTTACTGTCTCTGTAATTGCTCTGTATTTGGTCTAGACTTGACAAATACTTAATATTAATATTTAATACTAGCTAAGCTACTTTTAGTAGTTTTAATCTATTTTCTATGCTGAAGTACACTTTTTATGTTACTAGCAAAAATTACATAATGACTACTACTACTACTGATAATTATCATATTAATAATAAATAAATGTAATTTTATCTAGAAGAATGAAGAGGACTTTCAGTTTCATCTCTGGAAGAACAATGGTGTCCTGTATCTAGTCACGTGCCCCAGGATCTTCCAGAGGAAGCAACAGAGATGAAGGAGGAGACGGGTGCCATCAAACACCTGTCCTGCCCAGAGCCAGGGGGTGTAAGGGCCAATGCAACAGTCCTTCATCGAGGAGGGGATAAGTCAGACCGACAGGAGGTCAAGGAGGAGAATAAGAAGACAGAGATTAAGCCCTTTGAGTCCCTGACTTAGACTCAAATTGCGTCATCAGGCTAATTTTCATGACTCAAGGGTCAGCAGGACCTACTTTTTTATTACTCGGGCTTGGACTTGTGGCTCAAACTTTTTTATTCTCAGACAAAAGAACTCGTGACTTGACTCGGACTTAAAAACTTAGGATTTAAAAGTGACTTAGACTCAAGAACTGGTGACTCGACTACAACACTGTTATAAGCTATAAACTTAGTTGTCACAGAGAGCCTCAGACCCACACAGAGCTGCATCACATACATACATACGTGCCTTCATCCATTTAAAATTGTACAGTACAGTTCATTAGTGCTGCTCAACCTCAACACGTCTGTTATTTGCAGAAATACTTACGCAAATACAGCAAGTGATGTTTAATGACTGAATAAATAGATGCTAAAACAGTATTAAATGTTGCATAGGACATAAAAGAACTGATAAACTATAAAAATGTTAAGAACAGTACATGTGTAAAGTGTCCAAAATATCACCTGAAATTGTTGAAAGGGCTACAGATGTTGGAGGAAGGAGAGTTTGTGAACATGTCTTGATCACATAGACCTAGTTACTATTTAATGTAAATAAAGATATTTGATACAAGTTTCCTTTTTTTAAAGTTTCTTATTTTTTTTTATTTCATAAACTGTGTTTAATACTTTGAAATACTGTTTTGAAGTTTAGTTAGTAGCCCACATAATTAAGCATAATTATTCGAAACAATAACATGCAAATTCTTAATTTAAACTGCCCAATACAAAAAAATCAGTCAGAAATATATCTACATAATAATAAATACGTTAACTCCCACAGTAAACTATAATCACATGACTGTCGTTGTGGCCTTGGGCAAGACACTTACACCTTTCTGAGCTCTCAGTTTCTGATTTTGCGCTCTCTAGCTCTTCCCCTGTGCTCGTTTATATTGTGAGTGCGCTCTCAGAATAAAGAGAGCTAAATGACGCCATACAAATCTTTTATGTAAGATGGTCATATTGGAGTTGAACAGTATTTTTTTATTACCATATAAATATATAATTACTAACAAGATTAAAGATTTTTTTTAAGACTATACATAGATATTACCCAGTCAAACACTAATTGTCCTTTATTTATATATTTTATTTTATTATGTTCGTAGAACAGGAGAATTTGAAAAGAATTTTGGTATTGTCTAAACATCAAACATTACTTATTAAATAAGCCTTTTTCTCCTCAAATGAAATGTACATAATTAATTTACTTGTAATCCTAGCAAAGTATTACATCCACAAGATGAAATGGAGTGAAGCCCTTATGGTATAATTTTTAAGAAACAGAGCAAAAATATATTTGGCCTCAATTGATAAATTAAAAATGAACAATTTTAATAGTTGTTTATTTTTATACAGAACCTTTTTATTTATTTTTGTACTGTACTTTATTAAAAAAAAAAAAAGACATGTCACGGTTGCGTGGGTTTCCTTCAACATTTTGCAAAGCATTGTGGTCTATTTGACTGCTAAGCGAGCACC
This sequence comes from Perccottus glenii, assembly GCA_024416835.2. Classification (NCBI taxonomy): domain Eukaryota; kingdom Metazoa; phylum Chordata; class Actinopteri; order Gobiiformes; family Odontobutidae; genus Perccottus; species Perccottus glenii. Next base: position 7,455,562 of record CM044556.2, on the reverse strand, counting down.
GCGGCTCACTACTTTTACTAATACATGAAGAGCAGCGTTCAGAGAAAGACTCACTCAGTTTAAGAGCAAAGACCCACACTGATCCTGGCTCTTGTTTGTCTGTTATTCTACTCTGTTCACTTTGCAAAAAGTTTAGAAAAACAACAACGTAGCTTATATGCTCACGTGCACTTGTTCGTGTTTTTAACTCCTAAAGTCTGTTACTGTTGATTTTCATTAATAACTTGATAATTACTGAGTAAACCTGTCGGAAATATTAGCATTTAATGCTTCAAACGAGTACGGACAAAACATTAGCTTTTCTGTTCACAACAAAGCATGAACGCACCGGAACGTTTTCTCTATAGAATATTTTTGAAGGGGGGGTTGGGATTTGATTTCTGCCTCATTATGTCTATATCTACTTAAAAATGAATCTAATTACATTAAAATGTTTAGTCCCAGTCTCCACAGATAAACCTGCTCCCTCCATCTCAAGTGAAAAAGGGGAGAATCACTAGATTCTTGTGTTGCTCAATCAACAGAGTTGATTAAAGAGTTACTCTTTAACGATGGGCAATGGTAGGAGTCTAATCTAACAAAATCTCAGTACACGTTCACTGTCACACAGTGACACATTTTTATGAATGGTGGGTTTTCTGTTCCTTGACTAAATTTAAGTTACTCTTTATTATCTCATTATTTATTATTATGTGGGCAAATTCATTCTTCCCATCCAGTCGCAGAGAGGGCATCCCCTCTGGGGGACCTTCTCCAGATCTTGCTCCAGTAATTGGTCATGTTACTAACTGGAGACTATAGTGTGTTTTTTATGTTAATGGAGGAAACAGGAGTACCTGAAGAAATCCTACCCAAGCACAAGGAGAACTTGCAAACTTCACACAGAAAGGCCCAGCCCAGGAATCAAACTCAGGACCTTGTTGATGTGAGGCAACTTTGCAGACCAAATAAAACAATAGCTCTCTTTAGTACCAATGAATCATGAGGCCCTTGGATCTGACTGTCTCATGTCAGTGTCATTCCCCCTGCCCACTACCATTGCTGTCACAGGCAGAAGATAATCAGTTGTTCCTTTGGCATTTCTGTGAACCCATATTCTTTTCATTCATTCATGTTCTGGCTTAGTCCCATTAGGGGTCGCGGGTGACTGGAGCCTATCCCAGCAGCTTTGGGCCTGAGGCGGGGTACACCCTGGACAGCGTCCAGTTAGTCGCAGGGCAAATCCCCCCCCACATTCTTTTGAAAATGCATTTTTGTGCCATGTAAATAGCCATTACAAATACCCTGTGACAAATCCGAGTGCCAGAAAATGTGGACATGTCTATCACCAACAAAACAGATGCTGTGTGGAATTGGAAAAAAAATTAAGATAAAAAAATCCTCAAGTTGGTAGGAGGCTTTTGAATGACACACATTATATTTTGACAAGACATATTTAAGAAATAATAGAACTGAATAATGTACAGTCTATGGAAGAAAGCCTGGATATAGAATTGTTTTGAGCATGTTTGACCCTGTTCACTGCATGAGTGTTCTCTGCTTAAGAGTACATCCACACTTATGTAACACAACAATCAACCAAGTCAAGAATAATGTGACTGACAGCTCAACAATTAGAATGCTGCCCAGAAACAAAGCTCTATTTCTGAGAGAAGACATTAGTTTAATGAAATAACTTTTCATAGGTATTTATCACCTTAACTTGTGTGAAATGCCTGCTGCAGTTGTGCTTCTAAGGATCATTAAAACAGATTCTAGCATCTGTAGTATAGCCTTTCTTTATAGAAAAGGAGCAGTTTATCTTAAAGCTACATCTTGACCTGTGTTTCATTGTAAAACTAAAATGAATACAGATACTAAAATATCTGTCTAGATTATCATTTAAGGAATAATGTCAGTACATTTTGTTGCACTTTTATTGAGCATATAGCATGAAATTCAACCTTATTAGAGTGTTCTGTGCTCTTTTGTTAAACACTAATATGAACAAAGACCGTTTTAACACAGTTTTCTTTGTGAAGAAAACAGCTCAAATCACTGCAAAACAAGCTGCACTGTGATTGTTCAGAGTTAAACGTTGATGAACACTGCCCTTTGATCTAAAGCAGTAAGATACAGACTAAGCTGATCCATTTGCTAATGTCTCTATGAGACTGCACTGGCTCAGTGAACACCTGCCTTACTGTGTTCCCGCACTCTCTAAAGTTAGACCAGGATGCCTTGGGACACATTGTGGTGGCCCGTCCTAATTATGATCTAAAGGCAACTATGAGAAATGCGTTGCTTGTAACCCTCTCAGAGTTGCTGATGGAGGACTGTGTGGAGCCACCTCCTGTAGGCCAGGGCAAAGCGCCTCTGCTCGGGGTTGGGGCAGCTGTCCAAAACCCCACTCACAAAACTCCGCTCTGAAGGCGGAGTGGGCAGGCTGGGCAGGGCACCTCTCTTCAGGCGCTTACGATTGCGTGGGTCTGGCAGCAACAGCCCGTCCTCCTCCATGGCTTCAACTGCAAGGCTCCTTCCATCCACATTAGACTTGGGCTCCTCACAGCTGGAACTGATGGCCTCTGGCAGACTGAGATCACCGTTGTTTACTTGGACCGATTCAATCTCCTTGTCATTTCCGTAGTAGTGGTGGTGCTCTCTTCTCCAGTGGTGCCACAGATAGAAGACATGTCGTCTGGAACAGCAAATGCGTGGTTATGTCACATGCTGCCAAGTGAAACAGCACGTTTTAGTAGGTTCTATTTTTCACATGTTATTCATAGTCACATGGGGCCAGGTTGTCATTGTAAATGAGAATTGGTTCTCAATTGACCTACCTGGTTATATAAACAATAAATAAATAGTACAATGCACAGTGAAATCTCATGGATGACACCATAGCCATCCTGCTCCACAAGACTCTCTCCCACATTAACACTGGAAAGGGGAACTATGTGAGAGTGTTATTTGTTGACTACAGCTCTATATTGTACTTATTTCCTAAGTGCTTAGACTTATTTCATTATTGCATTTATATTTTATATCTTGTGTGTTGTGGTTTTGCTATTGGGTGCATGCACAAAATACAATTCACTGTATATTGTACTATGTATAACTGTGCATGTGACAAATAAAGCTCATCTATCTAGTACAAGGTGAATGCAGTGTCTTTAATATTTGTAATACCATCACTTTGTCTTATAACTTAAAGTGATATTTTCCCTTTTTAAAGTACGTCTGTAGGACACACCTTGAGAATAGACAATTACAAACAAATAAATACAAACTATACTTGAATAGGTTCTGACTTGTGAGCTACTATAAACAATTTAACATAAAAGATGTGGTAAAGCGGAGCAAAAGAAATAGCAGTAATTTAAGCAAGGTAAAACTACATGAAGATTTTCACCTGTGGCACCAGAGGGCCTCATGTCCAGGGTAAGACTGGATGAGGTCCGAGCACAGCTCCATCTCCTGGTGGAAGAGCTGTAGCACTGTGGTGAAGGGCGGCTGCCTGTCATCAGCCTCCTCGGCCCTGAACAGCACCCCGTTGGCCTGAATGTTGCACGGAGGCTGGCTCTGTAGCTGCAACAGTTCTGTGAGCAGCTGCTGGATCAGGAACTGCCGATAGTGGAAGCCACTGTGGTCCGACACATGCATAGACACCCAGAGGCGCATCGATGCCAGCTCGTCATGGAGAAACTACAAAAACAAGTTCAGATTCAACAGATTGAAACTCAGTCACAGGGGTCACTGGTGATTTTATTAAGATTTACTAAATAAATAAATGTTTCTCGATCATAGACCAAAAAGGCCCCCAGAGTTTGGCTATAAAATGAAAGTAAAAATGACTTTCTTAATAATTTAAAACTCTCACTTTCCCATAAATACTTGAAATGTCAATTTTTGCATGTGTGACGGCTGTATTTAAAGATTATAACTATTTGTCAAAATTATGATTTTTTTTTAAGGTTAAAAAGAGTGCATTTATTCTGCATTGTATTACTGGTTCATTACATACCTGTTTAAAATGCCTATGTCTAAAATTTAGATTCAAAAGACATTTATTACACCATTTTATAAATTTACACACGTGGACAAAATTGTTGGTACCCTTCGGTCAATGAAAGAAAAACTCACAATGGTCACAGAAAAATTTTTATTCTGACATAAGCAATAATAAATAAAAATTCTATGAATGTTAACCAATGAAAGTCAGACATTGCTTTTCAACCATGCTTCAACGGAATTATTTTAAAAAATAAACTCATGGAACAGGCCTGGACAAAATTGTTGGTACCCCTAACTTAATATTTTGTTGCACAACCTTTTGAGCCTATCACTGCAATCAGACGATTCCTGTAACTGTCAATGAGACTTCTACACCTCTCAGCAGGTATTTTGGCCCACTCCTCATGAGCAAACTGCTCCAGTTGTTTCCGGTTTGAAGGGTGTCTTTTCCAGGCGACATGTTTCAGCTCCTTCCAAAGATGCTCAATAGGATTGAGGTCAGGGCTCATAGAAGGCCACTTTAGAATAGTCCAATGTTTTCTTCTTAACCATTCTTGGGTGTTTTTAGCTGTGTGTTTTGGGTCATTGTCCTGTTGCAAGACCCATGACCTGCGACTGAGATTAGATTAGATTAGATTCAACTTTATTGTCATTACACAAGTACAGGTACAAGGCAACGAAATGCAGTTTAGGTCTAACCAGAAGTGCAATAGCAGCAAGTGCAGGATATATACAATGGTTGCATACGTGCAGGATATGGAGATGTACAGGATTTACAGGTAATATGTACAATGAATATAAATATACAGATGGTTATTACTATAACAGGTGAGTGTGTGCCATAAATATAATTACAGGTGTCTCTTTCTATAAACAGCATTTACAGGTGAATATGTACTATAAATGTAAATGTAATATACAGATGTCTCCAACTATAAACAGAATTTTACAGGTAGATGTACACAATTGTATGTTAGCTTAAGGTAAGCAGTAGATTTAAGGTAGTGCAAACAGCGAAATGTAAACAGTTGGTACTGTATGAACAGTTGGTAGCTAAGGTGCAGTAGTGCAAGGGTAGTGGGATGGTGGGGGATGAGAGGAGAGTCTGTGAGGGGAGTGGGATGGTGGGGGATGAGAGGAGAGTCTGTGAGGAGTGGGATGGTGGGGGTAGAAGAGTCTTGAGGGTAGTGGGATGGTGGGGGTGGGAGGAGAGTCTGTGAGGGGAGTGGGATGGTGGGGGTAGAAGAGTCTATGAGGGTAGTGGGATGGTGGGGGTGGGAGGAGAATCTGTGAGGGAGTGGGATGGTGGGGGTAGAAGAGTCTATGAGGGTAGTGGGATGGCGGGGTGGGAGGAGAGTCTGTGAGGGTAGTGGGGTGGTGGTGGGTGAGAGGAGAGTCTGTGAGTGGGATGGTGGGGTAGAAGAGTCTTGAGGGTAGTGGGATGGTGGGGTGGGAGGAGAGTCTGTGAGGGAGTGGGATGGTGGGGGTAGAAGAGTCTATGAGGTAGTGGGATGGTGGGGGTGGGAGGAGAATCTGTGAGGTGGGATGGTGGGGGTAGAAGAGTCTATGAGGGTAGTGGGATGGCGGGGTGGGAGGAGAGTCTGTGAGGGTAGTGGGGTGGTGGTGGGTGAGAGGAGAGTCTGTGAGGGTAGTGGGATGGTGGGGGTAGAAGAGTCTATGAGGGTAGTGGGATGGGGGTAGAAGAGTCTATGAGGGTAGTGGGATGGTGGGGGTGAGAGGAGAGTCTGTGAGGGTAGTGGGGTGGTGGTGGGTGAGAGGAGAGTCTGTGAGGGGAGTGGGATGGTGGGGGTAGAAGAGTCTTGAGGGTAGTGGGATGGTGGGGGTGGGAGGAGAGTCTGTGAGGGAGTGGGATGGTGGGGGTAGAAGAGTCTATGAGGGTAGTGGGATGGTGGGGGTGGGAGGAGAATCTGTGAGGGGAGTGGGATGGTGGGGGTAGAAGAGTCTATGAGGGTAGTGGGATGGCGGGGTGGGAGGAGAGTCTGTGAGGGTAGTGGGGTGGTGGTGGGTGAGAGGAGAGTCTGTGAGGGTAGTGGGATGGTGGGGGTAGAAGAGTCTATGAGGGTAGTGGGATGGTGGGGTGAGAGGAGAGTCTGTGAGGGTAGTGGGATGGTGGGGGTAGAAGAGTCTATGAGGGTAGTGGGATGGTGGGGGTAGAAGAGTCTATGAGGGTAGTGGGATGGTGGGGGTGGGAGGAGAGTCTGTGAGGGGGTGGGAGGATGGTGGGGGTAGAAGAGTCTATGAGGGTAGTGGGATGGTGGGGGTGAGAGAGGAGTCTATGAGGAGTGGGGTCAGCAAGGATTAGAGTTCAGTAAAGAGACAGCTCTGGGAAGAAACTGTTCTTTAGTCTGCTGGTTCTAGTCCGGAGGCACCTGAAACGCCTGCCGGAGGAGAAGGGAGAACAGTCTGTGGGCTGGGTGAGAGGAGTCCTTAAGGATGCTGCGAGCTCGGCGCAGACAGCGTTTCCTCTGGATGTTCTCGATGGCAGGAAGTGGAGTCCCTGTGATGCGTTGGGCAGTTTTCACCACCCGCTGCAATGCCTTGCGCTCCGCGACAGAGCAGCACCCATACCATACTGTGACACAGTTCGTCAGGATGCTTTCTATTGCGCAGCGGTAGAAGTTCACCAGGATGGCCGAGGAGAGCTGGTTCTTCCTCAGTGTCCTCAGGAAGAAGAGGCGCTGGTGAGCCTTCTTGACCAGGCTGGAGGTGTTGGTTGTCCAGGTCATGTCAGCCGAGATGTGGGTCCCCAGGAACTTGAAGCTGGAGACACGCTCAACGTCCATTCCATTGATGTGGATGGTGTCGTGTGTGCCTCTTGACTCTTTCCTGAAGTCCACGATGAGCTCCTTCGTTTTGGTGGTGTTGAGGAGCAGGTTATTTTCGTTGCACCATGTGGACAGGTGCTGGATCTCTTCCCTGTAGGCAGTCTCATCATTGTTGCTGATGAGACCAATCACTGTAGTGTCGTCTGCGAACTTGACGATGGCATTAGATCCAAACACAGGCTTGCAGTCGGATGTGAAGAGGGAGTAGAGAAATGGGCTTAGCACACAGCCCTGTGGTACACCAGTGTTAAGTGTGATGGATGTGGAGCAGGTGGATCCAGATCGGACATTCTGGGGTCTGTTGGTCAGGAAGTCCAGAATCCAGTTGCAGTGGTATTGATGCCCAAGTCTTCAAGTTTGGCTATTAACTTGGTCGGGATGATAGTGTTGAATGCTGAGCTGAAGTCAACAAACAGCATACGTGCATAAGAGTTCTTATTGTCCAGGTGGGTGAGCACAGAGTGCAGTGCCATAGCAACTGCATCCTCTATGCTCCTGTTGCTGCGGTAAGCAAACTGATGCGAGTCCAATGTGGGTGGTATGGAGTCTTTTAGGTGTTCCAGGACCAGCCGCTCAAAGCACTTCATGATGATGGGTGTGAGTGCTACAGGGCGGTAGTCGTTAGGGCACCTTGGACTAGAGTGTTTTGGCACTGGCACAATGGAAGTGCATTTGAAGCATGTTGGTACAGCTGCTTGGGCAAGAGACAGGTTGAAAATGTCTGTAAAGACCCCAGCGAGCTGCTCGCACATGCCCTGAGAACACGACCAGGGATGTTGTCTGGTCCAGCAGCCTTGTGTGTGCTGATCCGGCTCAGTGCCTTGCAGACATCAGTGGATGAGAGTGTGATTGGAGGGTGGTCAACTGAGGGTTTGAGCTTGGTTGCAGTTTCTCTGTTGTCTCTTTCAAAGCGAGCATAAAAGTCATTTAGCTCATTCAGGAAGTTGACATCGGTGGCTGCAGGGGTGGAGTGGGTGGGTTTGTAGTCACTGATGGCCTGGATGCCCTGCCACATGCGTCGAGGGTCAGAGTTGGAAAAGTGTCCCTCTATCTTCAGCTTGTAGCAGTGCTTGGCCTTTTTGATGCCCCTCTTCAGGTTTGCTCTGGATGTGCTGTAGGCTTGTGCATCTCCTGATCTGAAGGCAGTATTGCGTGTCTTCAACAGGAGTCGCACTTCCTTGTTCATCCATGGCTTCTGATTTGGGTATGGGGTGATCTGTTTCTGGGTTGTAACACTGTCAATGGTGGTATTAATATAATCCAATACAGAGGAGGTGTAGCAGTCAATGTCTGTGTGAGCACCACTGGTGGCTTGGGAAGCAAACATACTCCAGTCTGTGTGTAGAAATCTTTCCTGGAGTGTGAAATCTACCCCCGCAGGCCACACCTTAATGGTCTTCACTGATGGCTTCACACGGTTGATGAGGGGTGAATATTTGGGAGTGAGGAACAAAGAGATGTGGTCTGATTGTCCCAGGTGGGGAGGGTGTCGCCACACGTAAGCTCCAGCCATGTTTGTGTAGACATGGTCTAGGGTTTTGTTTCCTCTGGTGTGACAGGAAACATTCTGATGAAATTTGGGTAGCACAGTCTTTAGGTTAGAGTGATTAAAATCACCCGCAACAATAAACGCCGCTTCTGGGTGAAGAGTCTGTTGTTTACTGATGGCTGCATAAAGTTTTTTCATAGCAAGCTTGGCATCAGCATCCAGGGGAATATAAGCTGCAGTTATAATGGTGGAAGTGAACTCCCGCGGCAGATAGAACGGTCTACCATGAGAAACTCTAGGTTAGCTGAACAATGGCTCCCAACAACAGCAGAGTTTGTGCACCAAGCTTTGTTAATATAAATACACAATCCGCCTCCCCTTGTCTTACCGGATCCATCTATTGTTCTGTCCGCGCGGAGCATATGATGTCCCGTGAGCTCAATAGCGGAGTCTGGTATTCCACTATTTAACCACGTCTCCGTGAAGATAAGGACGTTACAGTTCAGAAGTCTTTTGCTGTGTGTCATGTTGAGTCGAATCTCATCCATTTTGTTCACTAGCGATCGGACATTGGCGAGGAAGATACTGGGTAAAGAGAGCCGGTGTGGTGTTAGCTTTAGCCTAGCTTTAAGTCCTCCGCGTCTGCCTCGTCTTTGTTTACGTTCTCGACGCCGCCTGCGAGCACTTCCGCCCGGCCGGGAAGAATGCGCTGCTCCGGGCGTCCTAGCGATTTCAGGAAGGAGTCGAAGGTTGTCCATAAAGCCGTCGGAAATTTGCGAACCAATATCCAAAAGCTCACGTTTTTGCTCGAGTTATATATTTTTTTATTATAATTTTTTTTTTTTTTTTTTAGTATAATTTTTCTGTAAAATGATCCTCAATTTGACCCAGTAAACGTGCAACTAAAAGTCATTTGTATTGGTCCCAGACTTCAAGCCCGGCGAAAAATTTATGTATTTGAAGTCGCGAAAAAAATACGAAAAATGACTCAGTGGCGACCCCTACAAAAGTCAAAATACATTGGGCCTATGGAAAGTGAAAGTAACTTTTTTCCAACGTAGAAAAATGAAACTTGGTACATCCATAGGACACCTCAGGGCAAACAGAAAAGTCAATGACAGCCACACCCTAAACTCAACAGGAAGTCCGCCATGTGGGGTGAAACGCATGGCCACTAAAATCGCACTCCTTGCGCAAGAAGATGCAAATCATTGTGTTTTAATTTAAATGGCCCCAAATTTGGTGAGTATCATCTAGACACGTGTGCCAACCAAAATTGTGACTTTGTTTTTGATATCTTATCGGGTATGGGTGTGGCAAGCCTGTAACGAGGTGGCCATTTTTGTGAAAATAAAATGTCTCTTAACTCTCAAACGCCTTCTCGGATCGAGTTGGACCCAAAAAGGCGTTTGTGCACATTCATGACCTGAACACAAAGATATGTAAATAAAAGGGTTATCTTTAGAAATGGCTCTCCAGCACCCCCTACAAACTTATAATGGGACCCAAGAATTTAGTTTGTCATAGAGACATGAAATTTGGTACACACATCTCTTATGTCATGACGAGCATAAAAGCCAATGACAACCACCCCCTATCTATAAATGTGTTGCCATAGCAACGTCCCAAATATGTGGAAAAAGTCAATGGGAAGTGAAAATTTTAGTTTGTCGTAGGCAAATGAAACTTGGTACACACATCCAGTATGGGCTTATGAACAACAAGGCCAATGGGGACCACATCCTATCACACACGGGAAGGCGGCCATTTTGAATTGAAAATGTGCTCTGACTTAGAATACACCTCTTTTTTAAAAAACAACAAAAAATAGCTGCTTCATTCCACAGACACCAAACTTGGGCAAAATGAGCTAAACACATGTATGTAAAATAGACAAGTGTTTTTCTATACTTTTTTGCTCGAGTTATATTTTATTTTATTATAATTTGGTATATTTTTTTTATTATAATTTTTCTGAAAAATGATTTTCAATTTGACCCAGTAAACGTGGAATTTAAAGTCAATTTTATTGGTCCCAGACTTCAAGCCTGGCAAAAATTTATGTATTTGAAGTCCCCGAAAAGAATATATGAAAAATGACTCAGTGGCGACCCCTAGAAAAGTCAAAATACATTGGGCCTATGGAAAATGAAAGTAAATTTTTCCAATGTAGAAATACAAAACTTGGTACATCCATAGGACACCTCAGGGAAAACAGAAAAGTTTATTACAGCCATACCGTAAACTCAACAGGAAATCTACTATGTTGGGTGGAATGCGTGACCACCTAAATTGCACCCCTTGTGTCTAAAGGCTTTTCATCTAAACAGCTCCAAATTTGGTGAGTATCATCTAGACACGTGTGCCAAAAAAGTTATCAATTTGTTTTTTGATACATTTGTGGCTGTGGTCGTAATGAGTCTGTGGAGAGGCAGCCATTTCTTTGGGAAATAAATGCCATTTCCCAATTGCCAGGATCCTTCCTTTAGAGGAGGCCCCTCCAGAGCCAAGGCTAGAGTCTTAGAAAACTCCTCAGAATCCTTTGGAACTTGTAAAGGCGGCAGTAGCTCAGTGGTAGAGCGGCCGTCCTCCAACCGGAAGGTAGTAGGATCGATTCCCGCTCGCCCCACAGTTCATACTGTCGTTGTGTCCTTGGGCAAGACACTTAACCCACCTTGCCTCCAGTGACTGTAACACTGGTAATGTAATGTAAGTCGCTTTGGATAAAAGCGTCTGCTAAATGAATAAAATGTAAATGTAAACTTGTAGCCTGGCTCCGCCCTCCTACGTACTTCCGCTCAATTTCATTTCGCTTCAGTACTACGTCTGGGATTGCTGTATATTCTTAGGTTTCCAAAAATCAATTTTTTGTAGGACCAATCAGCGAACAGAGGAGTGGCTGAGAACGATGACGTTGATGTAGTGAGTCAGTTTGCGTTGGATCGACGTTAGCGATTGGCTATGGCAGATCCTGAGTGACTCTGGGCAGATCCAATAGTTTTAAACTTCAACAGAGTTCCCGCATACAAGGAAGTAAACGCTTGTCAATGGAGCGAGGCCAGACTCTCTGTACAAATGAAATGTACGAGAGTCTGGTAGAACCAGGCTAGTAAACTTGTACTTTTAGACAAGTAATATTTACATTTTGCCTTTTTAAACAGGGGGGTGCAGCGACTCCTGAGTCATCTCAAATCTCCAGCGAGTACTTTGCTTTTCTCGCCTTAGCCCAAGCATAATCTATTATTTTCAAAGGTTCAGACAGCTCCCAGGAAAACCAGGGATTGTGGAGACCTTTAACTCTAAATTACAAGGTGGTGTAGCAGGCCCCAGCAGTAGCACAGGCCCGGTTATTTGACATTACCGTGAAGTTTACGCTTTAAAGCAGGAAATGCGATCCTCCGAGTGCATGTGTCTCCGCGGTCTCAAGGGAGGCGAGGGCCTTTATCGCCGCTTGCGGCTTTAATTTATTATTACTTTTGTTAGAATAAAGTTTTTTCTGTGACCATTGTGAGTTTTTCTTTCATTGACCGAAGGGTACCAACATTTTTGTCCACGTCTGTATCTTCCAAATTTAATGTTTTTGTCCATTTTAAGATGAGCAAAAAAGGACAAATGTTGTCAACCTCAGTTTGACTAAGTGGCCCACACATCTCAAAAAGGTGTTTCAGTTCATTCATCATCCTTAGTTTACAGGCGTACACACAATCTCATGTTATAGTAATTTTCACTAATATGAGTTACAGCAGATCAGAGCAGCATTAAAATATTGACAAATATATGTGGTGTATTGCAAACAGGTTCAGTTGTTTTGAAACTGCTGAATCTAAAAATTGACAGTATTCAATAAGATTTAAAACAATTCTGTCCAAAATGGTGTAATTTGCCTCATAAATGTATGTTGTAATTTGAATAAGCTTATGTATTCACTATTTGAAACTAATGCAATTGTATTGTTTCTAGGGCTGTACTAGAATAATCGAATATTCGTTCGGTGGGGTGGAATTCGATTTTCAGTTTTGAGATTCGAATATTCTTTTTTTTTTTTCAACACGTGACTTCCGTCGCGGACTCATTCTCACTCATGCTTGAACCGCCCGTTGGCGAACGTAGTGATTTATTTCATCTCATACTGAATAGGTACCTCAGCTGTTTGGGAGCACTTTAAATTAAGTGAGGATGACAAGACAAAGGCAGTGTGTCAAATATGCGATTTGAAACTGGCCTACCACAACAGCACCACAAGTTTGAAAAATCACCTGAGTTCTGTAAGTAGCAGGCGGCAAAAAAAAAAAAACTGCTTTTATGCGCTTAATTTGCTATGATAAATAGGCTAATTGCAAATACGTGTTTGTTTTGTATCACTTATGCACTGTCCGTTTTCGGCGCATAAACCTGTCCGTGTAATGCGTACCGGAAACTGTTCTATTTAAAAGATTATTAAATGTTTATTAATATTTAAAGAATGTGTGCCACCTGATCATATTGCACCAAATGCAACACTGCACTCCACTGGGTCTGCCGCAACACATTTACGATGCCGAAGACTGAAACGTGAAGTCGTGAAAGATGATACAAATGCAAACCGACACTATTATTATATATTTAGCCCCACCCACCGAAGCTTCGAATATTCGATATTGATTGCCACCTAAGCTTAGAAGCTCAAAAAATGGCATTCGAAACAGCCCTAATTGTTTCATGAGTATTTTTAACAAATTTTTACTATTAACATTTGTTCTGCATCTTACCGTGCCATGCGGTAGATTTTTAAAAATGTTTTAGCAAATTCAACAATCCCTTTTTTATTAAAGCAATACAAAATGTGACTTTTGATTTCATTACTTTTGGTCCCTTAAAAAGGTGGCAGGCACATATACAAACTATTGTAATTCCTACATCGTTCACCTGATTTGGATATAAATACCCTCAAATTAAAGATAAAAGTCTGCAGTTAAAGCACACACTCTTGTCCGTTTCATTTCATTGTGGTGGTGTATAGAGCCAGAAAAATGATAATTGTGTCGTTGTCCCAATATTTATGGACATGACTGTATTTAAAACTTCACATGTGCCAAAGACGCTGTACAATGATACAAAAAACAAGATAATATGGACTATGAGTGGTGGAAGGAGTAAGTGAAAGGCAAGAGTTTTCCATTTCAAGTCAATATACGGTTGTGCTCATAAGTTTACAGAATTTGTGATTGTTTAGCCATTTTTCAATAGAATATGAATGATAACACAAAAACACTTTTTTAAACTCATAGTTAGTGGTTGGGTTAAGCCATTTATTGTCAAACAACTGTGTTTACTCTTGTAAAATCAAAATGACAACGAAAATTACCCATATGACCGTGGTGATTTTGGTCTAATAACATGTACACAAGTTGACACAAACAGAATTAAATAGCTACTAAAGGTAACCATCCTGACTTTTTTAATTTGGTTCAGTGTGTGTGTATAAAAATGTGAGTGAGTTTCTGGGCTCCTGACAGACCCTTGCATCTTTCATCCAGTGTTGCACTGACGTTTCTGTATTCTCAGTCATGGGAAAAGCAAAATCATTTTAAAAGGATTGCGAGAAAAGATAACTGAACTGTATAAAACAAGAAAGGGGTATAAAAAGATATCCAAGAAATTGAGAATGCCAATCAGGAGGGTTCAAAATGAGGGACTCTGTTGAAACCAAACCAAGGTAAGGTAGACCATCAAATTATTCAGCCACAACTGCCAGGAAAATTGTTCGGGATACAAAGAAAAACCCACAAATAACTTCAACTGAAATACAGAAAAAAAGATGGCTGCATGGTTGAGAAAGTTATTACTACACCACAAAGCATCCCGCTTACAATTCGCCAAACAGCACAGAGACAGGCCTCAAAACTTCTTGAACAAAGTAATTTGGAGTGATGAGACCAAAATTTCACTTTTTGGCCACAACTAGGGATGCACCGATACCACTTTTTGGAAAGAAAGCAGTACGATGCAGTACTTGCATTCAGTACTCGCCGATACCGAGTACTTAATAAAACATGATTTAAATTTACAGGTAACAGCTTTAGTCATATAATTTAACAAAAACAAGGCACGGGCAAACACTGCTTGTCCAAATATCCGTGGTGAAACTAAACGAAGAGGAGGCTTGCAGTAGGCTGTGGATGTGTTTTTTCACGGAGTCGTGTAGTTTAGGCAGCTCCATGTCAGTCATGTAGCGGCGGCTTGGGACATCATAACATGGAGGAGACGCATGAATCCCACATTTTCTACCTCCGAAAGTGGCTGGTCACTCAATGCAATGTACTCGATGATTGCCTGTGTTATTTTCACAGCACGTGGATTGTCTCTGGACATTTTCTCGTCTTGCAAGAGTTTGCTGCAGTGTGAGTTGTGTTGGTTTAGAAGCGTGGGTAAACTCTTTATACTCGTTGTCGTGTTGGGATTTTAGGTGCTTGATTAAATTACTTGTGTTAAATGCGCTACCTTTTGAGCCTCCTCTGGACAATTTAGCTGAGCACAATTTGCAGTCCGCCTTTGTTTTGTTTTGTCTTCATTCACTTTGAAATAGTTCCACACGGCTGACATGTCTCGTCTTTCCTTCGTTCTCCCCGCTCTGAGCTGCAGCTGGGGCCTGGGGCGGCACTGGCGCCTGTGATTAACCCCTTACACGCCGCTCAAACATAGACATTTCTCAGACCGTGGTATCGGCCCCTGGTATCGGGGGACTTTTAACGAGTACGAGTACTTATGAAAATGTGGTATCGAGGCCGATACCAGATACCAGTATCGGTATCGGTGCATCCCTAGCCACAACCATAACGTTACATTTGGAGAGGAGTCAACAAGGTCTATGATGAAAGGTACACCATTCCTATTGTGAAACATGAAGTTAGATCTCTGATGTTTTGGGGACGTGTGAGCTACAAAGGCACAGTAAAAGATGAATGCTCATTTTATTAGAAAATACTGGAGGAAAATGGGATTTGGAAGAAAAGTCTCCTGACCTCAATATCACTTAGCCAATCTGGGGAGATCTCAAACATGCAGTTCATGCAAGACAGACCAAGAAATTACCAGAACTGGAGGCTTTTTGCCAAGAAGAATGGGCAGCTTTACCATCTGAGAAAATAAAGAGCCTTATCCATAACTACTACAAAAAACTTTAAGCTGTCATTGATGTTAAAGGTGGCAATACACGGTATTAAGAAATGGGGTATGTAAACTTTTTATTCTGCCCTTCCTAAACGTCTGTATAGTTTGGCAGATAGCTAACAGACTAAAAATGAAGACAATGTCGTTCTCAGTCGGAAAAGGGTGGCTTGCCCCCTTCAGGTTGGTGGAGAGCTACTGCCTCAAGTGGAGGAGTTCAAGTATCTTGGGGTCTTGTTCACGAGTGAGGGAAGGAGGGAGAGTGAGATTGACACACGGATCGGTGAAGCTTCTGCAGTAATGCGATCGATGTACCGGTCTGTTGTGGTGACCGCTTACCGGTCGATCTAGGTTCCTACTCTCACCTATGGTCATGAGCTTTGGGAAAGAACAAGATCCCGGATACAGGCAGCCAAAATGAGCTTTCACCGCAGGGTGGCGGGGCGCTCCCTTAGACCAGGGTGAGGACACACAGGTCACTCGGGAGGAGCTCAAAGTAGAGCTGCTGCTCAGCCACATCAAGAGAAGCCAGTTGAGGTGGCTCGGTCATCTGTTTCAGATATCTCCTGGATGCCTCCCTAGGGATGTGTTCCGGGCATGTCCCACCGGGAGGAGACCCCGGGGAAGACCTGGGACACGTTGGAGTGACTATGTCTCTGTGTTGCCTGTGAACGCCTAGGTATCCCCCCGAAGAGCTGGAGGAAGTGTCTGGGGCTTATACTGCTGCCCCCGCGACCCGGCTCCGGATAAGCGGTAGAAGATGGATGGATGGATGTCTTAGAAAACAATAAATATTTTAAAATATTACTAAGAGCATGTGATGTAGTCCAGGCTGAAAGAGTAATTGTAGACAAAAAACGTCCCAAAACAATGAAATGTCTATGGTTCCTGATCCAGTTTTTGATACTGTCTAATAGTCTGCCTAAATTGAGATTGGCTTCCTACAGGACTGGTGGGAGATAATGTGGAAAACAAGACTGGTTTTGAATAAAGGAGATGTGCGCTAGTTTTAAGCATATAAACCGCTGGAGCAGACGATTTACAATTAGAAAAAGGCTTAAAACTTAACTTATGTTTTATCAAATACTTTAAATTGAAGTTGAATTGTGGGATCAAATGAAATAATGCATGAAAGAAAGGGCTTTTTACTTTAAAAATTTAATGTAAACAGGCAGACGTAATGACAGGAATCACAATTACAAGTGAAGAAGCAATAACATCAGTGAAGATTAAAAATAGAAAACAGAAAGAAAAGAGAGGTTAATTCAATACGTCAGGATAAAAGCTGAAAAAGAGTTGGTCCATTTATAATATTTTTTTTTTATCTGTAGATGAAATTTTTAGCTAGGCAAGTCACACACAAGTATTGTATTTAGGTTTAGAGGATGTTATGACATGGTTACGCCAAAAATGTTTCAAATTATAGGTCTGGTAATTGTAGGGTTTATATTAATGTCAAATGGTGGTTTTGTGTTGTGCAATGCCATTTATTAAAATAATAGTTGAGCTATAGACATATTTGCTGGACAGTTTTAAGGATGAATTGCATGAGATGTTTTAAATAAATTACCTTATGGCCTATATTAATTTGTCAGTTGAAAACATATGTACAATATTATGTAGTTTCAGTACAATCTCAATCTCGAGGTTATCCTTTGCCCGCACTTTCAGTAGAATTACGTATAGAATCAATATATCGTAAAGGTTGTTAAAACATGCTTATACATCATTAAGAGGGTTAGTCAAGTAACTTTTCTTAATGTATAGATATGATCAGAATCAGAATCAGAAAAATGTTTATTGCCGTTGTCAGTGAACAAGATTCACAAACTAGGAACTTGCTTCGGCGATAAAGTGCAACATGAAGGGCATGCATAAAATATAAAATAAAATACAAGATAAATAAAAATATACAGACTAAAACTTGAATATATACACACAATTTACAGTTTGTTGGATATTGTGCAGAATTTGCAGTGCAATGGATAGTTCTTGATTTATGTGCTTAATAAAGTGACAAGTGTTATGAAGTGTTAAAGTGACAAGTGTTATGAAGTGTTAAAGAGTCCAATGGCAGAGGGAAAGAAACTATTCTTATGGCGTGAGGTTCTGGTCCGAATGGACCGTAGCCTCCTGCTCGAGGGGAGTGGCTCAAATTGTCTATGTCCAGGGTGAGAAGGTGGTTAACTATGGTTAACTCTGCTGCAGGCGGATTTCTTTTTTGGTGGCGGAGCTGGTTCCAGGTTAGCGGCAAGGAGGACCAAGAGAGAGAAAGTGACGTAGGGCACCAAACATTCGAGGAGCAGGGTGCAAGAAGGGAGTTACCCTTAGCAATGCGTCATAGTGGTTGAAGATGTCAGAGTGATAATAATGTCAAAGACAACAGTCTCATATATATATATATATATATATATATATATATATATTTATATATATTAGGGCTGGGCAAGTTAACGCGTTTTTATCGCGTTAACGCATTAATGAATTAACGCCGACAATTATTTTATTGCGCGTTAACGTCGGCCGATTAGTATGGTGAAAGATTTAATGACTGCACGTATGAGCCGCCCTCATCCAGTGCTTTAAGTGGGCCGGTACGCACCTGTACTCAGTACCGCCACTTCTCCGTGCGCCCAGAACGTGCTTTTAGCGTACTGGTACGCTCATTTCGACATCTGTTTTAATATAGGTTTTAATCCTTTGCCTGCTCTGCCGCTTTCCAGAGCGCCCTTCACAATGCACGCTTCCTAATTCGTCCCACCAAGAGCAGAGACTATATTACCCATACACCCTTGAGTTTGGCAAGTGAAAGGGAGAGGGTGTGTGAAACGCGCGGGAACTGCATTCACATGCTCTGACTGTAATGAAAACAAAAGAGAGACATTTATATTGTTTATATTGTTATAATGTTATGATTGAAGCTCTGGACATAACCTGTTTTTCTATAACAAACTAAACAAAATATTAATGCCCTGTCAGTGGCAAATATTTTTGGTTTTAATCTCACTGTGCGATTAATCGCGATTAAACATTTTAATCGTTGCCCAGCCCTTATTTAAATATTGATGATTACAAGCTTGGGGGAAAACACAATTAATTGCAATTAATTACAGAAAATGTGCATTTAATTAGTTAATTTTTTTTAATCGATTCCCAGCCCTAATATATATATATATATATATATATATATATATATATATATATGTAATTGTTTTAAGTGAAAGAACAACAAGTTAACCATGTGTTTTTATGGTAGGATGCAGGGTGATCTGACAGGAAACGTCTAAGCTAAATAAGTATAGAATTTGGATCCATGTGATAATTTCTTGCTATTGTGACGGGACCTATAAATGGTGCCAAAGGGGGGAATGTAGTTTAATATTTTTGATGATATGTGTTATTTCTGTGTACTTATTGAATTGAAATTAATTTCGCAGCATCATGCTACTTAAAAAACATTCAACATAGAAATACACATCAACAACTCAAGTGCAGGATCAGCAATGGAAATCACTAAAACCCAGAGATAAAAAAGTGCAAAAATGGAATTAAAAACATGAATAAATACAATGTGCAAACAAGCAGTTATTTGTGTGTAATGATTACAAAAGTGCTAGGTGCCATTTAAGTGCCTCACAGCTGTTGGTAAAAACGACATGTTCAAACTTTTAGTCCTACAGCCCAGAGCTCTGTAGCGCCCCCCAGAGGGCAGCATCTCAAACTCCCTTCTGAGGGGATGGTCTTGGGACTGCGCTATAGCACCAGCCTTCCTTTGCACCTGTCTGCTGTAAATGACCCCAGCTGAGCCTGACTCCCTGAAATATTACTGGCCACTTTAACCAGACTAGCCAGTCTGTTTTTGTTGGTCAGGGAGAGGCTTCCAAACCAGGCAGCAATACAGAAGGATAAAACCGATTCAATAAAAGCACGATAAAACAGTGTCATCATTTCACTGGAGACATTAAAACTGTTTAAAAATCCTCAGGAAGTACAATCGTTGTTGGACTTTTTTGGAAACAGCACCCAAAGCTCAAAACACAGTTTATTGTCCAGAATGACTCCGAGGTCGACCAGGTCAATGTCCGTGTTCTTGATGACAGTAACAGTGGGGTATGGTGGTAATTAGTGGAAGTCTATTTTAATTTCCTTTGTTTTTAACATTCATATGTAAAATATGTTGTTCACACCACTGAACAAAGTCATTGAGGACTGGCCCATGGTCCTGTTCATCCCCTCTGAGCAGGCTGATGATAACAGAGTCTTCTGTCTATCCTTGTAGACACTGCGACACTGGTTTGTGTAAAGAATGTACAGAAGAGGGGAGAGACAGCAACCTTGGGGGGAACCAGTAGAGGCATAGAGCACATCAGATAAAATACCATTCACTCTAACACACTGAGATCTGTCTAATAAAAAGTCCAATATCCAACCAACCAAGTTAAGACCAAGGTTAAAATCAGTCATAAGTCTCTCTGCCAGCAGGAATAGTTGAATGGTGTTAAAAGCAGAAGTAAAATCAACAAATAAAAGTCTGGCATGTGTCTTAACTCCATCGAGATGTTTAAGAATAAAGTGCAACTGTGTGATGACTGCATCCTCCACTCCTCTCTTGGACCTGTAAGCAAACTGCAATGGGTCTAGCTGTTCCTTGACCCGTAGTAGCAACATGTCTTAAATTATTTTTTCAAAGGTTTTCATAACCAAGGAGGTTAGAGCAAATGGTAGGGCTGTCACGATTATGAAATTTGGCTGAAAATTAATTGTCCAATAAATAATTGCGATTATGATGATTAATTGCCTGGTTTAGGGCTTTGTCGATTAATTGTCATACAAATTGTTGTGATTATTTAATTCAATCCCTTGTAAGTTGTCACTTGCAATAACACATTAATATACTTAGGGCCTTAGCCTTAATACACTTAGAGTAGTTACGTGCGCTCTCTTTGGTTCATTAAAGACCACTCTTGCCGCTGCATTCTGGATCAGCTGCAGAGGTTTGGTTGTGCAGGTAGGGGTGTGACGGTTAGTATATAACCGTGTGATTGGCGGTTATAGTTGAACACCGTCATTAGAACTCTATAACCGCCAAAACCGTGTCATTAAAATATTTTTTATATTTACCACTTCATTAAATTTTGCTTTGTAGAAAACCTTTCTTAAAAACGAATTCTGTTTTGTACAAATGTTATCTTAATTTTAATAAATGTTTCATCAACCAATTGCATGTATTTTAATAAATAAAAAGCAAATATAGCAGACAATGATAACCGTGACATGGAGCGCTTAGCGCGCTCACTTGCACTGCACTGTGAACTAGAGCGCATCTCATCGTAAATGAAACTCAGCGTAGGCCTATGCCTCATACATTACATTTACATTTACATTTATTCATTTAGCAGACGCTTTTATCCAAAGCGACTTACATTACATTACCAGTGTTACAGTCACTGGAGGCAAGGTGGGTTAAGTGTCTTGCCCAAGGACACAACGACAGTATGAACTGTGGGGAGAGTGGGAATCGAACCGCCTACCTTCCGGTTGAAAGACGACCGCTCTACCCACTGAGCTACTGCCGCCCCATTAGCACAAATACAGTGCCAGCCACTCAGGAGCTTTTGGCAAAGTCATCTTTCCTTGACCCACGATACAGAGGCAATGGGGGGAATGGATTGGGGGAGACAAAAGATGCACTTCGGGGGGAAATTGTATCAGCTGACGAGGGAAACGGGGCGGAGTTAGTGGTGCCGGTGCTGCTTCGTGGGCTGCTGCTGCTGGAGATGAGGGAGAGGTCTGTGCTGTGCACAATCTTGGAGATCTCCTTAATAAACGGAGGTCTGAAATCTCTGCCCCTTTACCGATCAGAGCGCACGCTGACACGGCGTTAACCCGCTATCTCCAAGAACAACCAATTGACTCTACGGCAGATCCACCACTAGCATGGTGGCGAGACAATGAAACACGCTATCCGCTCTTAGCAAAATTGGCACGTAAATACATGTGTATTTGTGCTACAAGCACAGCATCAGAGCGAGTTTTTAGCACTGCAGGGAACATAGCTACCCCTGTCAGATCGTCACTAAAACCGAGTAAAGTGAACACGTTGGTGTTCCTGTCACGGAACTTGGTTTTGTTTACTGTGTGTGATTTATTTAAAACAAAGCACTTTGTTAAGGATTTGTTCACTGTGTGTGATTCATTTAAAAAGCACATTCACTGCTAGTTGTCTTGCTGTTAATTTTAAATAAACGTAGAGCAAGTAGCTAATCAGTGTCTGCTCGTTTATTCAAACTAATACCTAATCCCCCAGACAGGGAGTCCAGCCAGTAGAGCATTGCAATAATCCAGTTTGGACAAGACAAGAACCTGGACTAGAATTTGCGTAGAGTGCTCTGATAGGAAAGGTCTAATTTTCCTAATGTTGTAGAGGATGGATCTACAGGACCGGGTGGTGCTGGCGACATGACTTGTAAAGTTTAGCTGATCATCAATTACCACTCCCAGATTTCTGGCAGTGCTGGACGGTGTAATGGTTGATGGGTCTAGTTGAATGGAGATTATGGCAGGTCCCTGGTTTGGCCGGAATCACAAGCAGTTCTGTTTTTGCAAGGTTCAGCTGCAGGTGACGGTCCTTCATCCAAAGTGAGATGTCACTCAGACATGCCGAGACGCGAGCAGAGACCGTCGGATCGTCAGGTTGAAATGACAGGTGGAGTTGAGTGTCATCTGCATAGCAGTGATAGGAAAAGCCATGCTTCTGGATGACAGAGCAAAGGGATGTCATGTATATAGACTTTTAGACTTTTTGCTTTTAAAGCCTTGAGGTTTTCATCCTTCACTTGTCTGTATAAATTTGGAAATGCTGTTTTGGAAATGTATTCCCTGTTTTCCCTGGCAATTCCTATTGCTCATCGAAGTTGTGTAGCATTTCTTTAAATGCTGGTTTCTCCACAGTATTAAAAGGCTGCATTTCCTGAGCAATGTATCTTGTGACACTGTAGGTCAGCGTGCACCATTTAATACTGTTGCGTTTAGGGCTGTAGTAACCAAATATTTTGGTAATCGAGTATTCTACCGAAAATTTAATCGATTAATCGAGTAATCGGATAAAATGTATTTTTACTTAATTAAAGTGCAATATTAAATATGCAAGAGAAAAGACTCTAGGTCTCTTAAAAAGAACAACTACGTTTCCTTTTTTTAAAAGAAAAATTGAATTATTTTTTAAATGCATAGAATGCAATGCATACATCAAAAATAAACATTTAGTTATTACCCATTGTTTCTCTATCTGTACTTGTACTGTGAAAAATAAAAATAAAATGCATTTAGGTGCCATTCATTTTGGTTTTAAATAAAGCATTTTCTGAGATGCAAAAATAAATAAAATTAATTACTTTCAAATTACTATAAGTATCAAAACTAAGGCATACATTAAATTAAATTAATAATAAAAGTTAACTAAACGTTCTGAACATAAGTCTTCTTCTTGAAAAACTCAGCTGCTCAGTGGAACATGAAGTAGCTGTCCGCACATCTGTTCATACGAAGCTGTGATGATTTACTAAAAAAGAGGTGAAAAAATAATAATTATTGATATTTACTACTAAGTAAGCTATAATATCATTATTATACAGCAAGTTCATGGCTGCGCATTTATAAATCCTATTCATGGCAATCAAACTAAATACTTGTGAATACTAGAATAATTTGTTTTATGGCTGCTCGATATTGAAGAAAAATGTGATATGCGATAACTAGCAAGATGCTATGTTCGATATACAATCATGGGATAATGTTTTGAGTGTGCAAAATAAATTTAAATGAATATTTAAAAACTGTAAATGATAAAACCAACATGCATGTTTTCACATTATAAAGAATCTAGTATATTTCATCGTAAAATCCAATCACAACTTTTTTTTTGCAGTAAATTAAGTCCTCTGGTAGCCGTGATATAAACTGCTGTTAAATAATCTTTTGGTTGGTGTAACACATCCGCGTGCGGTATATTTTCACATAATTGTACTGCCCGTTGTGGGTTGTCCATTACATAGTTAACATACTTGATTTATAAGCCCTTTTCTTGACTAGCAATCACATTTATTTAATGCTGCATTAAATTTACCTTGTCCCGAGTGACGGTCCTCCGGTCTCTGAGTAGAGTGGATGTTCTCTGTTGCTGCTGCAGCATGGCCCTCGTGCTGTTGTGGTATGCTAGCTCGATCTTGCAATGGACACATACGCCACAATGTTTTCTTTACGTTTTAATATGAAACCCAAACCTTTGACAGTTTGAGTCGTTTTCTCCCGTTTGTTTCTTTGCTCATCGCTATTGTTATCAATCCCTTCCATTTTGCAGCTCGCGCGTGCAGCGCACACTCAAATCAAAACACTGCTAGTCTGCTAACTCCTTCCGTCTACTTCCGCTTTGTGGGTGACGTAAACGCGCTGTGTCACATAAAAAAATCATTGCGAAACAAACTGACGTGAGCTTAAAAATAAATTTAAAAGAAGCTTCGAGGCAGAGGAATTTGCCTTGAATATTTTTTGTAATCGAGTTACTCGAGGAATCGTTTCAGCCCTAGTTGCGTTTATATTTTGTTACTCGTCCGAAGGCCTGCGCTATTGTCACCTGACTGGAAGTATGAGCGACTGTGGATGACTTCAAAACTTCCGACGAACTCTGTTGGGTGATGTGCTTTCAGGTGATTCGTGGTGAAGATTCAGAAGATTTGTGGTCGCGATCAACGATTATTTAATAATCGTGACAGGTCTAGCAACTGGTCTAAAATCATTCAAGGCTTTAGGAGTGTTGCACTTCGCTAAGGGCACAATGACTGAGTGCTTCCAAGTTTTTGGGACCTTCTGTTGTAGTAAAGACAGATTAAAAATATGTTGGAAGATGCCACAAAGTTGGTAAGCACACTTTCTTAATGTGTGTCCACAGATGTTATCTGGCCCTGGGCTTTTGGGTTTGGTGTGGCAGAATAGCTTAGCCAAAGTGAGTCCAAGTCAGACATGGATGGAGATGCCCGTGTCATTGCCCTGATGTCGTCAATCTTATCATTAAAATCCACTGTGTTGAACCGTGTATAAAATAGATTTAGTTAATTTGCCAAGTGTTTATCAAGTGCAACTCTGTTGACTTTATCATGTGACAAAATTATTGTTTTCATACCATTCCAGGTTATTTTTAAGTTGTTACTTCTAAGTTCAGCCTCAATCTTATCCTTATATCTCAATTTGGCTTTTTTTAATTTCAGCCCTGATCTCCTTTCTCACAACCCTCTCTGCAATCACATCACCTTCATTAAATACATTTTTCCTTTTGATAAGCAGATCTTTAATTTCCTTGGAAATCCAATGTTTGTTGTTTGGATAAACCTTGACTTCCCTATTTGGGAGTCTTTACAGAAAAAAATGTAACTGCAGACAACGTCAGTCAGTTCGTCGATATCAGAACAAGAGTTCTGAAACACTGTCCAGTGTGTGCACTCGAAGCAGCCCTGTTGCGCCAGAGAACGGGCCTCAGTCCACACCTTCACCTGTTTCTTAACAGGCTCCTCCCTCCTCAGCACCGAGGTGTAGGCGGGCAGAAGGTGGACTGTGTTGTGGTCAGAGGAGCACAGTGCAGGTCCTGCCTTCGCAATATTAGCCCCTTTAATGGAGCCATAGCACAGGTCCAGGGTTTTATTATGACGTGTTGGACAGTTGACATACTGATAAAAACTGGTCAGGGTTTTCTTTAAATTACAGTGGTTAAAATTGCCGAGTATAAATTGGGAGCAGCAGGTAAGATTGACTGAAGCTTATTTACAGTTTTCAAAACAATGTCAGCCGCAGACTTAGCATCAGCCTTGGGGTGGATATAAACAACAGTCACAAATATCTGGGGGAACACTCTCGGGAGGTAAAACGGCCTTAATGACACGGACAGGAGTTCAATGTCCGGGAGGCACAGCTGCTCTCTTACAGTAATGTTACTGCACCATCTATGGTTTATATAGAGACATACGCCTCCTCCCAGTGTTTTGTGTGTCACCTCTCGGTCCCGATCCAGGACCAGGAGAGGAGAGCCAATTTATTTCCAGCGCTGAGTCCGCGTCTGCATCATTTAACCAGATCTCTGTTAAAAGCCAAAAGACACACATCCCTGTAGTCCCGCAGACGGATCATATTTTCCTATAGTTCATCCATTTTATTCCTCAGAGACTGTGTATTAGCCAGAATGATCAAAGGGATGCGGTTTTTCCGTTGCAGCTTCCTTTCCTCGCTTTCTAACTTTTTTAACTGGTTTTGTAGAGTTATTGTTGTGCACATTTTGTAATTCCGGAGGAAGATTCATAGTCTGTGTATATAGACCGGAGTCGGACATACTGTGCTGGTAGCTCCATTGTAATCCCAGTAGAAAATTACGAGTGTAGCTGAGAGTTTGTGACAGCTGACTCCAAACAAAGTTTAAAATAACCATAAAAAGTGACTTCCATTCCTCAAGTTCTCAGAAGTCATTAATAAAACAACAACATTAAAACATCTTCCAGATGGCTAAAAGACAGCTAAAAGACGTTAAAACGTTAAAACAGACTGACACGCTCACGCACGCAGCTGCAGGTCACCACAGAACAGCGCCCCCTTATAATATAATAATAATAATCTTTATTTTTATATAGCGCTTTTCCACCTACTGTAGTGTTACATAACACTGGAGGAAATGTAGGTTAAGTGTCTTGCCCAAGGACACAACGACAGGATGTAGGGGAGAGCGGGATGTTATGTTGTTTTTGCGATGTTTCGAGCTGTGCTCGAACCACTCACCCGCCGGTCGAAGCACGGCCGCTCTACCCACTGAGCTACTGCTGCCCTTCTAGCATGGAGTCTCTCCAATGCTGGGTCTTGTTTATTTTCTGAGAATCTACTGCACCTACTGGTAACTTGTTTGTCATTTAGCAATAAAAAATATACAAAAAACCTGGATTATTCTGGTTAGTCACATTGTACTGCTATTATTTTGAACAATACTGTATAAATCTGAACGATTGGATGCAGTACTAGGATGCTTAGACCCTAGGGTCCCAATGAACTACGGTTGACTGGGTGATCGTGTAACACTGCTGTCATTTACCTTGACGTTGCCTTTGGTCATGCGCTGCAGGACCCAGATGCGGTGAGACCAGGCGTTGTAGTTACTGGGATATCTGGCAGCGGCGTCGGAGCACACTTTCATTTCCTGGTGAATGGTGCGGGCCAGTTGTTCGGTGAGCTGCTGTATTCTTTCAGCGTCTGCTTCTAGTGCCCCCTGCTGCTGATTCTGTCTGCTCTGCACCACCTGCTGGAGCACCCAGCGCCTGAACAACACACACTGATACATTAGGCAGCTGCTCCACTTAGACAACCTGACACTGAAGGGTTTTGTCCAATTCTGGTCATAACTTCAATTGGGAGAAGTAGGTCCATTTTCCTTGCCTAATTATCACAGACTCTCTGTATTATGACAATATTGTTATAAAGGATATCAGTGATTTCTCAAAAGAGCCAGTTAACAAGCACAACATGCAGGATCCGAGTGACAAGGAATAATACCCCAGACTGCTGGAGCCATTCTCAGGAGCTCCTAAATTTGCAACCTCCATCATAGCAAAACAATTACAGTCAATGACATTCATTACAGAGGCTTAAAAATGATAAGAATTACAGGAATTCTTCTTTTAATTAATTCTATAGTAATGTTAATTACAACTATAGCCATCCAAGATAGAATTACATCACATTATACATTCACGCATCCTAAGTGCAACAGAGTTTTAGCTATTAATTATCTTTGGACAAAATTTAAACATTTACTCAAATAAAGGAAAATTATAAACTGTAGTGAAGGTTACACTGCTGACCTGTGGATCCATGTTTCAGGGCTCTTAGGGAATTTAGTGAGGGCCAGCTTGCCCAGATACAGGTCCTTCTCTGGGTTGAGCACTCCACACTGCAGCAGCTCTTTCCTGCAACATTATTATCAGTGCAATAACACGTTATATTCACCAACACCAGCTCCTGAAACCACAACAGTAGAGAAGCAACATCAGGAAACAGATAATTAAACTGCAGAGTAGATGTCTAGCACACATCTAGTTTCACAATCCCTTTCAGACATGCAGTTTCTTCCGATAGAGATCTGGTCTAATGAAGTTATTATATATATATATTAGTATAATATATTATTAGGGGCGTGTTTACGAATTTGGGGACCCTAAGCAAAGTCAAGACCAGAGGCCCCCCACACATTGCCTAAGATTTCCCTAGGTAGTAATAGTGAGTACTGTATATAGAATTAGTTTTTCATTCATTCATTTTCTACCAATTAGTCCTGTTAGGGGTCGCGGGTGACTGGAGCCTATCCCAACAGCTTTGGGCCTGAGGCGGTACACCCTGGACAGTGGCCAGTTCGTCGCAGGGCTGACATTTAGAGACAGACAACCATTCACTCTCACATTCATTCACTAGGGACACTTTAGAGTTACCAATTAACCTGTACATGCATGTGTTTGAAGCCAGAGAACCCGGAGAGAACACACAGTAACAGGTGGAGGACATGCAGACTCCTCACAAAAAGACCGGAGTCGGCCGAGAATGTTTGAGTCGGCCAGGTTTTGAACTTACGACCTTCTTGCTGTAAGGCAGGAGTGCTAACCACTCTGCCACGTGCACCCACAATATAGAATTAGTGGGACATTTAAAAATAGTTTTGTTTGACAATAAAGTGTCAACACAGTTGACACTGTCTTATTCTAAATGATACAGAGTCCTTTAAGTTTAAGAAATTAAAGGTAGCGTTGCCTTTGTCAACAAAATTATGACTTAATATTGCCAACAACTTTTATCACGTGACAAAAACGAGACAAGACGTAACGTAAATGCTGGCCATGTGACAATGACTATAACTAAATGTATTATGCAATATTGTTTAACGTTAGGTTTAAACGTTAGCCACTGGAGCTGAAAATGACGTGTGTGTGTGCGTGTGTGTGTCCGAGAGAGAGACAACCAACTAAGTATGAGTGAAAGAAAGGTTTTCGTGTTATCATTCATATTCTCAGAAAAAAGGCCCAAAAAAATAATAATAAATCCCAATTTCTGCCAAATTTATGAGCACAACTGTATCTCTCTGTAGCTCCGTCCCCGTTTAGCACACACAAATGCAGGGTTAAACATCATTGCGTAATCAATGACACAATACGTAGCTACATGTGCTGTACTTTTCCAGAAGCATGGTAGACTGGTTATTCAGTGCTCCACTGTGTTGAGTCTCCTGTCTTCGGGTCCCATATCGATGGTCAATAAACTTCTTCTGCCTAAGACCTCCAAAACATCTCCAGCCTGTCTTTTCTCTCGTGTGACTGTCCGCAGCTCTGAGAGCAACTCAAATATTCCCCAACAAATGGCGTCACAAACAGGGTTCTAAAAACAGCTGTTCTGGTAAGTGCAATATTTATCTTTTATTAAAAATTGTTGCCTTACCAGATCCAAGCTTGACAGATAAGAACCCATTATTTTTTAATATTTATGGAGCAATCACTGAACTAAACTAAAGGTGACACTTAGATGTAAAAGTTGCAACTTTAATATTTTTGTTTGTTTACACTTACATATGGTTAATTCTGGAGTTAACGTTAAGCCGCCGGCACTGGGTTTGGGCCATTCTGGCCGCCTGTATATTCATGGTGAAAGGCTAAGTATATTGAGCAAAATAAGTGTTGATATTTTGATGTACCCAGCATTTTTCAATATTAAATAAAAACAATTTTTTTGGTGACATAACTTATTAAGATGGTGTATACAAGAATAAAATCTGTAGGTATGTCTACAGTGCCACAAGTTGATGTAAAAATTTAGTTTTTTTATTTAATGAGGTCACAAAAATCTATGGTTGTTGGGACTATAGATAAAGGAGAGAGAGTCGTTTTTACGTTGTTGTTAAGGGGTTAAATGAATTTAGGAGAAGCCTGGGGGTTTCTTTAGTCATTTAATTTCTTGTTTTTGGGGCACCTTTAGTTAAATGTATAGTAATACAGCCAATGTAAACGTACCAAGTATATTACGTCTGTCTCTTGCCATCACTGTAGGAACTCTAGAATCAGTCAGTCTAGCCCTAGTAATTAATAAACCAACTAATGATAACACACTTTAAACTGAAGAAGCAGCTCCTTCATTTTCTACACTTGTGCCTCTAACATCAACACAGACACACAACACCAGATCAACTTTAAGCTACAGTCTGGACTAGACCAGCCTTAAAATATAAATGTATAAAATCTAAGTGTCTAAAAATAATTACACAAAAAAAATTCAGATCTTTCATGTCTTTATTGAACACACTCATTCAACATTCAAAAGTGGAAAAAGTAAGTGAACCCTTAATTAATAACTGGTTGCCGCCCCTTCTTGGCAGCAATAACCTCAACCAGGTGCTTCCTGTAGCTGTAGATCAGACCTGCACATCGTTGAGGATGAATTTTACCCCATTCGTCCTGGCAGAATGGCTTTACCTCGGTCATATTCTTTGGACGTCTCATGTTTATGGCCCTCTTCAAGTCAATAGCAGTCCATAGCATCTCTATTGGATTGATGTCTGGGCTCTGACTGGGCCACAACAAAAGGAGGAATTTGTTTTTCTGAAGCCATTCTGTTGTGGACTTGCTCCAGTGTTTTGGGTTGTTGTCCTGTTGCATCACCCACCTTCTACACAGTTTCAGCTGACATACAGACATCCTCGCATTATCCTGAAGAATTGTCTGATATACATTATTGTTCAAAATAATAGCAGTACAATGTGCCTAACCAGAATAATCCATGTTTTTATTATATTTTTTATTGCTACGTGGCAAACAAGTTACCAGTAGATTCTCAAAAAACAAACAAGACCCAGCATTCATGATATGCACGCTCTTAAGGCTGTGCAATTGAGCAATGGGTATGTTAAAAAAAAGAAAATAGGAGTGTCTGCCGTTGACTGTACAAACTCAAAACTATTTTGTACTAATATTTGTTTCTAGGATTTAGCAATAGTGAATTACTAAAACCACAGATTTTTAAAAGTGCTTCACATCTGTGTGGCATTGAGTCAACCAACTTGTGGCACCTTGCAGCTGTTATTCCACTCATTGATTCTATAGCAACATTCCACAATTCTTTTACATTTCCTGGTTTTGC
Organism: Perccottus glenii; assembly: GCA_024416835.2. Classification (NCBI taxonomy): domain Eukaryota; kingdom Metazoa; phylum Chordata; class Actinopteri; order Gobiiformes; family Odontobutidae; genus Perccottus; species Perccottus glenii. The sequence continues at coordinate 7,424,887 of CM044556.2, read as the reverse complement.
TTCAGAAACAGCATGTTTAATATCACCCCACAAGTTCTCGATTGAATTAAGGTCCCAGGAATGGGCTGGTCACTCCATAACATTAATTTTGTTGGTTTGGAAGACTTTGCTCATTTACTAGTGTGTTTGGGGTCATTGTCTTGTTGAAACAACCATTTCATGTCCTCTTCAGCATGAGGCAACATGACCTCTTCAAGTATTTTGACATACAGTCAGGTCCATAAATATTGAGACATCGACACAATTCTAATCTTTGTGGCTCTATACTCCACCACAACGAATTTGAAATGAAACAAACAAGATGTGCTTTAACTGCAGACTTTAAGTTTAAATTTGAGGGTATTTACATCCAAATCAGGTAAACAGTATAGGAATTACAACAGTTTGTATATGTCCCTCACACTTTTTAAGGGACCAAAAGTAATGGGACAGATTAACAATCATAAATGAAACACTTTTTAACACTTGGTTGCAAATCCTTTGCAGCCAATTACAGCCTGAAGTCTGGAACGCATAGACATCACCAGACGCTGGGTTTCATCCCTGGTGATGCTCTGCCAGGCCTCTACTGCAACTGTCTTCAGTTCCTGCTTGTTCTTGGGGCATTTTCCTTTCAGTCTTGTCTTCAGCAAGTGAAATACATGCTTCATCAAATTCAGGTTGACTTGGTAATTGCATAACATTCCACTTCTTTCCCTTAAAAAACTCTTTGGTTGCTTTCGCAGTATGGTTTGGGTCATTGTCCATCTGCACTGTGAAGCACCGTCCAATGAGTTCTGAAGCATTTGGCTGAATATAAGCAGAAAATATTGCCCGAAACACTTCAGAATTCATCCTGCTGCTTTTGTCAGCAGTCACATCATCAATAAATACAAGAGAACCATTTCCATTGGCAGCTATACATGCCCACGCCATGACACTACCACCACATGCTTCACTGATGAGGTGGTATGCTTTGGATCATGAGCAGTTCCTTTCCTTCACCAGACTCTTCTCTTCCCATCACTCTGGTACAAGTTGATCTTGGTCTCATCAGTCAATAGGATGTTATTCCAGAACTGTGAAGGCTTTTTTAGATGTTTCGCAAACTCTAATCTGGCCCTCTTGTTTTTGAGGCTCACCAATGGTTTACATCTTGTGGTGACCCTCTGTATTCACTCTGGTGAAGTATTCTCTTGAGTGTTGACTTTGACACACATACACCTACCTCCTGGAAAGTGTTCTTGATCTGGCCAACTGTTGTGAAGGGTGTTTTCTTCACCACAGAAAGAATTCTTTTGGTCATCCACCACAGTTGTTTTCCATTGTCTTCTGGCTCTTTTGATGTTGCTGAGCTCACCGGTGCATTCTTTCTTAAGGATGTTCCAAACATTTGATTTGGCCGACCCTAAATTTATTGCTATAAACATCTCTGATGGGTTTGTTTTGTTTTTTTAGCCTAATGATGGCTTGCTTCACTTTAAATCTCAAATTGAAAGTTGACAGCAACCGTTTCCAAATGCAAATAGCACACTTGAAATGAACTCTGAACCTTTTATCTGCTCCTTGTAAATGGGATAATGAGGGAATAACACACACCTGGCCATGGAACAGCTAAGCATACAATTATCCCATTACTTTTGATCCCTTAAAAAGTGGGAGGCACATATACAAACTGTTGTAATTCCTAAATCGTTCATCTGATTTGGATTTAAAAACCCTCAAATTAAAGCTCAAAAAGTCTGTCAGTGAAACCACATCTTGATCGTTTCATTTCAAATCCATTGTTAGAGCCAAAAAGATTAGAATTGTGTCGATGTCCAAATATTTATGGACCTGACTGTATGCAAACTGATTCCTGGTATGCTAAAAATAGGCCCAACACCATAAGAGAAAGAGAAACATGCCCAAATCATGATGCTTGGACCACACGATCCAAGCCCCCAGCTTGTGGAAGCCCCCTGGATTATTCTGGTTAGTGGCTGTACTGCTATTATTTTGTACTTAGTAATTTATCTTCCCCTCAATGATGCAGCAAAGCAGGCCAAAATAATGATGTTTACTCCACCATAGTGTTGTCACGATACTGGAATTTCTAACTTCGATACAATACCTTCAAAAATATCGATATTCGATACCATTTTCGATACCAAAGGGAAAACAACTGTCACAATATTATTATTTTAATTTTTTTTAGTTAAAGATAAATATAAAATCACCCAAGGTCCGCTTAGACCTTAGTTAACTTTCCTCACCGTGAGGGGTCCGGAAATTTTTAATAAAAGGATATGTGTTTGAATATAATTCTTTAAAGTAAAGTCTCATTTATTCCACACCTACAGTCTCTTAAACAATATGGAGATGAATGTTGATAATCCACTGTTTTCTGTATTTTATTCTTTGGTTACATGAGGAGGATGTTTGAGTGTTTAGCTTTCGCAAAACACAGCTCACAGACAAAGGAAAATACTACAAAATCAAAAGAAGCTAAAGCTAAAGCTTAGGACCTGGTGGTTTAATGACAACAGCCTGGAATCCTGCATATTATGCCTAGTACTCCTTCATGTGTGAGAACATTTTAAATACAAAATCCTCAATTCAAGCCAAATTATTTTCTGATTAAAATAAACGTTCCCTCCCGTCCATAACGTCAGTGAATCTTTATTATGTTTTGCCAAGGCTTTTAAATGTTAGTTGTTTCTAACTCATTATCAGGCTACGCTAAACATGTTGAAATTTCCCGCTGCTCTGTCCGTAACCATAGTAACCTGAGGACCCGCGCGTGTTGACGTAGCCGTCCTAGAAGTGCAGGTTCAAAAATATGTTTTACACAATGCGCTTGTAATTATGAATATTGTCTTGCGGTCCAGATCGCGACCCGCCTTTTTAAGACCCCTGATGTAGTGCACTTGTTCAAAGGCCTCTCAGATTGTCTTACTTTCAGAAACCAATAGTGCAAGTAAAAAAAAAAATAACTCGGTATCGATACTCGGTATTGAAACTTCTGGAAATGAGTATTGTATCGTTTGAGATATTTCAGTATCCATATTTATCGAAATATCGATATTTTTGACAACACTACTCCACCATACTTTACAGTTTGGATGATGTTGTCATGATGATATGCCATGCCCTTTCTACGCCAGATGTAGTGCTGTGTTTTTTTCCAAATAGTTCAATCTTAATTTCATCAGTCCACAAAAAAATTTGCCAATACCGCTGTGGAGTGTCAATGTGCTCTTTTGAAAACTTCAAGCGTGCAGCAATGTTCTTTTTAGTAAGCAGTGGATTCCTTTTTGGTGTCCTGCCATGGATATCCTGCTTGTTCAGTGTTTTACGTATTGTAGACTCATGAACAGTGATATAAGCAAGTTCAAATGATGCCTTCAAATCTTTGGCTTTGTCATTTGGGGTTGTTCCTTTACCTCATTGATGAGTCGTTGTGTTCTTGGTGTCATTTTGACTTGGCGCCCACTTATTGGTAGAGTAGCAACTGTGTTTCCATTTGTAGATTTTTTGCAGTAGCGGTTTTAGGCACGGGCGAACCGGGCAGTCGCCCGGGGCGTCATTTTTTCGTGACACATTGGGGGCGGCAGCACGAGCAGATTAATTAAAAAAATTAAATTAAATTAAAAAAAAATCCTCTGCGTCGCGAAGCGGTTTTCATCATTTATATCATTTCACTGTGTGTGGAATTGGCTAATTGTCGCTCCCTGCAGCTGCCGGTGCCCCTGCTTGCTGAAAATGTACCATGCACAGAAGCTGTGTGTTGTGAGAGAAGTGTAAAAGGGGGTGGGGCGAGAGGCGCGAGCGAAATTTCACCTCTGGGTCTCTCTCAAATGGAACGGACAGCCTATACTATAGTTCCTGCAAATGAAACTAAATAATACAAAACAATTATGCGGTCATCAAGGTGAATTGGTTTAGTCTTGACTTCTGGTCGTGAGTGACAGTTGGGGGGATGGGAAATCTGTTGATTGTCGAGTGCCAAATAAACAGAGATGGAGAAGAAAAGGTCAAAGCCATCAGGTGCCCAATTTGGAAAAAAAAGAAAAGAAGAATAGGAGAAACAAGCAAAAGATTAAGGTATGCAACTATGTTCTCTCTCTCTGTATGATCCATTTCATGAATGAAGGGCTAATGTTAATTGGTGGTGGGTATAACTCTTTGTTAGCCTTTTTGCTAATGATGCTTGCTATGCTTATACAACAATAATTTGGTTTCAACTCACTAATGAGATCTAATTTAATATTGTGCTTTGCAATAAAACTGTTACAAGTTCAGTTATCCTTTCCATCAGTTGGTTTAACGTTAGGCTCTGTAAATAACCAACGGCATTTTCAAATCTTTAGGTTAAAGATGAACATTTGCTATGTAGCTATTTGCTACACAGTGTGCTAAGTATAGTTTCCTAAGTATAGTTTTACAAGTCATAACTAAAAGTGTGTCATGCATATAATTTGAGGCAGTAACTAAAGAGCTAATGGTTCCTCCATGAAAGTTAGATTAATAACCAAATTAAAATATCCTGAAACCCAAAAAGTTTTTCGTGATTAAAAAAATAAAATCCCATTGTTTTTGCCTATACATATAATTTAAAGTAATTTTATTTTTTAAACAACTGAGTCCCAGTGACCATAGCATAACATGAATAAAATATATTTTTTCAATAATTTTTTTTTTTTTACCATTTGTTTCTATGCTCTAAACAATGTGATGACATGAAAGGAAAAAAATGAAAAATAAATAAATAAATGTTTTTTTTCCGGGTCTAGGAGGATATAGCGTGTAATGACAGACATTTAGTGTGTAAGAGCATGTTTATGTAACCCTTCTATTATGTTTTGAGTCAATTTGACCCCAGGCTGTTTTAGCTTTATAAAAAAAAGGGGTCTCGCCCAGGGTGTATTTCAATGTAGAACCGCCACTGATTTTTTGCCTAACTGTACTGGTAAATTTCTAAAGTCTTTGAAATAACTTTGTAACCTTTTCCAGCTTTATGTAAGGCAAACTCTAAAGGTTTGAGGTTTATTTTAATCACATAAAGAAGCTGTAGTCCACACTCAATTATTTTAACAAGACTCCAGGTCAGGTGTGCTAAAACCTGACTCCTATTAGCTTTTTTGAGGTCATTAACTCAAGGGTTCATTTACTTTTTCCCCTGCCATTTTGAATGTTGAATGAGTGTGTTCAATAAAAATATTAAAGATTAAATTTTTTTCTGTATAATAATTTTTAGACACATTATGTTTGTCAATAGCCATGACTTAGATTAAGATCACATCACATTTTAAAACAAAAATATTCAGAAAACTATTAAATTTCAGAATGTTCACATACTTTTTCTTGCCACTGTATAGGAACTTTGCAACTTTACTTCTAATTGCAAATGAAATGAATGGAGGTCAATGGGCAAATGACCATTGAAGGGGTCACTCATAATGAAACACTACGGACCTCACGGACACATGGGAAATGGCAAGAGCTTTCAGAAAATGTATAGTTTGTGGTAGTTAGATTTAGCTATATTGTTTTTGCTCGGATTATTATTTTATTATTAGGCAAACAAAAAATATGACATGCACTAAAATAAAAAAAAAAAAAAAAAACCAGAAGGTTAGCCATCTTGGATTGAATTTCTTTTTTCTTGCCACTGTATCTTTTAAAAGATTTTGTAAATCTTTTGTTACATTTGAACAAAAGGTGTCATGTCCAAAATTATTCACACCTTTCTCAATAATCAATAAAAAAGCCTTTTTTTTACAGCAATCAAACGCTTCCTATAATTGCTGACCGATTTTTTACATTTCTTAACCTGGATTTTTGCCCATTCATCTTTAGTGATAACCTCCAGCTCTTTCAGTTTGGAGTGTTTCCTTGCCATCACCCTGATCTTTAGTTCCCTTCACAATTGGATTCTCAATTGGATTCAAGTCAGGACTCTGGCTAGAATTAATGTTTAGGTTAATGTTTTTGTCTGCTAACCATTTATTCACCACTTTAGCTGTGTTTTTTGGGTCGTTGTCATGACAGAAATTATTATAATATACGTATATTATAATTTTTTTGCTATGAAATATAGTTTGAATATTGCTAACATTTTTACAATAGAATAAGTCAGTATTATTGGGGCCATTGTATTTGACTTTTCTCCATGTTGTTCCTGTAGGAGGTGATCCAGACAAACCTGACCAGTGCTGGTGAATACCGGACCCCTGCCACTTCTGTCATCTGACTTTTTACACACCAGAGAATAACAAGCACTTATTCATGTGCATTACTCAAATGCTATTCTAATGTATTATACATTACAAAACATATTTTACACCATATTTTTCACATGTGCAGTCACTGTAATTTCACTCAATCAAAAATGAACAATGCATATTAATAATGCAATGTTAATAAATGGTACAAACATCAGAAATAGCTAAAGATTAAAAAAAAAATGAATTGAATGTGTTTAGCAGCTGGTTGATACTACCTTCAGCAGTTAATTAATGAGAGTAAGATTTTATAAAATCTGATTAATGTTAAATTATGTAGACAATGTTTATAGTTTATAAAGAGTGCAGAGCCATTATGAATAATAAATATTAGTACTTGTAGAAGCTGATATAGTGTGGCTGTTTCTATTAAGTGTCTAGTTCTGAAGATGAAGTATAAAACACAGATCCTGAGGTGTGGCAGACATGATCTTTATTTTCAGGGAGCTGCAGGTGAAGCTGCTCCAGGTTCTTCTTTGTCACAATCACAGGTTTGACACAGGTCTAATATTCATGTAACTGCTCCTCAGTGGTTCACAGGACGTCTTGTTTTTCCTCACAAGGCCACACAGAGACTGGGACAAAAACAATACAAGTCATTAATGTTTAGCCAATAAAACAGATAAATACATGTTTCTGCAGTAAGTAAGTAGACTTTGAGACTATACATGTGTGACTAAATACTTCTATGCTTCTTTAAACACTAAGTCATCCAGGTGACACTAAAAGAAATAGACATTAAAAGGATCAGAGAGTTGTCTGTGTCTAGAGCCCACCGTCTATTTTATAAACCAGTTCATGTGTAAACGTAAATGACAGTTCTTTCTAAATGCTGCACATTTGCTGTAGGCTTCTGGGTTAACCACTGTATGATCTGAAAAATTATGTATAGTATTATAAATCTACTATTTTAATATATCTTTGAGTGTTATCTGCTTAAATATTACAATCTTATTATTATAAGAGTATGTAAAAATCTGCTCATGATTAAAATGATAATTATCATAAAAAATCTCTAATATTGATAATAATGATCTGACATTAACAGTAATAAAAGAAATAGAAATAAAGTTTGCTGTAAAGATTTGCAGACTTACCCCATGCTGAGAAGACGAAAGTAGAGACCTCTGTAGCCATTAGCAGCAGCCATTAGCTTGACATTAGCCATTAGCGTTAGCTTGTTCAGCTAGGGCTCTGAGATGAGGAGCGTGTTTACTGAAAGGCACGTTCGAAAAGCCTGCTCTGGAGCAGTTCAGATACTACCCTCTCTGCCCATTTTAGTAATATCCTCTGAGGAGTCAGAAAAGCCCAGATGTCGACCTCTGTTGAGACACATTTTGCAGAATGGGGAGCAATAAGCTTGCGCTATCCACTATATATATATTATCAATGGTACTAAGGCCTTAACATATATTTAAAAAAAAAAAATAAATAAATAAATCAGAGGGGATCCAAAAAATTCCTATGAAAAGCTAAAAAAATTTAGTTTTTTGCTAACGTACAAAATTTGGCACATATGTCTGATCGGTCACACTGATCAAAAAAATCCTCTTGGACCCATGCCCACATTTCAGCAGTGTTACAGTGGTAATAACCAAAATAAAAAAAATGGCATCCCAATACAAAATACAAAGATTTAGTGGAAATTGTACAAAATATGGCATACATATTCCTCATGTCACTCTAAACAAAAAAGTATATTAAAACCTCTCTTGAATTGAGTTATCATGGCAACACTGCATACTTTGTTAAAAATGAATGGAAAATGATACATAACATGGGACAAAATTTGGATTTTTTTTTTGGCAGAATTTTATAAAATTGTCCAGGATCCTAAAACAAACAAAAAAACCTATCGGACCGATGCCCTAACTTCATTTGTGTGTCCGTGACAATGGCCCAAATATTCATCATGGCCATACACTTGAATAGAGGCATCACCTAAATACATGTACACTGTGTGCACAATTATTGGGCAAGTGATTATTTTGACTATATCATAATTTTATCCATAATTGCCAACTCCAAGCTGTGTAAACTTGAATCCTTATGGATTTAATGCATAACAGGTGATGTGTAAAAAGTCTTTCACAGGGATGCAGCACTCTTGAAATATCTAAGATATTGGGTCACAATCACAGAACCATCAAATGTTTTGTAGCAAATAGTCAACAGGGTCGCAAGAAACGTGTCGAGATGAAAAGACGACAAATTTATTGCCAAAGATTTGCTAAGAATCAAACGTGAATCTACCAGAAACCCATTATCCTCCAGTGCTTCCATATTCCACAACTGCAACCTACCTGGAGTGTCAAGAAGTATGAGGTGTTCAGTTCTCAGAGACATGGCCAAAGTAAGAAAGACTGAAACCCGACCACCTCTGAACAAGACACATAAGTTGAAACGTCAAGAATGGGCCAAGAAATATCTGGACAGATTTTTCAAAGGTTTTGTGGAATAATGAGATGAGAGTGACTCTTGACGGACCAGATAGATGGGCCTGTGGTTGGATCAGTAATGGGCACAGAGCTCCACTTCAACTCAGACACCAGCAAGGTGGAGGTGGGGGCAGGTATTATGGGTAGGTATTATTAAAGATGAGCTAGTTGAACCTTTTTGGGTTGAAAATGGTCTGCATCTTTTAAGAAGACTTTGATTTTTAAGTAAGACAACGCTCCATCACATGCATCAAAGTTCTCCACTGCGTGGCTGGCCAGTAAAGGCCTTAAAGATGAAAAACTTCACCTGACTTAAACCCTATTGAGAACATTTGAACCCTTCTTAAGCAGGAAATTTACAGTGAAGGTAAACAGTACACCTCTTTGAACAGTGTCTGCGAGGCTGTGGTTGCGATGCACAAACAGTTGATTCTGACCAGATCAAGAAACTGGTGATCAAAAAGAATCCGTGAATGGAATGTTTGTGACTGTTATTGAAAAAAAGTGTGGCAGAAATGTTCATTTGTAAATTTTGAGTTTGTTTATTATTTTCACTTTAACAGGTGAAAATAAACAAGAGGGGAAAATCTTAGTTTCTCATTTAGTTGCATAATAGTTCTGCACACTAATAGTTATGCCTAATAATTGTGTACATGTAGATATTTTCTTAAGAAAGACAAAACTTTTACTACTTAAATGTTCAGGTTTGAAGTATCACAGGACTGGAGATGTTTGGATGTCATAGGCAGAAGTTTATTGACCATCAATACATGACCCGGAGACAGGACACCCAACACAGTACTGAACAACCAGTCTACAGTCAGTAACAAGTCAGTCTCTATATATAAATAGATGTCTATATAAAGTGGCATGAAAAAGTATCTGAAGCTTTTGGAATTTCTCACATTTCTGCATAAAATCACCATCAAATGTGATCTGATCTTTGTCAAAATGACAAATGAAAAAACAGTGTCTGCCTTAACTAAAACCACCCAAACATTTATAGGTTTTCATATTTTTAATAAGGATAACATGCAAACAATGACAAAACGGGGAGGAATAAGTAACTGGACCATTACTTTTAATATCTGGTTGCCCCCCCTTTGGCAGCAATAACTTAAACCAGATGTATCCTGTAGTTGCAGATCAACCTGGCACATCGATCAGGATCAGTCTTGGACCATTCCTCTTTACAAAACTGCTGCAGTTCAGTTAGATTCCTGGGATGTCTGGCATGAATCGCTGTCTTGACGTCATGCGTCACATCACGTCAGGACTTTGACTTAGCCACTCCAGAACGTGTATTTTGTTCTTCTGAAACCATTCTAAAATTGATTTACTTCTGCGTTTTGGGTCATTGTCCTATTCCAGCATCCATCCTCTTTTTAACGTCAACTGTCTGACAGACAGCCTCCGCTTGTCCAGCAAAAGATCCTGATAAACGTTTGAATTCAATTTTCCATTAATGATTGCAAGCTGTACAGGCCCTGAGGCAGCAAAATAGCCCCAAACCATGATGCTCCCTCCACCAAGCTTCACGGTGGGGATGAGGTGTTCCTCCACGCATGATGTGTGTTCCTCCCAAACAGTTCATCTTTTCTTTCATCAGTCCACAAAATATTTTGCCAGAAGTTCTGTGGACTTTCCAAGTGCCTTTTTGCGAACATTAAACGAGCAGCAATGTTTTATTTAGACAGCAGTGGCTTCCTCCGTGGAGTCCTCCCATGAACACCTTTCTTGGCCAGTGTTTTACATATAGTCGATGTATGCACAGAGATATTGGAAGTAAAGAAATGACTATATTTCAGCAACCATAAGGTGTATTTGAATTGGTTTGGTGTCATTGTAAAGGGAACATTGTGGAGATTTGTTAAAAAGTGTTATCATATGAATATCTGTTACTAATACAGAGCCCCCATCTCTGTCTGCCCCAGGTGTGAATGTGTGTGAATGGGGTGAGTGGAAGCATGATGTAAAGCGCTTTGGGTGCCCGGAAAGGGTGCAAAAATGCGCTATATATAAATGCATTACCATTAATAAAGAGAAAATGAAGATGGCACACAGCTAAAATGTATTTTTTTAGTTCCGCCTAAAAAAAAACCAACTGTATTTTATGATGAGTAACTCTTTGGAATGCAGCATTCAAGCCTCCTGTACTTCATAACATGTAAATAAAACATGTTAACATTATCCCTGCAAAGTTTTAAACTGATAATGTGAAGCAGAATAAAACTCAAGGGGTTTTAGTACAGAAAGATTAGGCGAGATTTCCAAAAGGCCCAGTTTGGCCCACTTTGGCCCAGTCTGTTCCATTTCATTTTAGTCATGTAAATACTATATTTTTAATGTTTATATCACTAATGGTGTTCATTAAATACATTTTAGAGAACTTAAACCAGACTTCTAAGTATTTAAATGTGTTTTCAGTCTGTATTCTTCCTCCTGCGTGTCTGTGTATTACGCAGGCTGTTCCTGAGTAAAGCTCATAAAAAGACGCACAGACGGTGCTCCGCAGCCGACTGGTCGAATTGAACATGTGATACCTCGTTTGAACCGTGAGGACCAATAGAATCGAGGGAAACTGTTTAAATCCCGGTCATTTGAACCTTGCTCTGATGTCACATGATAGACTGGTAGCAATACGTATGATAGTGTCTATCCCATGATGCAGTTCACTGTGAAACGCTCTGAGTGAACTGCACCATGACCGAAGGTGTCATGTCACAGATAGACCCAAATGGAAGCTGACACATGGATTAAACTGGAAAGCAGTGATTTTTGCATAAAATGACAGCTTTCCACTCTGTTCAAGGAAAGTCAGGCAAGGATTATTATCATTGCTGTACAAAAGTGTTCAATTTATTGTTCTACTTTTGTTGCTGGCTTACTTATATTTTAAACTACGTTGGCTTGCTTGGTGTCAATGTATTTGTCAGCTTCTCTAGTTTAATTTGAGGTCTGGCACGAGTTTATTGGTTGAAGTAGTGGCCAGCTGTTTGCAGAAATGTAGTGCCTGAGTTGAGGAGGTGTTACACTTCACACCTTGGCCTCTTGTCTTTTGTTGGCTTGCTGTTTGGTCTGTGTTTAAGTAGCTGTATGTGGTTTACATGTTCGTTTAGCGGAGTTTCCTCTGAGTAATTTGATATGCGGCATGCCCATATAAGGCTTGGGGGCGAAAAGTGTATCTGCTGCTGTGTTTACAACGTCATGTTGCCGCCCCAGCTCTCGGGCTTGCAACTCCTCAGGGATTGGACACACCCCTGACTTAAATTGTTTGGTAAAAAATTATACTAATTGCTCTCAAAGTCTCCTTAGGCAGAAGGTTCAGTTACTTATTCCTCCTCCTGTCATAGTTTGTTATTCTCATTAAAATTTGAAAACTTATAAATGTTTGCTTTGTTATAGTTAAAGCAGACACTTTTTTTATTTGTGTCATTTTGACAAAGATCAGATCACATTTGATGGTAATTTTATGCAGAAATTCCAAAGGCTTCAGATATTTTTTTCATGCCACAGTGTGTTTTGTGTGTGTGTGGTCTGTTGTGGCGGGCAATTCTCGAACCCGGTGGTGAACACCGGAAGTCAGGGATGCCGTCAAGCTGAAGTAACAGACCTATCGAGCCTGGTTCGTGCGACTCCTGAGGCAGCTGATGGATACCGGCAGACCAAGCGGGCCTCAGCCCCGTGTGGTTGAGTTTGGTGAGGCCATGTTGAAGGACAATTGGTCGGCTTGGAAGAAATTCTGGCAAACCATCCGGTTCCTCAGGAAGGGGAAGCAGTGCCCTGCCAACACTGTTTACAGTGGAGGTGGGAATCTGCTGACTTCAACTGGGAAATTTGTTGCACAGTGGAAGAAATACTTCCGATGATCTCCTCAAACCCACAGACATGTCTTCCACTGAGGAAGCAGAGGCCGAGGGCTCAGAGGTGGACTTGTCCATCACCCAAGCTGAGGTCACTGAGGAAGCTCTTCGGTGGCAAGGCACCAGGGGTGGATGAGATACGCCCTGAGTACCTCAAGTATCTGGATGCTGTGGGGCTGTTTTGGCTGACACGCCTCTGCAACATCACGTAGCGTTTGGGGATAGTACCTCTGGACTGGCAGAGTCCAGTTGGTGTTCCAACTACAGAGGAATCACACTCCCCGGGAAAGTCTATGCCAGGGTACTGGGGAGGAGAATGGGGCAGATAGTCAAACCTCGGATTTGAGAGGAACAATGCGGTTTTTCATCCCGGTCATGGAACACTGGACCAGCTCTATACCCTCTCCAGGCTGCTAGATGGTTTATGGGAGTTTGACCAACCAATCCACATGTAAATGGTAAATGTGCTTTGAAAATGCTTTGTGGATCTGAAGAAGGCATTGATTCTGGAGAAGACTGTGTCACTCGTGGCGCCCTGTTGGGGGTGCTCTGGAAGTATTGGGTCTGGGGCCCTTTGCTAAGGGCTGTTTGGTCACTGTACAACCAGAGCAGGAGCTTGGTTCACATTGCCGGCACCTGTTCCCGGTGCATGTTGGACTCCGGCAGGGCTGCCCTTTGTCACCGGTCCTGTTCATTATCTTTATGGACAGTATTTTTAGATGCAGCCAAGGGCCGGAGGGAGTCTGGTTTGGGGACCACAGGATCTCATCTCTGCTCTGCATCAAGCCAGAACCTTCAGTGTGCACTGGGACGGTTTGCAGCCGAGTGTGAAGCAGCTGGGATGAAGATCAGCACCTCCAAGTCTGAGACCATGGTTCTCAGTCGGAAAAGGGTGGCTGGCCCAGCTTCTGCAGTAATGCGGTCGATGTACCGGTCTGTTGTGGTAAAGAATGAGCTGATCTGTAAAGCAAAGCTCTCGATTTACCAGTTGATCTACGTTCCTACTCTCACCTATGGTTATGAACTTTGGGTCATGACCGAAAAAACAAGATCCTGGATACAGACGGCCAAAATGAGCTTTCTCCGCAGGGGGTCGGAGCGCTCCCTTAGAGATGGGGTGAGGAGCTTTGTCACTCGGGAGGAGCTAAAGCTGAGGTGGCTTGGGCATCTGTTTCGGACGACTCCCTAAGGAGGTGTTTCAGCATGTCCCCCCGGGAGGAGAACTCGTGGAAGACCTAGGACACGCTGGAGGGACTGTCTCTCAGCTGGCCTGGGAACGCCTTGGTATCCCCCCGGAAGAGCTAGAAGTGTCTGGGGAGAGTGAAGTCTGGGCGTCTCTGCTTAGACTGCTGCCCCCGCGACCCGGGCTTGGATAAGCGGTAGAAAATAGATGGATGGATGGAATAATGAATCAATGACAAAAAATAGGCTAGTAGTTGAGTTGACTCAGCTGCCTACTCCGAGATGTTAGTGTGGTTTAGGGTTGTGCCGATGGCCGATATCATCGATTTCCCCTCCACGCTCTATGCATTCAAGAATCACTCCGCTCCAGCTCCAGCCCCGGGTTTACCATCTCACGCTCCCCGCTTCACTCCCTATGCATTCAAGAATCACTCCGCTCCAGCTCCGGGTTTACCATCTCCCGCTCCCCGCTCCACTCCTCACTCACTGATATCAGAAACACTGCTCTATCTTCGCTCCGAGGAAATTTGCGGCTAACTGCTAAAGTAGTGATCCATCTGTATCAAGCTGGTTGTTTACCGTGTGAGTTCTGAACACTGCACTATGCTTATTTAAATCTTTTTGTCTCTACATATTTCTCATGTCTGTAAGGCAAACCTGCTGAGTTTCAGTTTATTTGAGACGCGCTCCAGTTCATGAGCAATTAAAGCGATCGCTTCCGCGACCTCATAGTCTACTTATTTGCTTCTTAAATACATGCAATTGGCCGAAGAAACCTTTATTAAAATTAAGAGACAATTTGTACAAAACGAAAGAAAGGCTTTTTACAAAACAAAACTTAATATTAAACTAAATATAACCACCAAAATCATTTCTGACCCACTCACATCTTTGCACAATCAGATGAAATTTAAAAATAATTATATAATATTTAAACATAAATATGAAAGAAAAAAAACATTGTTTAATGGCTGCAACAAGTATAGTAAGCTACAGATTTATGTCATGTCTGAGCTGGATTTGAACGAACATCATTTTACAGGTGGGTTCATGAGCACGCGCCTGCGGATTATTGAGCTGAGTCACACCGGCTTCGCTCTGCTCATTAGTCATTACAGGCTCGTTCTCAGAACGCCCACGTATTAAAAAATGGTCAGGTTTAAATCAAGCTCGTGCTCATAATTAAAGTAAATGTGTCGGGCAGAGCCGGTCTCTCGGGTGCACGGGCTCGGGTAGGGTCGGGCTTGATATTTTATGAGCCGATCTAAGCTCTAGTTCTGGCTAAAATGTAGTTATTATGTGCCCCCCCCCCCCCACGAAATCATCGTCCATCGCGATGTTTTACTGTACACATCGTCAGCTGCCGATTTAGATGACATCGCCCAACCCTAGTGTGGTTCCCAGAGTTAAATAACAAAAAAAAAAAAAAAACACCCATTGTCGTGCACCTTGCGACAACATTCCCTTCCACATACATCTGTGAGTCTTCCGTTTCTGTAATGAACTCTTTTAAGAACCAGGAAAAGCACTGGGCCTGTGCTACAGAATTACTACAACAGAAAACAGACCCACTATCAGAAAAACTGCTGTCACTTCTCACATTAGTGTGTGTGTGTGTGTGTATGTGTGCGAGTGTGTGTGTGTGTATGTGAGTGAGTGTGTGTGTGTATGTGTGTGTGTATGTGAGTGAGTGAGTGTGTGTATGTGAGTGAGTGAGTGAGTGAGTGTGTGTATGTGTGTGTGTATGTGAGTGAGTGTGTGTATGTGTGTGTGTGTTTGTGTGAGTGTGTGTGTGTGTTTGTGTGAGTGTGTGTGTGTGTGTGTGTGTGTGTGTGTATATGTGTGTGTGTATGTGAGTGTGTGTGTGTATGTGTGTGTGTGTGTGTGTGTGTGTGTGTGTGTGTGTATGTGTGTGTGTGTGTATGTGTATATGGTGGCTATATGGCTATAAACAGCTGTTTGCTGTTTATAGAAAAGAGACACCTGTAATTATATTTATGACACACACTCACCTGTTATAGTAATAACCATCTGTATATTTATATTCATTGTACATATTACCTGTAAATCCTGTACATCTCCATATCCTGCACGTATGCAACCATTGTATATATCCTGCACTTTGCTGCTATTGCACTTCTGGTTAGACCTAAACTGCATTTCGTTGCCTTGTACCTGTACTTGTGTAATGACAATAAAGTTGAATCTAATCTAATCTAACATTAATTGCTCATATAATTTAATTTAATTCAAGAGAGGCAAACACAATAAAGTTATTAAATAAAACAAGCATAAGGTAAAAAAGCAGGGAAACCCAATTATAATTTGGCAATTTATACATTTAGTAAAAAATAAATAAAAAGGTATTTCTCCTTAGGATGCATAGGTTGTTCTTTTGTTGTTGTCAGAAATACTGGTTATGTCACAGGTTATTGTCTCATACTGACACAATCAAATTATATATTTTCTGGCCCTTGGTGTTGAATGCTTGGCATATTTCAGCCCTTGAGGCAAATTGGGGACCCCTGCTTTAGGGCCTTGAATTGCGACGTTAGCAAGGTAACTTCATGTTTAACAATGGGTTTCCAGAATGACAAAGCTGGTTCAGCCCAGTGACCAATCAGCAACGGGAAACAAGCTGCCGGTGCTGTGTGTGTAGTCTGTACCTTACGTTCCAGGCAGTGGTGAAGTCTGGGTTCAGCAGCAGCAGAGTGGAGGTGATGTTCACTAAAGCTTAAGGAAAGAAAAACATGAAGGAATGCAGATTTAACAAATCTACTGTCTTTTTATGTCAATAGCTGTTGTTTGCGTAAGTGTCTCCATTATAAAAGTTTGAGATATATTTGTCAGTGTCATGTGACCAACAACAGTCAATAGAACGAGTGTGTGTCTGATGTTACGTAAGATTTTGTTTTGAGATTTGATCTATCTATCTCTATCTCTACGTAGATGTAGAAATTTATTGGATATTTTTAACTTTAACAAATATATATCTATATATACATATAGGTCTGCGTCAGGTGTTGGGGAATCAGAGCAACTTGATGACAAATGGGCTACTGGAACAAGACGGAGATGGGCGAGATGCGATAACAAGGCGCTGTTGGAATGCTACTACTCCAGTAACCCTAGTCAGAGGGGTTACATGAAGAGAATGTGGGATGAATGGTTACTACAAAACCCACAATCCAGGCTTACATCGAAGCAACTAGTAGCTCAGTGTTCCAACATCCACAAGCGGCAGCTGCTATCACAACTTGAGATTGACGAGATACAACTAGGGGTGTGACGGTTAGTATATAACCGTGTGATCGGCGGTTATAGTTGAACACCGTCATTAGAACTCTATAACCGCCAAAATCGTGTCATTAAAATATTTTTTACAAACATTTTTTATCAAAAATTATTTTCATTTTTTAGATTGGATCATAAGATGCGCAATATATTGGGAGACATGGTTTTCACCACTTAATGAAGTTTTGTAAATCGTCAGACATGATATTTACCACTTCATTAAATATTGCTTTGTAGAAAACCTTTCTTAAAAACGAATTCTGTTTTGTACAAATTTTATCTTAATTTTAATGAATGTTTCATCAACCAATTGCATGTATTTTAATAAATAAAAAGCAAATATAGCAGACAATGATATCCGTGACATGGAAGCGCCAGCGTGCCGCGTTTACTTGCACTGCACTGTGAACTAGAGCGCATCTCATCGTAAATGAAACTCAGCGTAGGCCTATGCCTCATACATTAGCACAAATACAGTGCCAGCCACTCAGGAGCTTTTGGCAAAGTCATCTTTCCTTCAGCCACGATACAGAGGCAATGGGGGGGATGGATTGGGGGAGACAAAAGATGCACTCCGGGGGGAAATTGTATCAGCTGACGAGGGAAACGGAGGCGGAGTTAGTGGTGCTTCGGAGGCTGCTGCTGCTGGAGATGATTCGGGAGAGGTCTGTGCACAATCTTGGAGATCTCCTTAATAAACGGAGGTCTGAAATCTCTGCCCCTTTACCGATCAGAGCGCGCGCTGACACGGAGTTAACCCGCTATCTCCAAGAACAACCAATTGACTCTACGGCAGATCCACTAGCATGGTGGCGAGACAATGAAACACGCTATCCGCTCTTAGCAAAATTGGCACGTAAATACATGTGTATTTGTGCTACAAGCACAGCATCAGAGCGAGTTTTTAGCACTGCGGGGAACATAGCTACCCCTGTCAGATCGTCACTAAAACCGAGTAAAGTGAACATGTTGGTGTTCCTGTCACGGAACT
>CM044556.2:7226874-7401874 GCA_024416835.2 Perccottus glenii | reverse complement strand
TAGCAAACAGGAACAAGATAATCGATAAAATATCGATATTTCGATAAATATCGATACTGAAATATCTCAAACGATACGATACTCATTTCCCCAAGTTTCGATGCCAGCTGAGCTTTGGATTTTACTTGAAAATACAAGTTTCTTTTTTTATTACTTGCACTATTGGTTTCTAAATGTATGACAATCTGAGAGGCCTTTGAACAAGTGCACTACCTCAGGGGTCTTCAAAAGGCAAACCGCGATCTGGACCGCAAGACATTATTCATAATTACAAGCGCATTGTGTAAAACATATTTTTGAACCGGCACTTCTAGGACAGCTACATCTACACGCGTGGGTCCTCAGGTTACTATGGTTACAGACAGAGCAGCGGGAAATTTCAACATGTTTAGCGTAGCCTGATAATGCGTTAGAAACGACTGAAATTTTGTTGCAGCTGGAGTGGTTCTCTCACTCCTCTCTTCTCTTGGTGGCTTCTGTTGTTACAGAGACAACAGCAGCCACCAAGAGAAGAGAGGGTTTGATGGAGGGTCAAGTGTTATTCTTGCTTGATTTCCTGTATGTACACTTGGCAGTTTTCACAGAGAGAGGTGCTAGTTGCTTGGCTGGTCAGACAAAAATGGGTCCACTTAAAAACTTGAGATAAAAAATAAAAAAAACAGGAAAAGCATCTGGACTCTTAAGAAGCAGGAAGTCATAAACACAGTTGTTTTACAATAAATGGCTTCACCCAACCACTAACCATGAGTGAAAAAGTGTTTTGTGTTATCATTTATATTCTCTGGAAAATGGCCAACAATCACAATTTTTGCCAGGGTAAACCTATGAGCACTGTATGTGTGTGTAAAAATATGTATACTTGCTGGCTAGTGACTATGGTTCTGGCCCAACTGAATAGGCTTGCTTTAGTGCGCACAATTATGTACCTTCCCTGTCCAGCCACTGTTTTCTCTGACGATATAGCAGTAGTTTGTTGTGGACATATGGCAGCAAGAACTTGACACACCAGCTCTCTACACCCAGCTTATTTTCCACCAGCATGATAGGACTGCGATTGTAGCGGGCCTCAGGACACGGGATCACACCGATTTCATCACTGTAAAAAAAGGTCGGTTAAAAAACACAGCTCATCTTTTAGGAATCTATAAATGTAGAAATGTTTCTCAGCAGATATTGTTATATATTATATTTTGATAGGTATTTAATAATCAATCTGCGTAATTATTTTGTTTTTTTGTTTCTGTGCCGTTTCAGCCAGCTTGCTACCATTTCAGCTTTCCAATCTTTCACAAATTTTGTAAATATAACCTTAATAATTTTGTTCTTCAATTCTTCTGGAAATTATACACATCCTTTTGCTTTTTCTTTAATTAATAACATCTGCAAATTTCAACATTTCATCTATCATTTCAACTATCCATCTTCTACTATATGCTAACATGATTAAACTTTCTAAGCCTACCACATTTAGCTGTCCAAAGATTCTGTAACAACAACACGCAAAGAAGTGCATAAAAAAAAGCAACATTAGTTTTAGATATCATATTAGCGTTTACAGTTATAATCCTAAAATATAGCATTTAACCATTTGCCTCGTTGGACTGAATTAAACGGCACTTGAAGGAGTGAGAGAAGATCCGAGAATATGGATTAGATCAGACCATCTAGGTTAGCTCTAAACTCAATTAAAGCAAGTGATGGTGAAATATTCAGGATACATTCTGATACCGGAGCTTTTGTTTTTTTACATTTTCGAAACATACTAAGCTACGAATTTATAGAAAATAAGAAAAGGACCAACGTGCAGCTAGACCTCTCTGCAAATCTATATTAGAGTCCTTCTCCGAGACAGTTTCTCCCTGGTTACAGTCCGGTGCCTGATGTTGTGCCGGTTTGGGGGATATGCCTCGAGACTACACAGAGCTGCCCCCAGCGGCTCAGAGCGGGTGTAATATTCACTAGAAACTCTACTCACATGTTGGGGTTCTTTTTGAAAGCGTTACTTATGTCTTTGACAACTCTCTGGACCAGAACGTCCAGCTCCTCCTCCGACTCCGCCATCTTTGACAGTATTGCGGCTGACGTTCAGCGCTTCTTCTTCCGGGTAAAACAACAACACTACGGAAACCCAGAAAGGCCAGAATCAGTTAGCGTAGTCGCTACGGACATAGACATATAAATACATAGACGCCCTATTGGCCGCTGCGCGACGAGATTTGCGGCCGCCATCTTGAACCGGTCGTACTCATAGTTTCGTTGAATAGTAGTGATGGGATTTATGGCTCTTTGAGGGGATCCGGATCTTCGCGATCCGTTCCTGGCTCTTTTTAAATATATAGTCAGTTTTAAGAAGCCAGCTTGGGGGCATCTCAGTTTATCCTGGAAATAATCACTGGGAGGAATGATGAGGTGAGATTTGTAGTCAAATAATTAAAACTCAGATATCACACACCAATATCTGAGTTTGAATTATTCTGAAATATTGATTATTACCTCATTTGTCATGTGTGGACTATATTCCATATGGTTGCACAAATCCCTCTGCTTAGACAGTGACAGCACTATTTTTGATTAACATTTAGTACAAAGTGTGTGTGTGTAAAGCTACGTTAACTTATGTTATTCATACAATACCTACTCACAAATAAACATCAAAAACAAAGCTGGCTGTAATGAATTTCTGTGCAAAACAGCTTTTACTACAAACACTTCCACACAAGAACATTTTGATAGAAAACAAAAAATATTTAAAGTAGATAAAATTAGAATAAATAAAATGGAAATGTCTACATACTACATACTATTACTACTGTAAACTTTGCAAATAGGACATCAGCCCCTTCAAGTCAATGAACAATAACAAAGTGGGCTGCAATGAATGTCTGTGCAAAACAGCTTTTAGTGAAAAATTTCTATACAAGAACAGTATCACAAAAGAACATTTTTAATGTCCTACCCAATGACAGAGGCACGCAGGTTTTTTTTTCCGCTGGACTAGGCCTACTCACATGAATGATGCGTGCACAACAATAACTAATATCATCACGCTATAAAGGGTCGGCCCCTCCCCCTATAACTGTTCTGTCTCGCGGAGGAGCTCATCTGTGTGAGACACGCATAGGAAAAAAGAACGTCAGAAAGAACGGCTCCCCTCCAGCCGCGACTCGGCTCCCATCGTTCATCTTTGTGAGCCGTTCAAAAGAATCGGTTCGTTCGCGAACGTCACAACTCTATTGAATAGCATCAGTTAAGATGCCAGAGCACTGTGCAGCATTTTTATGGTCTAATCGGCGGACCATCGCAAATAGGGCTCGGGGGATTACTTTTCACAAGTAAGATTTAACATTACTATTGTACTTTTGGTTGTATTTTGTCCTTAAATCCACAGAATTGAGAAGGAGCAAGGATCTTTGATAGTACTGTACTGAAATCGTAGCTAGCTAACGTTAGCTAGACTATGTATCTCCCTCCCTCAACTCAAGTGTTTTCCACATAATTTACTATTCAGATAGGAAAAAAAGTTCGAAAGCACTTGTTAGATGCACAAAAGTTTCTTTTAGCGTTAGGTAACGTTAAGTGCCTATAAGGACAAAGATGTGAGGAAGAAGTGGGAAGTGGCTTTGAGGAGAGAAGGATTTCATGCAAGTGATACAACAGTACTTTGCTCTCATCATTTTAAGAATGATAATTTTGATAGGACAGGTCAGATTGTCCGACTCCAAGATGGTGTTATTCCATCCGTCTTCAGCTTTCCGGTTCACCTCCAAAGAGTAGGTGTATCCTCATAAAACTATTAGCATTCATAAATGTAAATTATCAATCACATGGCAGGGTAAGATGCTTATACCTTTATATGTATTGTATTATATTTTATGCTTCATCATTTTAGTTAGAAAAGGGCAGGGCTACTTCTACCTCCAGAAGAGCTGAAGAAAGCCTTTCCATGGCCTCTCAGGATTTCCAGGAAACGGCAACCTCAAGCCCACAACCTCAGCCTAATGATGTGAATATTTCTACTTTAAACATCATATCATAATGTTCTCTGGACATATTCAAATCTCACTTTTTTGCTTCCACTCATATTAAACACGCTCACAAATAAACCCATACAAACACAATTTAAGACAAATTGAACATGCATTACTGGTACGCACACACAGACAGTGCTGGTAGTGGTTTTGACATGTGATGACTATAAGAAAGAATGTGGGCATTAAACTAGTGGTGTCAAAATAATGTTTTTGAAGTGAAACATTACTCAAACCATGTTCATCCCTCTTTCTATTAGGATCGTGGCCTTGCCTGCTTCTCCTACCGCTCTTAAGACCAAACTCACTGAAGCCTTGGCAAGAGTGGAACATCTAGAGTGAGAGAAGAAGAATTCCATGGCCAGAGAAAAGAGGGCAAAAACCACAGTAAAGAGTCTTTTGGGGGATTTGAGGGAAAAGAACCTCATTAATGAAGAGCTCAAAGAGAAGCTTGAATTCTACTCTGGTAAGATACAATTAACACTTTGAAATTCATGTATATGTTATTCTTACTCTTATTAAACTCTTTATTTATTATCTGAAGGGGACTTATTCATTTTAAATCATAACATTTCAGATCTTCAGTTAGACCTCATGGCAAAGCAAGGCCACGAATACACAAAGGACTACAGAGAGTTTGCGCTCACGCTGCATCTACATGGTCCAAAGGCATACAAATACCTCAGAGAGACTCGACATTTTCCCCTCCCACATCCACATACAATACAAAGGTAGGCTTAATGTTGTCCGAATTTATTTTTTGGAAATTATTAATGCAAACACACTGAAAAGCTTCTTCTCAATTTTTTTTACAGGTGGCTGTGTTCAGTGGATTCCAAACCTGGCCTGAACAAGATGATGCTGGATATGCTGGAGAGAAGATGCCAGGGAGACCAGGCTAAATATGGCTGTGTTTCACTAATGTTGGATGCCATGTTTGTGTGTGTGTGTATGTGATAGAGAGAGAGGTGTGTGTGTGTGTGTGTGTGTGTGTGTGTGTGTGTGTGTGTGTGTGTGTGTGTGTGTGTGTGTGTGTGTGTGTGTGTGTGTGTGTGTGTGTGTGAGAGAGAGAGAGAGAGAGCGAGTTAGTCAAAATCATTATAAATTGTTTCTACAAAATATTAAAATGATTATCTGCTACTATCTGTTTCTGCTTCTTTATCATATTTATAGTGTGTGGTTTATAAATTACCTTATATCCTAAATCACATATTTAGATTTTGAACGTCTGATTACTTTATATCTTTTATCAGAATATTATATAACTGTTAAGCCTACTATGAATATTAAAATACGCTGAACAATGTGTCCTGTATCATAGCTACATGAATGACATTTGCAGCAAAAAAGCCCGCGTCAAAATTAGTTGGGTATTCGGTGAGAAATTATTGAATAAATGCGCTGACAGCTCATTGCACCTGGCAAACAAGTTACACTGAGTGGGGCTGACGACCGGTCCAAGATGGCGGCTCCACGGCTCGTTCGTGCCAATAGGCAGTAGCGTTCGATGGGGCGTCTACCTATAAATGTCTATGGCTACGGAATCAGGAGTCTCATTTCTCTTAGAGCCCTTCCCAATTGCCAGGAATACTTACTTTCAGAGTCAGCTCCTCCCATGCCAGGGTTGCCAGGTCCATGGAATGTTTTCAGCACAATGACATCTCAAAACCCGCTCAAAGTGGATGGAAACTATCTTTTTCTTTCTCTTACCCTTTCCTAATTCTTACAGACAGTATAAGGGCACAGTGGCTCAGTTGTAGAGCGGTTGTCCCTTGACGGAAGGTTGGTGTTTCAGTTCCCGCTCACCCCACAGTTCATAGTGTCATTGTGTCCTTGGGCAAGACACTTAACCCTTGCCTCCAGTGGTGTTCCAGCTGTAACACTGGTGAATGGAACCTTAATGTAAGTCGCTTTGGATAAAAGTGTCTGCTAAATGACTAAATGTAAATGTAAATTAATTTAGTAAACTACTTTTGCCCTAATGCTGTAGCGTAGCTTGCTACATTTCTCTGGGGGGTAGCTTTAGTGTAGTAAAGTTTCATTGAACATAAATGAACTGGCAGCTTAGCTCAATATATTTTCCAAATGCATCACATTCAAAAATTATATTTAGTAGAGAAAAAACGTTGACATTGTGAGCGGCACGACACAGCTAAATTCATGGATATAAGATTTATGCAGTTTATTCAAAATCTGTAAAAGATACAAAAATTTCACTGATTGGTGTTAGACGCTGAGGTGAGCAGTAATTGAACTGTTTATTACAATAAAAGTTGTTCAAACTGAGAGTATGCCATTGTATTATTCCTTGAATTTGAGGAAAACTGCTTTATCATCCAATGGCCTATTGCAATTGAAAATAGGAGCTTTGTTATGATGTTATCTAGTCTTTATTATAAAAAACCTGATACATGAGAATATCTTTGTGAATCCTTGGGCTGGGATAAAAAAGCATTTGTGAACATCCAAAAGTAACTAAATACATTAAAAGGTTTCTTATATTACACTTAGATTATTAAACGTAATATTTTCCTTTTAAGCAGAAGAAACTTACATCATTGTTTTTGGGCCAGTTCTGAAAGACTAGTAGAAACAAATTATCTCTTATTCCTCAGTAAATTTTCCAGGATTTTTTTGTGTTATATCAGTGTTTCTCACAAGACATTTGTCAGATAAGGTGGTAGGCACTTGTTGGAGCTAAAATTTCTTTAACTACTGATACACTTCATATAATTTCCCCAAATTCCTTAAAAAACCCATCACTGCCACCAATCTTCCACAAAAATGAACCTCAGTACAAAAAGGTTAATCAAGACCCAACATAAGACAACAGTAATGCAGAGTTTTTGTCAACAAAGCCATCTTAACTAAAAAAATGTGACGTGTGACTACTGGTAATGTGAGACATTTTACATTTACATTTTTGTAAAACGATTATTAGCTGGTTTGAAAGATAAAAGGCTATAGTTCAGTACTGAGTTTGGACATCATTAATTTATGATTTATACCACCAATAACATGTACATAAAACCTACAATAATAATTACAAAAATAATACTTTTAAACATATATTTAAAGGGTAACTAAACCCCTGGTCAGAGCCTAACTCCACCCACTCACAAAATTTGAAAAATGCTGTAACAGTGGGCAGAGCCCAGCAATGACAGAGGGGAAGAACTGAGGGCGGAGCTCAGCGGGGGCGTGAACCTGAGACCCGCAGTGACGGATTGATTGACAGCAGCTGTCAGACTCGCAAAGATGTAGACTTGAAGAATGCAAGTAGCTTTTCTACGGAGCGGTCCTTCTAAGTGGAGGAAATTTCTGTGCACACAGGGCTAGAGCCTTATCAGTTTGTGCCACTGGCTCAAACCGCGGTCTCAACAACTCCCAAAGTTAAAGTGCGAAGTCTTGCAGCACAAGAGAGAATGGGGCCAGTGATAAAACGTTAGCATTGTCTAATTTAGGCTAATGCTTAGCAAATGCTAACAAAGTTTCAGAAATTGCAAACCTATTCATTTAGTTTAACTTTGGTAATTAGTGTTAATTACACACAAAACAGAGATTTCAAGTCTCCCTCTACAACTGTTAAAAAACTCTTGTCTTGCAGCTTACTGGTCCTGGGAGAGAATGTGTTATGGAGATACTCAAGGTATAGCGATGAAATAAGACCAGTGTCAAGTCCAGTTAATTTAATAAGTAATATGCACAAAAGACACAACTCTAACCAAATATAATATTTACATCCCAACAAAGTAGTGATAAACATTGTTTCTCATGTTGTAGGTAATGCACAGGTGTAACAGGTTGGTGAGTTGGCTGCATAACAGCCCATCCAGACTTTGAGGCAGTAGCACTAAACCCCTGTGTTACAGGCACTAACACTTGTATTGTAGTGTTACACTTATCTTCAGCTTTTTGGTGAGACGTGGTTAAACAGGGTAGTTCCAGGAAGAAGAGAGCAATGTTTTTATAAATACACACGTGGACAAAAATGTTGGTACCCTTCGGTCAATGAAAGAAAAACTCACAATGGTCACAGAAAAAACTTTATTCTGACAAAAGTAATAATAAATAAAAATTCTATTATTGTTAACCAATGAAAGTCAGACATTGCTTTTCAACCATGCTTCAACGGAATTATTTTAAAAAATAAACTCATGGAACAGGCCTAGACAAAATTGATGGTACCCCTAGAAAAGACTGTAAATAATGTGACCAAATGGACATGTTAATTCAAGGTGTGTGCACTAATTAGCATCACAGGTGTCGACAATCTTGTAATCAGTCAGTGGGCCTATTTATAGGACTTCAGGTAGTCACTGTGTTGTCTGGTGACATGGTGTGTACCACACTCAACATGGACCAGAGGAAGCGAAGGAAAGAGTTGTCGCAGGAGAGTAGAAAGAAATTTATAGACAAGCATGATAAAGGTAAAGGCTATAAGACCATCTCCAAGCAGCTAGATGTTCCTGTGACTACAGTTGCACATATTATTCAGAAATTTAAGATCCATCGGACTGTAGCCAACCTCCCTGGACGTGGCCGCAGGAGGAAAATTGATGACAAATCAAAGAGACGGGCGGCAGTAGCTCAGTGGGTAGAGTGGTCGTCTTTCAACCGGAAGGTAGGCGGTTCGATTCCCACTCTCCCCACAGTTCATACTGTCGTTGTGTCCTTGGGCAAGACACTTAACCCACCTTGCCTCCAGTGACTGTAACACTGGTAATTACATTAGAACAATGTAAGTCGCTTTGGATAAAAGCGTCAGCTAAATGAATAAATGTAAAATGAATAAATGAGACGGATAATCCGAATGGTAACAAAAGAGCCCAGAAAGACTTCTAAAGAGATCAAAGGTGAACTCCATGCTCAATGAACATCAGTGTCAGATCGCACCATCTGTCGTTGTTTGAGCCAAAGTGGACTACATGGGAGATGACCAAGGAGGACACCATTGTTGAAAACAAATCATAAAAAAGCTTGACTGGAATATGCCAAACTACATGTTGACAAGCCACAAAGCTTCTGGGAGACAGATGAGACAAAAATTGAACTTTTTGCCAAGGCACATCAGCTCTATGTTCACAGACGGAAAAATGAAGCATATCAAGAAACGAACACTGTCCCTACTGTCAAACATGGAGGAGGCTCTGTTATGTTCTGGGGCTGCTTTGCTGCATCTGGCACAGGGTGTCTTGAATCTGTGGAGGGTACAATGAAATCTGAAGACTATCAAGGGATTCTAGAGAGAAATGTGCTGGCCAGTGTCAGACAGCTTGGTCTTAGTCGCAGGTCATGAGTCTTGCAACAGGACAATGACCCAAAACACACAGCTAAAAACACCCAAGAATGGTTAAGAGGAAAACACTGGACTATTCTAAAGTGGCCTTCTATGAGCTCTGACCTCAATCCTATTGAGAATCTTTGGAAGGAGCTGAAACATGCCGTCTGGAAAAGACACCCTTCAAACCGGAAACAACTGGAGCAGTTTGTTCATGAGGAGTGGGCCAAAATACCTGCTGAGAGGTGCAGAAGTCTCATTGACAGTTACAGGAATCGTCTGATTGCAGTGATAGCCTCAAAAGGTTGTGCAACAAAATATTAAGTTAGGGGTACCATCAATTTTGTCCAGGCCTGTTCTATGAGTTTGTTTTTTAAAATAATTCTGTTGAAGCATGGTTAAAAAGCAATTTCTGACTTTCATTGGTTAACATTCATAGAATTTTTTATTAGGCCCGAGCCGGTAAAGTCCAGGAGGGCCTATTGTTTTTGCTCTGAATTTTTTTTTTTTTTTCCCAATATGATCCTAAATTTGACCCAGTGAACATGCACGAAAAGTCATTTTTATTGGTCCCAGACTTCAAGCTCGGCGAAAAATTTATGTATTTGAAGTCCCCGAAAAAAAAAATATGAAAAATGACTCAGTGGCGACCCCTAGAAAAGTCAAAATACATTGGGCCTAGGGAAAGTGAAAGAAACTTTTTTCCAACGTAGAAAAATTAAACTTGGTACATCCATAGGACACCTCAGGGCAAACAGAAAAGTCTATGACAGCCACACCCTAAACTCAACAGGAGGTCCGCCATGTGGGGTGAAAGACGCGGCCACTAAAATCGCACCCCTTGCGCAAAAAGATGCAAATCATTGTGTTTTAATCTAAATGGCCCCAAATTTGGTGAGTATCATCTAGACACGTGTGCCAACCAAAGTTGTGACTTTTTTTTTTAATATCTTATCCGGTGTGGGTGTGGCAAGCCTGTAACGAGGTGGCCATTTTTGTAAAAAATAAAATGTCTCTTAACTCTCAAACGCCTTCTCGGATCGAGTTGGACCCAAAAAGGCGCTTGTGCACATTCATGACCTGAACACAAAGATATGTAAATAAAAGGGTTATCTTTAGAAATGGCTCTCCAGCGCCCCCTACAAACTTATAATGGGATCCAAGAATTTAGTTTGTCATAGAGACATGAAATTTGGTACACAGATCTCTTATGTCATGACGAGCATAAAAGCCAATGACAACCACCCCCTATCTATAAATGTGTTGCCATAGCAACGTCCCAAATATGTGGAAAAAGTCAATGGGAAGTGAATTTTTTAGTTTGTTGTAGGCAAATGAAACTTGGTACACACATCCACCCTGGGCTTATGAACAAAAAAGTTAATAGTGACCACACCCTATCACACACGGGAAGGCGGCCATTTTGAATTGAAAATGTGAACCGACTTAAAATACACCTCTTTTTTAAAAGAACACAGAAAATAGCTGCTTCATTCCACAGACACCAAACTTGGGCAAAATGAGCTAAACACATGTATGTAAAATAGACAAGTGTTTTTCTAGACTTTTTTGCTCGAGTTATATTTTTTTTATTATAATTTGGTATATATTTTTTTAGTATAATTTTTCTGCAAAATGATCCTCAATTTGACCCAGTAAACGTGCAACTAAAAGTAATTTTTATTGGTCCCAGACTTCAAGCCCGCGAAAAATTTATGTATTTGAAGTCCCGAAAAAAAAATACGAAAAATGACTCAGTGGTGACCCCAGAAAAGTCAAATATACATTGGGCCTATGGAAAGTGAAAGTAACTTCTCCAATGTTGGAAAATGAAACTTGTACATCCATAGGACACCCTCAGGGCAAACAGAAAAGTCAATGACAGCCACACCCTAAACTCAACAGGAAGTCCGCCATGTGGGGGTGAAACGCGCCACTAAAATCGCACCTTGCGCAAAAGATGCAAATCATTGTGTTTTAATCTAAATGGCCCCAAATTTGGTGAGTATCATCTGGACACATGTGCCAACCAAAGTTGTGACTTTTTTTTGATATCTTATCGGGTATGGGTGTTGCATGCCTGTAACGAGGTGGCCATTTTTGTGAAAATAAAATGTCTCTTAACTTTCAAACGCCTTCTCGGATCGAGTTGGACCCAAAAAGGCGTTTGTGCACATTCATGACCTGAACACAAAGATATGTAAATAAAAGGGTTATCTTTAGAAATGGCTCTCCAGCGCCCCTTACAAACTTATAATGGGACCCAAGAATTTAGTTTGTCATAGAGACATGAAATTTGGTACACAGATCTCTTATGTCATGACGAGCATAAAAGCCAATGACAACCACCCCCTATCTATAAATGTGTTGCCATATCAACGTCCCAAATATGTGGAAAAAGTCAATGGGAAGTTAAAATTTTAGTTTGTCGTAGAAAAATGAAACTTGGTACACACATCCAGTATGGGCTTATGAACAAAAAAGCCAAAGGGGACCACACCCTATCACACACGGGAAGGCGGCCATTTTAAATTGAAAATTTGGTCCGACTTAGAATACACCTCTTTTTTAAAAAACAACAGAAAATAGCTGCTTCATTCCACAGACACCAAACTTGGGCAAAATGAGCTAAACACATGTATGTTAAAGAGACAAGTGTTTTTCTAGACTTTTTTGCTCGAGTTATATATTTTTTTATTATAATTCGGTATATAATTTTTTATTATAATTTTTGCAAAATGATTCTCAATTTGACCCAGTAAACCAACAACTAAAAGTCATTTTTATTGGTCCCAGACTTCAAGCCCGGCGAAAAATTTATGTATTTGAAGTCCCCGAAAAAAAATGAAAAATGACCCCCTAGAAAAGTCAAAATACATTGGGCCTATGGAAAGTGAAAGTAACTTTTTTCCAACGTAGAAAAATGAAACTTGGTACATCTATAGGACATCTCAGGGCAAACAGAAAAGTTTATTACAGCCATACCGTAAACTCAACAGGAAATCTACTATGTTGGGTGGAATGCGTGACCACCTAAATTGCACCCCTTGTGTCTAAAGGCTTTTCATCTAAACAGCTCCAAATTTGGTGAGTATCATCTAGACACGTGTGCCAAAAAAGTTGTCAATTTGTTTTTTGATACATTTTTGGCTGTGGTCGTAATGAGTCTTTGAAGAGGCAGCCATTTCTTTGGGAAATAAATGCCATTTCCCATTCGGCAGGATCCTTCCTTTAGAGGAGGCCCCACCAGAGCCACGGCTAGAGTCTTAGAAAACTCCTCAGAATCCTTTGAAACTTGTTACCTTGTACTTTTAGACAAGTAATATTTACATTTTGCCTTTTTAAACAGGGGGGAGCATCGATTCCTGAGTCATCTCAAATCTCCAGCCAGTACTTTGTTTTTCTCGCCTTAGCCCAAGCATAATCTATTATTTTCAAAGGTTCAGACAGCTCCCAGGAAAACCAGGGATTGTGGAGACCTTTAACTCTAAATTACAAGGTGGTGTAGCAGGCCCCAGCAGTAGCACAGGCCCGGTTATTTGACATTACCGTGAAGTTTACGATTTAAGGCACGAAATGCAATCCTCCGAGTGCATGTGTCTCCGCGGTCTCAAGGGAGGCGAGGGCCTTTATCGCCGCTTGCGGCTTTAATTTATTATTACTTTTGTCAGAATAAAGTTTTTTCTGTGACCATTGTGAGTTTTTCTTTCATTGACCGAAGAGTACCAACATTTTTGTCCACGTGTGTAAATAAATTTAATGTTTTACCTTCCACTTACGCATACTGTACATGTGCTCCAGCTCTTTCAGCGGTTATAGACACCGGTCTGCTGCAGTGTGGTCAGGTGGTGCTGGGGAGACCTGGGCCAGCAGGTTGTGCGCATCAGCTGGCCGGAAATGAAGCCGTTAATACCGAAAATATTTATTATTAATATCTCAAAAACTATAACAGCACAAACGAAAATTTTTGCTGCACAAACCAGCACAAACAAAGCACAAAACAATGACACAATTTTTGTCCATTTTTACGACAAATGGGGGGCTGGATGACGTCATCGGCCGAAAATTTATCTTGTAATATCTCACAAACACAAACAGCACAAACGAAGCACAAACAAATGACACAATTTTGGGGCATTTTAAAGCACTTTAAAGCATTTTCGGGGGCTGGGTGACCTCATATGACCTATAAAAGAATCATTAATATCTCAAAAACTATAACAGCACAAACGAAAATTGTTGCTGCACAAACCAGCACAAACGAAGCACAAACTATCTAGATAGTTTTGTAGTCAATCCATTTTGGTGGGGGGCCAACTTCACGGAGCTAGCAGCGCCAGCTCTGCTCGGTTTATCCCGAGGAGCAGCGATAAACAACGTACAATGATGGTGCGTGCTTTCGCGTTCAATCTCATGAGCAAAGTTGACACGAAACGCACAAGTTTTTGAGTTTGTGTTGAGTCAAAACTCACGGTGTTACACGAGTCATGAGATGTTCATGTTCAGTCAAGTCCAGAGTCATGAGCCAGTGCCAGGTCTTTAGTGCCAAGGGCTGCATCTCTGCTACAAGTACAACAGAGTGCTGCCCGTGTACGAGAAATAACTAACGGAATATTGAGTTAAGGATTAAAGCTAGATGTCTGTGTGTACTGAGCCACACTATCAACACGCAGCAGCCCTCATTAGCGCGTTAGCCCGGTATCAGGAGCAGCTGAAGCTAACGTTTAGCATACTTTACCTAACTAGCAACATGACAAAATTAATTAACTAATTTACTGGGAAGAAACATAAATTGTGTTTCAAAATATATGTTCACTCACCTCAAGACGCTGCTGCGGTGGTGGAATCCATGCAGGAGCAGCTTTAGGCGCTCTGTTGCTTTTCAGCAGGAGCTGTTTTGAGAAAGCAAAAGTAGGTAAAAAGTAAATAAGAACATAATCTGAGCGGAGCGACCTGGACGGCGACCGGACTCAGCGGCGCCATCTTGGGATTTTAATCTGATGGTGTAACGGCCCCTCTGCATCCGCGTGCGGCATATTTTCACATAATTGTACTGCCCGTCGTGGGTTGTCCATTACATAGTGAACATACTTGATTTAACAGCCTTCATCTTGACGAGCAATCACATTTATTTAATGCTGCATTGAATTTACCTTGTCCCGAGTGACGGTCCTCCGGTCTCTGAGTAGAGTGGATGTTTTCTGTTGCTGCTGCAGCATGGACCTTGTGCTGTTGTGGTATGCTAGCTCGATCTTGCAATGAACACACACCACAATGTTTTCTTTACGTTTTAATATGAAATGATCCCAAACCTTGGACAATTTGAGTCTCTTTCTCCTGTTTGTTTCTTCTCTTTGCTCATTGTTATCGCTCCCTTCCATTTTGCAGCTCGCGCCCGCACCCTCAAATCAAAACACCGCTGACTCCTTGTGTCTACTTCCACTTTGTGGGACACGTAAACGTTGTGTCACATAAAAAAAAAATCATTCAACAAACTGACGTTTGACAACTTTGAGACACTTTTATAGATTTGCACAATCAACTTGTCCCGTCATGCCACCCAAATCTAGTAAATCAGCTGAAAAATCAACGGAGTCGGAAACTGTTGCCTCTGCAGCTATCAGTCGAGCCGACATAGTAGCCTTGCTAGCCGAACACAGTACGGCCCTAGTCGCAGAATTGAAGGCAACTTTCTTTGATGAAGTAAATGAGAAACTTGATGGACTTCAAAAGGAATCGGATAGCCATGTTGAACGCCTAATATCGCTGGAGGATAACGCCGAAACTCTCCATCAGCGCCTTGCCAAAGTGGAGGCTAACTGTGTGACGCTACAGGCCTGTAATGAAAAGCTTAAAACGAAGCTAGCGGACATAGAGGGGAGAAACAGGCGGAACAACGTGCGCATTGTTGGTCTACCAGAGGGGATTGAAGGTCCTCAACCATCTAAATTTTTCTCGCTGCTGCTACAAGATGTTTTTGCCAAGATACTTTTCCTTCCCCGCCAGAGTTGGATTGTGCACATCGCGGCCTGATCCCCAAACCCGGTCCCGGGGAGAGGCCTAGGCCTGTTATCATTTGCTTTCACAGATATCAAAATAAAGATCTGCTGATCCGGGAGGCCAGAAAGAGAGGGGAACTGAAATACCAGGACCAACCTTTCCGTATATATGAGGACTACATCCCGAAGTGGTTGCCCAGAGAAAAGTGTCCAAATCAGTGATGTTGGACTTAGGGGTGCACCGATCCGATATTAGGATCGGATATCGGCCGCGATACTGACAAAATAGCTGGATCGGGGATCGGAAAAATTAACAGATCCACGGGCCGATCCAGGTTTTTTTTTTCTTCGTCGCTGCAGGACCTACGTCATTCGTCAGCTTCACGTGACGTGTGTCGCATGCTAGAAGCAACATGGAGCATCCCAGAGAGTCGGCGGTGTGGAGATATTTCCGTCTCAGTGGGAGTGTCAGAACGGCTCAATAGAAGCCTCATTCTCTACACGCGAGCTGATAAACATGAAAATGACAAATAAAAAATACACCTGTGAAGAAGTTTTGGTATTAGTAATGGCTGACTCTGATTCTGAGGGAGAACATCTACCTTTAGAGTCTTTTCAGTTGAGTAAAAGTGAGAAAGAGCGAGAGTGAGTGCGTGTGTAACTTGGACAGTGGCGCCGCTGCTTGTGCCTTTCTCAGCGTCTCTCATAAAGCACACGCTGTTTTTCCCACATTTTGACAAACGTCAGTGAAAGCGGTAGGAAACTAGTCGCTCTGGCGCGGTAGTAAAGGGAGGTTGAGAAGGGAAGCCGTGAGCACGTAGCACCTGCAGCTTTACCTTTAGCACCTGCAGCTTTACCTTTAGCACAGGTGATAGAAGCCGGGGCGGGTGTACTGCAGTGGCGCGTAGTGACGGGGTGTCGGGAATAATGCGGCTTCTATTGACAGCTGTTTGGGACAAATACGTGTTGGTCATCCTGACACTTTACCCAGTCGAGGAGGGAGAGGTGCGGGTAAACATAGTCAGCGCAAATGTGCTAATCAAAGCTGTGTGCTGTGCTTTATGAGAGGTCCCACACTCTAAAAAACTACTAAACTGTTCTGGATGTTTATGTTCATTTAATTCTGTTTGACTCTTGTATTTGCACTTTTTATAAACTGCTATTTGTTGCTAATAAAAGTTGTTTATATTGTTGTGCATGTTATTTTGTTATTGTTTCAGTATTAGTGTTTGCAGGACTTTGCACTTTATATTTTTGTTTACAATGTTTGGTTACTGTTTGATTACTATTGTATGTTCAACCAATGCACTGTTTTGTTTCTTATGGCTACATTTTATTTATTTTAATTTAAGAGTTTGATTACATTCTATTTTAGATTTGAATGCACAATTGTTTTTTAAATAAATAAGAATTCAGCACTTTACATACAACTGTTATTTTGTCTTAGTTCTGTTAAGTTAGTAAAATCTGATGCCTTTAGTCTCTTCAAGGAAGGTATAAGGTGGAAGGTATACTGTTTATTATTAATTCAACAATAGTATCGGATCGGTATCGGGTATCGACCGATACACAAAGCCCAGGCATCGGTATCGGTATCGGTACTGAAAAAGTCGGATCGGTGCACCCCTAGTTGGACTTATACAAGAGGGGACTGAGGCCGTTGCTGTTGTACCCGGCGCGACTCCGCATCACCAAAACAGATGGTACCCGCTCCATGTTCGGCTCTGTGGCTGAGGCTGAAAAGTTTGTGAAGGACTTCAAGACAGACTGAACAGAACAAACTGTTTGTTTTCATTTTTTGTTTCTTTTTGCAGTGGGTGAAGTATGGGACGTTTTTTAACTGTAAGAATTTTTAACATTAGTGTATTGTTTACTATGCTAACCGTGATGCTAAGGTGTTTTGTGTGGTAGGTTTCATCTCTTATTTTAATCTTTTTACTATGGGGTTTTGTGGAGTTTAGTTAGAATTAGTTTACGGAAGTTTTACAGTTGGATAGGGTAGGTGTGCTGTTTGTTCTGGCAGCTGGTGTCACCTGGGGGTTCAGGGATTTTTTGGGAGGGTTTTTGTGCATCGTTGTGAATGTTAACAGACCAAATTCTATTTTTCTGAACTTTATCTCAGGAATTTCAGCCAGGATATTATTAATACTACTATTTCTTTCCACTTACTTTATTTAATTATGTCTAATGCAAGTTATTAATGAAACTTTTTTTTTTTTTTTTAAATACATATTGCCCTTTAATGGCTTGCTCACTTAATATTATCACTTGGAATGTTAAAGGCCTTAACCACCCAGTCAAAAGAAAGAAGGCTCTCACACACTTGAAAAATATAGGGGCAGTTATAGCATTTATTTAAAACCTCGGATATTGCCCGTTTGAAATGTGGATGGGTGGGGCAGCTTTTCCACTCAACTTTTCAGGGTAAAGCGAGAGGTGCTGCAATTTTGATAAACAAAAGTGTTTACTTTACTCCATCATCAAGTTAGGCCGACCCCAATGGTAGATATGTCATAGTTACTGGTTCTCTTTATAATACTAATGTTATATTAGCAAATATATATGCCCCAAACTGCGATGATCCACACTTTTTTGCACGGGTCCTCAGACGGATACCCTGTTTAAATTCACACATGCTCATTTTAGGAGGGGACTTTAATCTCTGTCTAGATCCCGGGATGGATAGGTCATCTACTAGGCTTAGTTATACAGTATCTAAATCCACTTCCTATTTAAAGTCATTCCTCTCCACTTATGGTATTTCAGATATTTGGCGTTTCTTGCACCCACAGGATAGACAATATTCTTTCTTCTCAAACGCTCATCAGTCTTATAGCAGAATTGATTATTTTTTTACAGATAACAAACTGACCACTAATATTCAGTCATGCAATTATCAAACTATTGTAATATCTGACCATGCACCTCTCTTATTAAAACTAAGCATACCTGGTGTTCTCCCTACCAGGCGGCTCTGGAGATTCAACTCTCTTCTTTTAAGTGATGACACCTTTACAAAATTTATCTCTGACCAAATTTCACTGTTCATAGAAATCAATTTGACACCAGATGTTTCTATTTCATCAGTCTGGGAAGCCCTTAAGGCTTATCTTAGAGGTCAGGTGATCTCCTTCATGGCTAAAAAAAAAACGGGATTCTGTTTCTAAGCAAAAACAATTGGAAAGACAAATTGCTGATCTGGATAATAGTAACTCTCAGAACCCCTCTCTAGGGGCAGCAGTAGCTCAGTGGTAGAGCGGTCGTCCTTCAACCGGAAGGTGGTAGGTTCGATTCCCGCTCTCCCCACAGTTCATACTGTCGTTGTGTCCTTGGGCAAGACACTTAACCCTCCTTGCCTACAGTGGTGTTCCAGCTGTAACACTGGTGAATGGAACCTTAATGTAAGTCGCTTTGGATAAAAGCGTCTGCTAAATGACTAAATGTAAATGTATGTATAAATGTAAATGTATAAATGTAAGATCTGTATAAAGAACATTTGAAGCTTGGCGCAGAATATGACTTACTTACTTCACATTCTATAAATTATTTATTGCTAAAAAATCGGAGTAACATATACGAGCATGGGGACAAGGCAGGCGAGCTTCTGGCAAGGCAATTAAAGGGTGCAAGGGCGAAGCAAACCATTAATGGTGTGACATTGGGGAATGATGAGATTGTTACTGACCAGCAGCAGATAAATGATGCTTTTCGGCACTATTACAAAGATTTGTATAGCTCTAATAATACCTGCAATTCTAATCTTCTTTCTGACTTTTTTAGAGGTCTGCATATACCAACTTTGTCTCCCGATGAGGTCTCAGCCTTGGATGCACCTATACAGCAGCAGGAGATCTTGGCAGCAATTAAATCTTTACAGTCTCGCAAGTCACCAGGCCCAGACGGTTTGCCGAATGAGTTTTATTCAACATTCTCTGACAAATTAACCCCCATTTTAGCCACATTGTATACAGACTCTCTTAATAGAGGGGCTCTTCCGGATAGTCTAAACCAGGCCTGCATTACATTACTCCCAAAAAAGGATAAAAACCCCTTAGAATGTGGCTCTTACAGGCCAATTTCACTGTTGAATAGCGACTGTAAAATTTTAACCAAAGTCTTGGCCTGTCGTTTAGAGAGAGTTCTGCCTAACATCGTATCTCGTAGAGTTGTGACGTTCGCGAACGAACCGATTCTTTTGAACGGCTCATAAAAATGAACGATGGGAGCCGAGTCGCGGCTGGAGGGGAGCCGTTCTTTCTGTCGTTCTTTTTTCCTATGCCTGTCTCACACAGATGCACACAAATGAGCTCCTCCGCGAGACAGAACAGTTATAGGGGGAGGGGCGCACCCAGCGCAGGCCGACCCTTTATAGCGTGATGATATTAGTTATTAGTTGTGCACGCATCCTTCACGTGAGTAGCCTACTTCATTGCAGCCCACTTTGTTATTGACTTGAAGGGGCTGATGTCCTATTTGCAAAGTTTACAGTAGTAATAGTATGTAGACATTTCCATTTTATTTATTCTAATTTTATCTACTTTAAATATTTTTTATTTTCTATCGAAATGTTCTTGCGTGATAATGTTCTTGTGTGGAAGTGTAAAAGCTGTTTTGCACAGAAATTCATTTCAGCCGGCGTTGTTTTTGATGTTTATTTGTGAGTAGGTATTGTATGAATAACATAAGTCAACGTAGCTTTACACACACACACACACACACACACACACACACACACACACACACACACACACACACACACACACACACACACACACTTTGTACTAAATGTAAATCCAAAATAGTGATGTCACTGTCTAAGCAGAGGGATTTGTGCAACCCTATGGAATATAGTCCACACATGACAAATGAGGTAATAATCAATATTTTAGAATAATTCAAACTCAGATATTGGTGTGTGATATCTGAGTTTAAATTATTTGACTACAAATCTCACCTTATCATTCCTCCCAGTGATTATTTCCAGGATAAACTGAGATGCCCCCAAGCTGGCTTCTTAAAACTGACTAAACATTTAAAAAGAGCCAAAGAGCCGTTCTTTTGAAGGAACGGATCGCGAAGATCCGGATCCCCTCAAAGAGCCATAAATCCCATCACTAGTATCTCGTGATCAAACAGGTTTTGTTAAAAATCTGCGCTCTTTTTATAGTATTCGCCGTTTACTTAACATCATGTACACTCCCAGTGTAACTGAGTCTGAATGCCTTCTCTCCATGGATGCAGAGAAGGCATTCGATAGAGTGGAATGGGAATACCTTTTTGAGACTTTGCGTAGATTTGAGTTTGGCAGTTCCTTTTTATCCTGGGTGAGGCTTTTGTACGCATGCCCCTCAGCTATGGTGCTCACTAACAACACTTATTCAAAACCGTTTAGTTTACACCGTGGCACCCGTCAGGGTTGTCCTCTCAGTCCCCTCCTTTTTGTGTTGGCAATTGAGCCATTAGCCTTAGCTATAAGAAGTAATCAGTCCATCCACGGCATCTTGAGGTTGGGCACTGAACACAAATTATCACTTTATGCCGATGATCTCCTGCTGTTTGTCTCTAGGGCTAAAACGACTATTCCTCACATTATGGATCTTCTGAATAATTTTGGGAAGGTGTCAGGTTATAAACTAAATGTTCATAAGAGTGAATTATTCCCACTTAATCTTGCGGACTCTGTTTTAACTAAAATTACCGTACCTTTTAAAATTACTAAGCATAGTTTTGTTTATCTTGGTATTACCGTTACAAGGAAAATTTCTAACCTTTTCAAAGAAAATTTCACTAAACTGCAATTGAAAATTCAACAGGAACTGTCGAAATGGTCACCTCTTTTCCTCTCACTAGTGGGGAGAGTGAATGTGATTAAAATGTCGATATTACCCAGATACTTGTATCTATTTCAGAGTCTTCCTGTGTACATCCCCAATGTTTACTTTAAAAAACTTGATTCTGTAATTTCATCATTTATTTGGAGTGGCAAAAAGCCACGGTTGCGTAAAGAACATTTGCAGAAATTGAAACAAGACGGTGGTCCTTCCCTTCCAAATTTTCGCTATTATTACTGGGCTGCCAATTTATATTGTTTGGCCTTTTGGGTGCACTACTCGGACAACAGTGGGCCTGCATGGGTGGAGATGGAGAGGCTTTCTTCTGATTCCTTGTCGCTGCCGGCTGTAATTGGTACATCAATTCCCTTATCTAAAAACCTGACAATTAGCAACCCTATTGTTCAAAATTCTATTAAAATATGTGTTCAGTTTCGTAAACATTTTGGCCTTCTAAGGATGAGTTTGTTAACTCCAATCACATCTAATAATTTTTTTCCACCATCGACACTGGATGTTTCATGGGTGGCAGAGGCAGGGATTGAATCTTTTTAACGACTTATTTCTGGACAACAAATTTGCATCCTTTCAGCAGTTGTCTGATAAATATAATCTACCAGCTTCTAATTTTTTTAGATACTTACAGGTCCGTCACTTTATTTCAGGTTCCATCCCCGGGTTCCCTGACAAACCTCCTAACAACATGATGGACGATGTGATAATCTTTAACCCCACAAAAAAAAGGCTATTTCCACAATCCTCGGTTTAATTTCACGTTTAGACTCCCCATCTATGTCTGCTATTAAGAAGTCCTGGGAGCAAGATCTACAAATTAGCATCAATAAATCAGATTGGGATGACGTTTTGAGGAAGATTCATTCATCCTCAATGTGTGCGAAACATTGCCTTATTCAGTTTAAAGTAGTTCATCGGGTACATCTTCATAAATCAAAACTAGCTAAGATTTATCCTCAACTTGACCCTACCTGTGATCGGTGTAAGACAGCAGAGGGCACATGTTCTGGCTCTGTCCTAAACTACAACAATTTTGGGGCGGTATATGTGAAGCACTGACTTGTGTACTTGGAGTCAAAATAACACTGAACCCATTATTATTTCTTTTCGGGGTCAATACTGAGGGTTTAGCATTGCCCGCTGGGAGTCAAAGGCTCATTGTTTTTTCAACGCTGCTGGCTCGACGCTTGATCCTTCTGAAATGGAAGGATGCTGCCCCACCCACGGTGTCACATTGGATCAAAGATGTGCTGTTCCATTTAAAATTGGAGAGGATTAGGTTTGTCTTAAAGGGTTCAGAAAAGAAATTTAATCAGGTTTGGAGGCCCTTCTTGGATTTTTTTGATAAACCATCTACAAAGGTGCAAGAGTAACTTAGCTTTGTATATTTTATTTTGGCTGACATTATTATTGAGTCTGTTCTTTCTGTTTATTTGTAATTTTGTGTGAGTGTGATTGACAACGGGCACAGGGGACTGTGTTTTTGTGGGAGGGTTTTTATTTTTTATTTTCTGTTTTTGTTTTTGTTTTTTTGTTGAGTATTGTTTTTTTATTATACTGTTTTTTTCTTGTAATTTAAATTGAAAAAATTCAATAAATATATTAAACACCTAAAATAAATTAAAAGAGGCTTTGAGGCAGAGGAATTTGCCTCGATCATTTTTTGTAATCGAGTTACTCGAGGAATCGTTTCAGCCCTAGTAGCCAGGTATTGGTTTGTGAATAACCCGTCTCTATATCAAATAATTTAATTAGTTTTCATTTTGAGACGTCTACAGTGCTCACTCTGTTCTCCTGCTTTGCATCTTTTTGCATCTATTTATGTAAGTTACTGGTCACAAGATCAGGTAAGGACGCACAGACTTCAGCTAAGGTCCTGTCAGTCGGTGGGCAAAGTAGTAATAAGTATCTGGTCTTTTATTGATAATGGTGAATACTGGGTCTTACTACTTGGCCTTGTGCATCTCTACTTTATACTAGTGGAAACAT
Source organism: Perccottus glenii (assembly GCA_024416835.2). Classification (NCBI taxonomy): domain Eukaryota; kingdom Metazoa; phylum Chordata; class Actinopteri; order Gobiiformes; family Odontobutidae; genus Perccottus; species Perccottus glenii. The sequence goes on along the minus strand of CM044556.2, from coordinate 7,378,731 downwards.
TCACTCACCTAAAGGATTATTAGGAACACCATACTAATACTGTGTTTGACTCCTTTTCTCCTTCAGAACTGCCTTAATTCTACGTGGCATTGATTCAACAAGGTGCTGAAAGCATTCTTTAGAAATGTTGGCCCATATTGATAGGATAGCATCTTGCAATTGATGGAGATTACACCACCACCAGCAGCCTGCACTGTGGGAACAAGGCATGATGGATCCATGTTCTCATTCTGTTTACGCCAAATTCTGACTCTACCATCTGAATATTTCAACAGAAATTGAGACTCATCAGAACAAGCAAAATTTTTCCAGTCTTCAACTGTCCAATTTCGGTGAGCTTATGCAAATTGTAGCCTCTTTTTCCTATTTGTAGTGGAGATGAGTGGCTTCACAAATGCTTTGCTGCATACCTCGGTCGTAACAAGTGGTTATTTCAGTCAAAGTTGCTCTTCTATCAGCTTGAATCAGTCGGCCCATTCTCCTCTGACCTCTAGCATCAACAAGGCATTTTTGCCCACAGGACTGCCGCATACTGGATGTTTTTCCCTTTTCACACCATTCTCTGTAAATTCTAGAAATGGTTGTGCGTGAAAATCTCACTGAGCAGATTGTGAAACACTCAGACCGGCCCGTCTGGCACCAACAACCATGCCACGCTCAAAATTGCTTAAATCACCTTTCTTTCCCATTCTGACATTCAGTTTGGAGTTCAGGAGGTTCTCTAGAAGAGGACCACACCCCTAAATGCACTGAAGCAACTGCCATGTGATTGGTTGATTAGATTCTTGCATTAATGAGATTTTTCTGAAAAAATCTCAGTGTCATACAATTAAGATCCTCAAATATTATTTATTTATTTATTTGGTCCTTCTACTTTTACATTCATTAATCTAACAGTTAATTATTTAAAAATTGTTTTTGCTGGGCTTTGGTTGGTAGAGGATCCCCAAGTCTACCAAAAACACCCTCTTCCTGCATTTGCACCATCCATTTCATTAATAATCTTTTTTCACAATTTACATAAGTTGTTTTAGTAGTAGATGTGCTCATTGTAGTTAATTTTTGTACCCCTACTGAGTAGGGCGGTGCTTCTCCCACTTTTTCTTTGTCCTCTCTTATCTTGTCTGCCATCTCAGCATCTGACCTTCAGAGGTACTTTAATGTTAGTTACATTGGCTTTTTTCTTTTTATGGGTTTTCAAGTGATTTTAGTTATATTTTGCGTAAACCAATACACACGTTTTTTACGACAATTTATTTAATTTATCACAAACGCACAAACTTGATTTCAATCACTCAAAGATAGAAAATGCAGAAAAAATCTTCCACTCTAGGTACCACCTATATATACACCTATATATACCTAACAGTGGTGGACGAAGTACACAAATCAAGTACTTGAGTTAAAGTACAGATACACTAGGTAAAATATTACTTCAGTAAAAGTAAAAGTACTCCCTTTTAACTTTCACTTGAGTAAAAGTACAAAAGTATTTGCCTTCAAATGTACTTAAGTATCCAAGTACTATCATTTATTATGGCTATAATGCCCTTATATATTTTGTTAGTCTCTTGTCCCCTTTAGGCGCCAGGGTTTATTTAACAAAATACAGATTTTTGAGATCCAAATTTCAAAAGGCTGTGGTTTAAAAATGATAAGAGATAGAGTCCTACTCTAAACTAGAAAAATGTCAGGTATGACCCAAAGTATATAAGTAAATAAATTTTAAGCATCTAATTTGCATATAATTTGCATACCATGACATTATATATTGGCGGTTATGTTATTTACAGTACATACACACTAATAAACATATTATAATAGTTTTTTTTTCTTATTCTGAAAAAAAAAAATTATAACAGTAATTTGTAAAAGCAACATTACCAAAATAGAGAATAACTACAACTTCTAATATACCATAACTAACATATATTACCATATATAACCAACACACATATATACTCAAACAAAAGAACTGATTGTAGACTTCAGGAAGACGCAGCAGCAGCCCTACACTCCTCTCATGATAAGCGGGACCGCTGTGGAGAGGGTGAGTAGCTTCAAGTACCTCGGTGTAAACATCTCTGAGGACCTGACTTGGACTACTCACACTCAAACTCAGGTAAATAAGGCCAGGCAAAGACTGTACTATCTGCGACAGCTGAGGAAATTCAGGGTCTCACCAGCAATCCTGAAAACTTTCTATTCTGGAGCTATAGAAAGTATATTGACTCAATGTATCTCTGTGTGGTATGGGAACAGCTCCAGTCAAGACTGCAAAGCCCTGCAGAGAGTTGTGCGCTTAGCTGAGCGCATTTCAGGGTCTGCTCTCCCCTCTCTGCAGGACATCTACCACAAACGCTGCAGAAGCAGAGCTGCAAAAATCACCAAAGACTCCACCCACCCCAGTAATCATATTTTCACTCTGCTGCCATCTGGTAGCGCTACCGCAGCCTGATGGCAAAAACTGAGAGACTTAGGAGGAGTTTTTTCCCACAGGCCATCAGGCTCTTGAACTCAAAACCAGCTACCTCACATTGACACACTGACAGTGTCACTCTGTTTTGCTACAAACTGTTTTGCACATTTGCTTCCTGCACCTTCATGTGATTCTTAATATTTAAGACCACAGCTAAATGCATATATGCACACTGTACATCCCTGTACATTTTTTAATATTTTAAGTCTACAGTTTACATTCATGTACATTATTTTGCGATCTAGATTTATTCCCACATTAAACACTTTTTATATTTTTTAGATTTTATTCTTATATTTTTTATTGTTTACTTTTATCTCATTCTTACATAGCTACATTTATGTATATTTTCATCTGTGTGTTTTCCTTAATAATTGCACTGTCCATGGAGCGGACCTGACTCACATTTCACTGCTGGTTATATATGCTGTATATAATTTAGTATGTGACGAATAAAAATCTTGAATCTTGAATCTTGAACTAGTAAAACGTATGCAAATAGTTATGAGAAATATACACATGTACTGTAGTGTGTGGTTGCAGTTGCTTTATTTTTTCTTATCCATTCATGTGGCATAGTTAGTAGTTTTCTCTCATAAGGCACAGCACACAGCCATCACTTTTATTACGATCGCTGCTTTGATTAGCGCATTCGCGCTGACTATGTTTACCCCTGCCTCTCCCTCCTCCACTGGGTAAAGTGTCAGGATGACCAACACGTATTTGTCCCAAACAGCTGTCAATAGAAGCCACATTATTCCCAAACTCCCTGTCACTACCGCAGCCACGGCAGTACACCCGCCCTGGCTTCTATCACCTGTGCTAAAGGTAAAGCTGCAGGTGCTAAAGGTAAAGCTGCAGGTGCTAAAGGTAAAGCTGCAGCCGTGAGCTACGCACTCACGGCTTCCCTTCCCAACCTCCTGGTCACTACCGCGGCCAGAGCGACTAGTTTTCCTCCCGTTTCTTTCACTGATGTTTGGCAAAATGTGGGAAAAACAGCGTGTGCTTTATGAGAGACACTGAGAAAGGCACGAGCAGCGGCGCCGCTGTCCAAGTTACACACGCACTCACTCTCGCTCATTCTCACTTTCACTCGGCTTAAAAGACCCTAAAGGTAGATGTTCTCCCTCAGAATCAGAGTCAGCCATTACTAATACCAAAGCTTCATCCCAGGTGTATTTTTTATTTGTTATTTTCATGTTTATCAGCTCGCGTGTAGAGAATGAGGCTTCTATTGAGCCGGTCCTGACACTCCCACTGAGACGTCTATGACGCTTCGGGCCACATCGGTTTCCAGCATACGAGAGCTGCCTCACAGCCCACCCCGAGGGGTTTTGGGCGGGCAGCAACAGTGTATGCGCCGCTGTTTCAGGGGGGCGACAACAGTCTTCGAAGCAGACCCGAGATCGGCCTCGAGAGGCTGATTCCCGTGGCAGATTTTTTCCAGGCGTGGAAACACCTGTGGAATGTGTCGCCATGGGTCCTGCGCACTGTAGAAAAGGGGTACAGACTGCAGTTTGGCCGCAGCCCGCCGAGATTTGGTGGGGTGGTCTGGACCGCAGTGGTCCCGGAACGGGCTCGGGTTATGGAACAGGAAGTACACTCCCTGCTGGTAAAGGAGGCCATAGAACAGGTTCCTCCACCAGAAATGGAGTTGGGTTTCTACAGCCGGTACTTTATAGTTCCCAAAAAGGACGGAGGTCTGCGTCCAATTTTAGATCTAAGGTATTTGAACCGGTCTCTGAGGAGGTTCAGGTTCAAGATAAGCTAACAATACCTATTATCGTGAATCAAATTCGGTCCAAGGACTGGTTTGTCACGATAGATCTGAAGGACGCATACTTCCATATTCCTATAAATCCTTCTCACAGGAAGTTCCTGAGGTTCGCTTTTGGGGGCGAAGCGTTCCAATGTCGGGTGCTTCCATTCGGCCTAGCACTTTCCCCTCGCACATTCACCAAGTGCATGGATGCGGTTCTGGCTCTACTGAGACTCCAGGGCATCCGGGTACTAAATTATATAGACGACTGGCTCATTTTGGCCCAGTCAGGGCAGTTTGGCATCGAGATGTCGTCCTTGGCCACATTCAGAGCTTGGGGTTGAGACTCAACGCGAAGAAGAGCGTGTTGACGCCCTCCCAGAGAATTACGTTCCTGGGAGTAGAATGGGACTCGACGACGATGCGGGCACATATGTCCCCCGCACGCATCAAGTCCATACAGGCGATGGTCTCCAGCAAAAGACTAGGCCGCAACGTCACTGTAAAACGGTTTCAGAGACTGTTGTGTCTAATGGCAGCTGCGGCCAACGTAATACCTTTGGCCTGCTGTACATGAGACCCCTGCAGTGGTTGCTAAAAACCAGGGGGTTTTCCCTGAGGGGGAATCCATTCCGGAGTATCAGGGTTACGCGCAGGTGCTGTCGTTCCCTGTCAATATGGAGGAAACCCTGGTTTCTGTCCCAAGGACCAGTACTGGGAGCAACATGTCGCCGGAAATCCGTTTCGACAGATGCCTCCCTCACTGGCTGGGGCGCGGTCATGGACGGCCGATTTGCCCAGGGTCTGTGGCAGGACCATCATCGCTCCAGACATATAAATTGCCTGGAGATGTTGGCTGTGTTCAGGGCTCTGAGGAGCTTCCTGGCGGATCTCAGGGGTTAACACGTTCTGGTGCGCTCCAACAATATGTCGGTGGTAGCGTACCTGAACCGTCAGGGGGGTCTGAGGTCTCGCCCTCTGTGCAGATTGGCGCATCAGATCCTCCTATGGTCCCAGGGGAAGTTATCGTCTATCAGAGCGATTTACATCCCCGGGGACCAGAATCAGGGAGCAGACACCCTGTCGAGGTAGGGGCTGAGGCCCGGGGAATGGAGACTTCACCCAGAGGTGGTGAGGTCTAAATGCGAGAGGTTCGGCCCAGTGGAAGTGGATTGGTTCGCGTCTCGAGAGACGTCCCACTGCCCACTATGGTTCTCCCTCACGCCTCCAGCCCGCTGGTTGGATGCCATGGTACCAGGCGTGGCCGAGGCTGCGTCTGTATGCATTTCCCCCGGTGGCGCTGCTCCCGGGAGTTCTGGAGAGGGTCCGGCAGGAAGGGATCAGTCTAACCTCTAGTAGCCCCGTACTGGCCGGCCCGAGTATGGTTCTCAGACATCATAGCACTGCTGGCAGGTCTTTCATGGCAGATCCCTTTGAGCAGGGACCTGCTGTCCCAGGCAGGGGGCACAATACTGCATCCCCAGCCCGAGCTGTGGAAACTCTGGGTCTGGCCTCTGAGGGGGATCAGTACCTAGAGGCTGGCCTATCGGCAGGGGTAGTGGAAACCGTACGCAGTTCCAGGGCTCTTTCCACGAGGAGGTTGTACGGCTTAAAGTGAAATGTCTTTTCCACTTGGTGCAGGGGGCGTGAGGTGGACCCAGTTAACTGCCCAGTGGCTTCGGTCCTGGAGTTCCTCCAAGAGCGCTTCACTGCGGGGCTTACCCCGTCCACTCTTAGGGTGTACGTGGCTGCCGTTGTGGCGTTCCACGCACCTGTAAGTGAGGGGCCTCTGGGGAGGCACCCATTGGTCGTACGATTCCTCCGTGGCACCCGGACACTACACACTAACAACTGTTAGTGTGTTTCGGGTCTCCTAGGAGAGGTCGGCCAGCGACCAAGCAGACGGTAATTGGATCGTCCAGGCTATTGCCTTGGCTTATCAGGTGCGCGGATTGCCTTCACCTTTGGCCTTAAGGGCACATTCCACCAGGGGCATGGCCTCTTCTCGGGCCCTTCAAATGGGGGTCCCGCTTCAGGAGATCTGTGAGGCAGCCGGCTGGGCTGCTCCACACACTTTCATTAGGTTCTATAGTCTACATCTCCCTGCGACGCCTGGCGCTAGGGTGCTCTCGTCCTAAGTGTGCCTGAATATCCGCTGCGTCGCTCTACCACGCCTACCCTGGCTGAGGGCGATTTGCTTCATCGCGAAGGGCTGGCGTGTGCGTGATACGGCGTCCCTTTATACTTCCGGGTAGGCCGGCACTCACTACGTTGTGACGTAGTACCAATCACGATTGGTCTAAGTTTCATTCATGCTTCAGGGCTGTCACGGTGAGGGCGTTCCCCAAAGTGTCGTTTCATGACGCAGTGTCTCGTTACCTCTCAGGGAACAAGGGTTATATACATAAGCCGAGACGTTTTCTCTCAACCTTATTCCACAATAATATTTTTTTTTTTCAACGACAATTCTTGGTGTCAGAAGTGGGATCGAAGATCGACGGCTGGACCCGGCTGAAGGACAAGGGTATGATCAACCAGACCGCTCCATTAAAGGTCTCCTCTTCCCACATTTTCTTCTGGACGGGAGGATTGTCCGATGCCGACTCTCCAATCGTCATCTCTCGATCCAACGTACTCAAATAACCTCCAAACGGTAAAATTATTACAAATTTATTAAATTAAGAGAAAACATTTTGTAACAGTGTCTAAAGGTGATTTTTGACTGTAACAAGGCCTAGACCAGGAATGGTCTATTATTATTACCATAAGTCAGGATTGACTGAGCAGGATTGCCATAAAATGAGTAATAATAATTTCTGAATAGGTTTTGTGAAATTAAAGAAAGTTTTTTCTTTTGTTTCAAGTCTGGACTGGATTGTCCTAATCTTAAAACCGAGACCGGATGGTCCTAAAATTATTAATAGGGCTGGATTGCCACATAATAATTTTAAAAGGTTTTGTATCTGTATTAGAAACCCTGACTGGGAAAGGTCTATTATTGTTGATATGAGTCTGGATTGACTGAGCAGGATTGCCATTCGACAGTAATTTCTGAAAGGGTTTTCTAGAAGCCCTGACCTGAGCGGTCTATTGTTATTACCATAAGTCAGGATTGACTGAGCAGGATTGCCATAAAATGAGTAATAATAATTTCTGAAAGGGTTTTTGTTAGTTTTTGTTGGTTTTTGTGTTGGTTTTTGTAGTTCTAAAGTTTCTCTATAATCTGTCTGAACCTTAAATACTGACGAGTATTTAATCAATCTGAAATATGGGTTCCAATACAAGTAAAAAGAGTCCTGCAAAGGACTTCTGTGAAAACAATGTGATGTATATGATAGAAACCAGGCCAGGGAGTTGTGATAAAATGGATGAATGGAAGTTGAATGGTTTCAATGGACGAATGAGTGAAAGTAGTTTGACTGCTTTACGCAATAGAATACAAGATGCAGAAAAGAGACTTATGTCCAAAAAATCAGTAAAACCGAAGCAAATAAAGGAGATTAAAAGACATTATGAATGTTTAGAGATGTGGGAAAAAGCAGCTGAAGCAAAGAAACAAAAAGAAAAAGAAAAAAGGGAAAGAAATTTAAAACACTTAGATACAGTAAAGGGGCCATTTCAAAGCATAGATAATAAAGCAACTGATAACATAACTAATGCGATGTCCTCTTGTTTTCCGAGTCTGACCCAGCCTGTTGGTCCAGCACTCATGAGTGAAGACGATGACCAGACCTACGTCACCGCCCTCGCTGCTGCACGTCTCCACAGTGAGGAAAAGGGAGGGCTCCAGAGGCAGAGACAAGCGGCTCAGACACATGCAGCTTCTGCAACAGTTGCTCAACTGTACCCAAGCTGAAACAAACGCCCTGATGAACATTGGACTGTCAAGTCCTGTCACCAAACCTCCTCCATATGACTCTGCCACCAGTCCTAAGAACTCGAACAACCCCTTCACAGCTTCACACATCAGACAAATCTTTCTCCTTTCTGTCCCCGTCTCACACGAGAAACAAGACACCCTATGGGGCTGTGTTTCAAGCTCCTATGATTGAATTTCCAAATCCAGCTCCACCCCCACCAGCCCCAGACAATGAAACCAAAGTACAACGCCAAAGACGACTGGCTGAACACCCTGCGTCTGTGCTTATGTACCGCTCACCAGACCCCTCAAGATGGACTCAATAAATCAAAGACAATATACCTCCTATCAACAGAGGAGGCGCCACAGTTGGCCAAAAATTCAAACTGTTCTGTCAAGTGCACAGGCCTACCGGTGCAGAAATCCCTGGTATTCTGAGAACGATCTGCAACTTAGAAGATTACTCAAAAATTCAAGCAGCTGTTGAAGACCGTGACGGCATGAATTCTCTTCCCACAATCCAATGGGACGACAACACTGACTACGCCAGATACGTGAATGCCATTGTCACCGCTCTGACCGAGCAGTTCCCAGCCCGCATAGACATGAACGTTTTGATGTCACTAAGACGTGGAGAAGATGAATCAGTCATGTCTTTTGCCACTAGAGCACGCCAACATTGCATTCAACACAGCGGCCAGGCTGCCACTGCCTGGACAGCTGAACACACCAGTACATTTGAAGAACTGTTCAAAATGATGTTAAAAAACGGCCTTGGAAAAGACATTGTTAAAATTATGACAGACAAAATGGTGGGCTCATGGGACACAAACCGTGTCCAAGAAATTCTCCGCTACGCCCAGGACGCCGAAACCAGATGTGCCAATAAAAAAGAAAAAGTGGACGCCAAATTAGTCTCCACTTTTGCAAAAATGACCTTTGCCCAACCATCACATTTCAACAGAGGCAGAGGACGACTAAGAGGAAGAGGTCGTGGACGTCCGGACAGAGACGAGGTTGAGCGACGCAGAAAGTCCCAACTGTGTTTCATTTGCGCTAAACCAGGCCACTGGGCTGACAACTGTCCCAAGAAAAGAACAGACAGAACTGACCAACGCCCTGACACTGCTCTGAGTGACCCCAACTGACTGGCTGGTGATGATGAGGAACCGAGGGACTTCGCCTCGCAAAATGAGATGAGTATAACACACGAAAAGGACACCACACCTGTCAATGACAATGCACACAACACCGCACTGCTCACAAGCAATGAAGACGCGCTTGCAACTGACCCACTGCTTGCCTTAGTGACAGAAACTATTAAGAGACTTGAAATGACCAAAAAAGCTGAAATTTTTAAAGGTACCTATGCTAAGTTAACAAAATCTGTGTGTGAAAAATTACCGGTAATAACATGTGACATCAATGGAAAACCTCTGTCATTTATGGTTGACTCTGGGGCCACAAACTCTCTGATCAGAAAAGACCAAATTCAAACTGCATTAAATGGCAAAACAACTCACTCTATTAGTGCGAGTGGACAGATTGTTAAAGAACCATTCACAAAACCTCTATCTGTAACCTGGCATTTACCTGATCTATCAGTGTCCACTACACACAGCTTTCTGTTGTCTGAGTTGTGTCCAGTGAATCTAATAGGTCGTGACCTAATGTGCGCACTAAGAATTACCTTGTCTGCAGACGAAAATGGTATCAAAATTAAACAAACCAAATCTGAATATTGCCTAATGAAATGTGAAGTGATCACTCCATTGTATGTTTATCAGTGGAAATTGGACCATCTGCTGACTCCAAATTTGTTACACAAAGCTAAACAATACATGAGCTCATCCTCTGAATTCATGAAGGCAAATGCACTACATGTTACAGCGCATGTCTCCATGGGTCCAGATGAACAGTATGAAGAAAGCTGGTACCGACAAACTACTGACTGACTCATTCTGAATGGACTGTACTTTAACCAAGATTTTTGCGCCTATAATGTTCCATTACCTCACAAACTGTCAAAGTTCTACAAAATCCAAACCTCAGCTCCGCATGTCTCAATAGCCAAACCACATAACAAACAATGGCGTGATGTTGGTTTTTTTATAGCAAAATGTTTAAAAGCTACAGATTGGAAACAAGACCCAGATAATCCAGACATTTACCACTCTTACAAACTTGACACATGCTATGTGCCATTCACTGCAGGAGTCAATTATAACTGCTCCTGCTTCCTTCTTCCTCAAAATGACTCCACCCCATCGTCCTGTCACACACTTGCAAAAGTTGATGCTCAGCCTCTCACACCCAGTGATGTGTCTCCACTGTTAACACAGTTACCAGACTCATTGTGGGCCAAACACAAATATGATGTAGGTTTAATTAGAAACTGTAAACCTCTCCAACTAACTCTAAAGTCCGAATACAGACCAAAAGCACGTCAATATCCTGTGAAGCCTGATGCTGAACAGGGGATAAAACCAGTCTTTGACTCTCTACTGAAAGCAGGTGTAATTGTTGAGTGCTCTGACTCTCCCTGCCGTACTCCAATTTTCCCTTTAAAAAAGATCAGACCACAGGAAATGCCCACTGAGTGGCGTTTTGTCCAAGACCTGCGTGCTGTGAACGATGCTATTTACTCTCCAGCACCAATCTGTCCCAATCCATACACCATCATCTCACAAATTCCAACAACCTCAAAATGGTTCTCTGTGGTTAACGTTTCAAATGCTTTTTTCTCTGTACCTGTCCATCCAGACTCCCAGTTTTGGTTTGCCTTCGAATTCGCAGGAAAACTCTATTCCTGGTCTCGAATGCCACAAGGCCTAAATTGCACTCCTAGCGTTTACTGTCAGGCACTACATGACAGTCTCTCTCATTTGACACTTCAACACTCTTTTGCAGTACGTTGATGATATCATGCTTTGCTCAGACACAAAGGAGCAGTGTGAGACTGACACGCTGCTTCTATTAAACCAGCTAGCTGAGCAGGGCCACAAGGTTTCACTTTCTAAAATTCAGTTTGTAAAACAGAAAGTTCAGTTTCTAGGTCATGTCATCACTCTCTCAGAAAAAAGCATTACTACAGACAGGGTGACAGCCATTGCCAACTTTCCAAAACCATTGACTAAGAAACAAATGCTGTCTTTTCTTGGCATGTGCTCCTACTGCAGATCTTTTCTTCCAAATTACTCCACTGTTGAACGCCCACTACGTGATCTTACTCTGAAAAAAAGACATGACACTTCACTTCAAATTCACATGGACATCTGAGGCTAACTCTGCATTTACTCATTTGAAACTGCTATTACAGACAGCCCCTGCATTGGCATTGCCTAACCCTGACAAGCCTTTCTTCCAATTTGTTGACGAACGTGATGGTTGTATGAATTCTGTTCTCGCCCAAAAACAGGGACAGCTGCTGAAGCCTGTGGGTTACTTCTCTACACACCTTGATCCTGTTGCTAGAGGCCACCCACCATGTCTCCGTGCTTTAGCAGCCTGTGAAGCAGCAATAATTGCCTCTCGTCCCTATGTAGGCTACAGTTATCTCACCCTTTTTGCTCCACATGCTGTCTCCAACATTCTGACTGAACAAAAGACAGCTCACTTGACCCCTGCTCGTCAGCTACGTTACAACACCACCCTTCTGAACCTACCGAATGTTGAGGTTAAACGTTGTAACACTCTCAACCCTGCTACACTCCTGCCTCTTTCAGAGGAGGGAGAACCTCACTGTTGTCTCTCTGAACTTGACCTTATCTGTCTGCCAAGGCTTGATTTGACTGACACTCCTCTTTCTAATCCTGAACTTATTTTTTATGTAGATGGTTCAGCTTCCAAGGACCCAACCACTGGCGCTGCACACGTTGGATATGCAGTTGTGGATGATCATGCAACAGTGACGTCATCTCCTCTCAGTCCTCGGTTATCGGCGCAAGCAGCAGAACTAATTGCCCTGACCAAAGCCTGTCAATTGGCATCTGGTAAAACAGTTAACATTTACACAGACAGTCAATATGAATTTGGTGTTCTACACAACCACGCAGCACTTTGGCGCCACAGACAATTCCTCAAATCTGATGGCAAACCCATTTCACACAAAGATTTGATTTCTGATCTCTTAGATGCAGTGCTACTCCCATCCGCCGTGGCAGTATGTAAGTGTTCTGCACATACCTCTGCCAAAGATACAGTCTCTCTAGGTAATGCACGAGCAGACGCAGCTGCAAAAGCAGCGTCACTCACACTCTACGTTGTTACATTACTCTCCCAGACAACGGATCAAACTTGCACCCACTCTGACATTGTTTCACTTTCGGATTTGGCTCGCATCTCCACTCCAGCAGACAAATCTGCTTGGAAAAAGAAAAACTGTACAATCACAAATGGTGTTTGGATGGGCCCTAATGGCAATCCATGTCTTCCTCAAGCCCTCTTCCTGCCTTTTGCAAAATTGATACATGGCGTTGACCATGTATCAAAGGAGGGAATGAGAAAAGACCTTCAAAGACATTGGTTTACTGTGGGGTTTAACAAATCTGCTGAAGATTTTTGCTCAAAATGCTTCATCTGCTTAACCAACAATTCTAAAGGTAACCCCTACAACAAAACAGACGTTGGAGGTCACAAACCAACCTCCAGGCCTTTTGGCCACATTCAAATGGACTTCATTGAGTTAACACCCTGCGAAGGCAAGAAATACTGTCTTGTAATAGTCGACATGTTTTCAAAGTGGGCAGAAGCATTCCCAACAAAACACTGCACTGCTGACACAGTAGCAAAAATCCTCTTAAGAGAAATAATTCCTCGCTGGGGACTTCCGAACCTAATTAGTGAGTTAAAAAATGAGTGATAATGGTACTCATTTTGTAAATGACATTCTGAAAACATTGAGTGAACACCTAAAATTTGACCTGTAAACTCAATGCTCCTACCATCCAGCTTCTGGAGGAGCTGTAGAAAGAGAAAATGGCACTCTGAAACGCAAATTGGCAAAAATATCTGAATCAACAGATAAAACCTGGGTAAAATGTCTGCCTATTGCTTTGATGTATCTGAGGATGAGAGTGCTTGTGAAATAACCTTTCTCCCTTTGAGATAGTGTTTGGACTACCTCCAGGAATTGGGTTTGGACCCCCATCTAAACCTGTAGCACTGGCCGATAGTACTCTGCCAGACCCAATGATATCTTATTGTATTTCACTCTCTAATGTTCTTGCTGATATCAGATCTCAGGTGTTTGATTCCCTGCCCAAACCGGCCACCCACCAGTTCCACAAACTCCAGCCTGGCGACTACATCCTGGTGAGAAACCTGAGGAAGCGCAGCTGGAGAGACAAACCCTTGTGTGGGCCCTATCAGATCCTGCTCACGACCCACACGGCTGTGAAGGTCGCAGAAAGAGCCCCATGGATCCATGCACAACACTGCAAGAAGATTCCTCCACCTGACCAGCTCGTCAACTGCTTCCCCCACTGTCAAAGAGGGGACACAGTGAATGATCACAAAAGTAAGAGGCTAGTCCCAAGAACAAGCTCCTACGTGGGAGATCTGAGGTGAGACCTTAGCTCTACCTCCACCGTTGACTACGTGGGAGATCTGAGGTGAGACCTTAGCTCTACCTCCACCGTTGACTACGTGGGAGATCTGAGGTGAGACCTTAGCTCTACCTCCACCGTTGACTACGTGGGAGATCTGAGGTGAGACCTTAGCTCTACCTCCACCGTTGACTACGTGGGAGATCTGGGGTGAGATTTCCGCTCACCTCCTCCGCTGAAACTGCTCTGGCAAACGCAGTTCAACGTTGAGACCAGTGCCGAGAGCTGGTCCCACCTACAATCAAGTTTATGACAGACTCTGTACCACCAGAAGAAATAGAGCTGACAGTTTTCAGCAAATTCAACAGCGTAAATATAACATCTGACACATACTCATCTGTCCCACAGTTCCTCACATCACTGACAACCAGTTTCATACTGACATATATATATATATATATATATATATATATATATATATATATATATATATATATATATATATATGGTTTCTTTGTTGCATTTAAAATAGCTCTAATGATTAATTTTTGAAGATTTATTAAACAATCATTACATGTCAATCTTATGATAACTGCTTAATTTTATTTTATTGGTTACTATAATTTTATTATTGCTATTATTGAACAGATCTTTGATTATTAAAAATGGACAGACATCATCCTTGGCATCCGTTTAGACTCCCAGGCTTGTGGGGTCTAAGGGAAACTACGTGTTTTTTGTTATTTTTATCTTCACTTATTGTAATTCCTCTTTTTACACACATTACCTCTGCACTGATCACATACGAAAAGGAAATACTTTTGGACATTGGACACCGCTTCACTGACCTGTTTCATGACACTTTATCCTCCAACCCATCGTGGCCATCTGAGATTCTCCGGAACGCCGAGATGAACAATGGCTACCTGAATAGCCACCCGAGGCGATGGAACAAGAAACACTGCGGGAAACGTGCTGGGATTCGCAACAGACTGAGGAAAAGAGCACACAGCCCTCCTTTACCGAGCATTTTGCTCGCCAATGTCCAGTCTCTGGAGAATAAGATGGACGATCTTAGAGCCAGGATAAACTTCCAACGGGACATTAGGGACTGTAACATCCTTTGTTTGTCTGAAACGTGGCTCACGCCCTTGGTCCCGGACGCTGCTGTAACGCCGTCTGAAAACTTCTCTGTTTTACGAATGGACAGGACAGCCGAGGCCGGCAAATCCAAGGGTGGGGGAGTTTGTTTCATAATTAACAAGAAATGGTGTGACCCCAGGAATATCTCCACTCTGTCGCGCTCCTGCTCGCCTCATCTGGAACATTTATCCATTATTTGCCGCCCATTCTATCTGCCTCGGGAGTTTTCATCGATCATTATAACTGCTGTTTACATCCCTCCACAAGCAGACACTGGCTTGGCTTTGTTTGAGCTTCACGATGCGCTCAGCGGCAACATCAACAAACATCCCGACGCTGCTACTATCATTGCTGGGGACTTTAACAAAGCCAAACTCAGGCAAGTCATGCCTAATTTTCATCAACACGTATCCTGTCCAACCAGAGGACCGAATACACTGGATCATTGCTACACTCAGTTTAAGAATGGGGCTATAGAAAGTGTATTGACTCAATGTATCTCAGTGTGGTATGGGAACAGCTCCAGTCAAGACTGCAAAGCCCTGCAGAGAGTTGTGCGCTTAGCTGAGCGCATTTCAGGGTCTCCTCTCCCCTCTCTGCAGGACATCTACCACAAACGCTGCAGAAGTAGAGCTGCAAAAATCATCAAAGACTCCACCCACCCCAGTAATCATATTTTCACTTTGCTGCCATCTAGTAAGCGCTACCGTAGCCTGATGGCAAAAACCGAGAGACTCAGGAGGAGTTTCTTCCCCCAGGCCATCAGGCTCTTGAACTCTAAACCAGCTTCTTAACATCCTCATGCCTCCACTTAATGTTCACCTTATCTCTTTACTTTATCCACTACCTCACATAGACACCTGGGAAAACTTTTTGGGATTTGCAGACCTGCTTATCATCCTCCAAAAAGGAACTTTCTCAAAAGATTTTGTGATTGATGTGTGGTCATTTTGAAGGTTTGAAGCAGTGGATTGTGAAACTGAAGGGTGATATTTGGTGGATTGAGATTGGGCCAGATTGGAGCCATCTTCCTCTCAGCTCAAGGCATTTTCAGCCACTACCACCAGGCCAACTCCAGGCTTTCAGCCACTACCACCAGGCCAACTCCAGGCTTTCAGCCACTACCACCAGGCCGGCTTTCAGGCTTCCAGCTTTTGGGTTAGCAGAACATGGCTCCTCCAAAGTTAAGGAACACAGAAGAGGAATATGCAACCATTATTCAGGTAAATGAACTGTTACAACAGCAAAAAGATATGTTCATGGCTCTGTTACAGCAACAGCAGGAAATGTTTAAAGACTTTGTTAAAATTATTATGGACTCAGTGAACACCAGAATGGATAACGTTTCCAAAGAATTACAAGAGCTAAAAGCAAGTTTACAATATACACAGAAGGACGTAGATGAACTTAAAGTCACTCAAGCTAAACAGTCTGAGCACGGAAAAATCACTGAAACTGAAATAGTGAAAATCTGTGAGAGTCTGCAAGTTATGTGTGACAAACAAGAATATCTTGAAAGTCAATCAAGGAGAAATAATATTGTGATTGATGGAGTTCCCGAATCTACTGGTGAATCCTGGGCAGACTCTGAAGAAAAAGTGAAGGACATTTTTAGGCAAAAACTACAACTACAAAGAGATTTGGAAATGGAGCGTGCACACCGAATAGGAAAACCTGGAGCTGCTAGAAATAGACCAAGATCCATTGTTGTTAAATTTCTGAACTCCAAGGACAAAGCTGTTGTTATGCAAAGAGCAAAGAACCTCAAGGGCACAAAATTTTCATTAATGACGATTACACTGATGCTGTGCGGTTAAAAGAAAGGAATTGATGCCAAAGTTGAAAGAAGCACGTGACAAAGGAGACATTGCCTACCTCAGATACGATAAACTCATCATCCATTCTCGCACTAGCACCCCTGAATAATCTCTGTGCAACTCTGAAGGTATGACAGCACATAAAATTCATGTACTCATTACCAAGAAAAGGTTTAAGACTAGCACATATTAATATAAACAGTCTTAGGAATAAAATCAATGAAGTTGCTGAACTGTTAAATGAGTATAAAATACACATTCTTGCTATCTCAGAGACTCACTTGGACTCTTCCTTTGATGACACAGAACTGTTCATTGAAGGTTACAACATATACAGAAATGACAGAAATGGTTTTGGTGGTGGAGTAGCTTTCTATATTCAGAATCATTTACCAGTAAAAATAAGAACTGATTTAATGAGTTTTAACATCGAAATATTATGGTTGCAAATGCATCTACCTCACCGAAAGTCGATACGTCTGTGTTGCTGTTACCGGTCACCAAGTGCCAATTGTGAATATCTTGAAACTATCTGTAAAATGTTGGATATAAATACTAATGTAAGTCAGGACATATATTTCATGGGTGACTTAAACATTGACTGGTTTTCTAAAGATTGCTACTTGAAAAAAAAACTGTTAACTACTGCAAATGCATGTGGACTTACTCAACTTATAAATAAGCCTACAAGAACATGTTTTAGGAGCGACGGCTCCAGAACATCTACCTGTATAGATCATATTTTCACAAACCGACCTGAACTGTGTAAAAAGGTATTGTCTATTCCATTGGTAGCAGTGATCATAATCTGATCATTTCTGTGTTAACAACCAAGCTGAGTGGATCTGGAACTGTAGTCTTACTTAAAAGATCTTATAAATTGTTTAAAAATGATAAGTTTGTTGAAGATGTTCAAGCTATATGCTGGTCTGATGTGTTGGCAGCTAGTAATCCAGAAATTGCTCTCTTTAAATTTAACAATCTATTCTTGTCATTGATTGAGAAACATGCACCTTTAAAGAAGTTTACTGTCAGGAATAACGTCGCACCTTGGTTGGATGATGAACTGAAAAATTCTATGAAAATAAGAGGTCAAATGAAAAGAACAGCAGTTACTACAGGAAATAAATGTGATTGGGACCTATATCAAAATGAGAAATTCTGTTACTAAACTTAATAAAAAGAAGAAGAAAATCTATTTTAATAATCAGGTTAAAAATATAAGTAATGATAGTAGCAAGTTATGGAATGTTTTAAATCAATTGACTGGTAAGAAAAATAAAATAATTCCATCTTTTTTGGACACAGGTGATAAATTTATAACTAAGCCAATAGATATTGCAAATTATTTTAATGATTATTTTATAAGAAAATTAGATAAACTAAGAGAAAATATGCCCAATCTAAGTAATGATATATCTCACCTATTAATAAGAAATGAACTGATGAAAAATAAAAATTTAAGGTTTAAATTAGAAAGTGTAAATATAGATCAAGTAAAGCATCTTTTAAAAGCCTGTAAAAACAAACCACCAGGTGTCGACGGTTTTGACAGCAGGCTTCTTAAACTAGCTGCTGATTCTATTGCCCCAGTTCTAACCCACATCATTAATCTCAGTTTTATCTGCTGTACCTGCCCACATGCATGGAAGCAGGCTAAAATAGTTCCTCTGCCCAAAGACAAGAAATTGCCTTTCTCTGGTCCCAACAGTCGCCCGATAAGTATATTACCTGTATTATCTAAAATAATGGAATCTATAGTATATGATCAAATTAACAACTATTTTTATACAAATGATTTATTAACAGATTTTCAGCATGCATACAGAAAAAGTCACTCCACTGCCACTGCACTGACTCACATGTCTGACGATTGGCTTAGAGAGACTGAAAAGAGAAATATTATTGGTGCTGTATTTTTAGATTTTTCTGCAGCCTTTGACATCATAGATCACGAACTGTTATTAACAAAATTATCTTGTTATGGTTTTGAGCAGTCAGCAATCACATGGATGTACAGTTATTTGTCAAACAGAACTCAGACAGTGTTTTTTAATGGCAGTTTCTCAGGTATCAGAAATATCACATGTGGCGTACCCCAAGGCAGTTGTCTGGGTCCATTATTATTTAATATTTTTACTAATGATTTACCGTATACTTTACATAAGGCTAACATTGTCATGTACGCTGATGATTCAACTATATATACATCAGCAAGTACACAAATGGAACTAGAAACTGTTTTAAATATAGAATTACAATATGTAGTAGATTGGATCAAATTAAATAAACTAGCATTAAATACAGTAAAACTAACTGCATGATTTTAGGTTCAAATTATAACATTAATCAAAACCCTGTAATTAATATTAAAATTGATAACGCAATTATTAAACAGGTGCATGAGACCAAACTGCTGGGTGTAACAGTTGACTCAAGATTATCATGGAAAGAACATATTAATAATATTATTGCAAAAATGGGAAGAGGTATATCTATTATGAGAAGACACGCACATTTTTAACTTCAAATATTATGAATTATGCGATGAAAGCACTAATATTGACGCATGCCTCGACTATTGCCCAGCAGTTTGGTCGAATGCCACTAGTGAGTATATGAATAAATTGCAACTTATACAGAATAGAGCTGCTCGTGTAGCACTTAGGTGCAGCTATAGGAGAAATATTATATTAATGCACAAAGATCTAAACTGGTTGTTGGTCAAAGATAGACTGTTGTATTCACTGTTGATTTTCATAAGAAACATTTCCATTTCAAAATTGCCTTCTGTTTTGTTTAAGTATCTTTCTTTTAGTGTAGACAATCATCAGTATAGTACCAGACATGCAACTAAAGGCAACTTCACCTTACCCATAGCAAGAACAAATGCCGTAAAAAACACTGTTATGTTTAGAGGTATGAAGGAATGGAATAAACTACCAACGCATATATTACTTACTAAAAATGTCAATAAATTTAAATTATATGTAAAACAGCATCTATCAAAATAATACATCTGACTGTTTAGATTTATTTAATTTTCGTGTGTGAACATGTGTAGGTATATATATATATAGGCATATGTGTATGAATGTGTTTATATGTGTGTATATTTCATGCCCGTATGAGGGTACATATGTACTTTGATATGTGTATATATATGTGTATATGTGTGTATGTGTATTTATCTTTTCCATTTATTTGTTGTATTTTTAATGATTTATTTTCCTTTTTGTTTATGTATAGATTTTTCAGGACCCCAGGAAGAATAGCTGCAGCATTGCTGTAGCTAATGGGGATCCTTTCAATAAAAACAAAAACAAACACACTGACAGTGTCACCCTGTTTTGCACATTTGCTTCTTGCACCTTCCTGTGTATCTTAATATTTAAGACTACAGCTAAATGCATATATGCACATTGTACATCCCTGTACATTTTAATATTTAAGACTACAGTTTACACTCATGTACATTATTTTGCGTTCTATTTTTTATTCCACAATACACATTTTTTATATTCTATTCTTATATTTTTTATTGTTTACTTTTATTTCATTCTTACATAGCTATATTCATGTATATTTTCATCTGTGTTGTTTTCCTTAATAATTGCACTGTCCATGGAGCGGACCTGACTCACATTTCACTGCTGGTTATATATGCTGTATATAATTTTGTATGTGACGAATAAAAATCTTGAATCTTGAATCTTGAATCTTGATTATTTAACAGCAGTTTATTCCACGGCTACCAAAGGACTTAATTTACTGCCAAAAAAAAGTTGTGATTGGCTTTTACGATGAAATATACTAGATTCTTTATAATGTGAAAACATGCATGTTGGTTATATCATTTACAGTTTTTAAATATACATTTAAATTTATTTTACACACTCAAAGCATTATCCCATGATTGTATATCGAACATAGCATCTTGCTAGTTATCGCATATCACAATTTTCTTCAATATCGAGCGGCCATAATACAATTTATTTTAGTATTCACAAGTATTTAGTTTGATTGCCATGAATAGGATTTATAAATGCACAGCCATAAACTTGCTGTATAATAATGATATTATAGCATACTTAGTAATAAATATCAATGATTATTTTTTCACCTCTTTTTCAGTAAATCATCATAGCTTCGTATGAACAGATATGTGCGGACAGCTACTTCATGTTCCACTGAGCAAGCAGCTGAGTTTTCAGAGAGCATTCCAAGAAGAAGACTTATGTTCAGAACTTTTAGTGAACTTTTAGTTCTGAAAGTTAAGTTGCCTTAAAGGCAGTGTTTTGTATTATTATTATTCATTTAATGTATGCCTTAGTTTTGATACTTTCAAATGGGGGTACTCAAGAGGCTTTGATCTGGACTGCATGACATTATTCATAATTACAAGAGCATTGTGTGAAACATATTTTTGAACCGGCACTTCTAGGACAGCTACGTCTACACGCGCGGGTCCTTTAGGTTACTATGGTTACGGACAGAGCAGCGGGAAATTTCAACATGTTTAGCGTAGCCTGATAATGAGTTAGAAACGACTAACATTTAAAAGCCTTGGCAAAACATAATAAAGATTCACTGCAGTGTTGTTGTATGCCCTTTGGACTGTATCGCATGTTTAATGCCTTGAACCTTGTCGTTGAAAAACGATGCAAACTCATTGCATTTAGTGGCGGAAACTAATTCTGGAGGAAATGGAGCTGGAGGGTTTGTTAATCTGTTCACTGTAGCAAACAGGACACGCAGGTTGTTACTATTGTTGTTGATGATCTCTGAGAAGAATATTTAGGCCCGAGCCGGTGATGACCGGGAGGGCCTATTGTTTTTGCTCTGATTTTTTTTTTTATTAGGCCCGAGCCGGTGATGACCGGGAGGGCCTATTGTTTTTGCTCGGATTATTTATTTATTTTTTTTTATTCTTGTCGACCTATGATCCTAAATTTGACCCAGTGAACATAAATGAAAAGTCATTTTTATTGGTCCCAGACTTCAAGCTCGGCGAAAAATTTATGTATTTGAAGTCGCCGAAAAAAAAATACAAAAAATGACTCAGTGGCGACCCCTAGAAGAGTCAAAATACATTGGGCCTATGGAAAGTGAAAGAAACTTTTTTCCAACGTAGAAAAATGAAACTTGGTACATCCATAGGACACCTCAGGGCAAACAGAAAAGTCAATGACAGTCACACCCTAAACTTAACAGAAAGTCCGCCATGTGGGGTGAAACGCGCGGCCACTAAAATCGCACCCCCTTGCGCAAAAAGATGCAAAACATTGTGTTTTAATCTAAATCGCCCCAAATTTGGTGAGTATCATCTAGACACGTGTGCCAACCAAAGTTGTGACTTTGTTGTTGATATCTTATCGGGTATGGGTGTGGCAAGCCTGTAACAAGGTGGCCATTTTTGTGAAAATAAAACGTCTCTTAACTCTCAAACGCCTTCTCGGATCGAGTTGGACCCAAAAAGGCGTTTGTGCACATTCATGACCTGAACACAAAAATATGTAAATAAAAGGGTTATCTTTAGAAATGGCTCTCCAGCGCCCCCTACAAACTTATAATGGGACCCAAGAATTTAGTTTGTCATAGAGACATGAAATTTGGTACACACATCTCTTATGTCATGACGAGCATAAAAGCCAATGACAACCACCCCTATCTATAAATGTGTTGCCATAGCAACGTCCCAAATATTTGGAAAAAGTCAATGGGAAGTGAAAATTTTAGTTTGCCGTAGGCAAATGAAACTTGGTACACACATCCAGCATGGGCTTATGAACAAAAAAGCCAATGGGGACCACACCCTATCACACACGGGAAGGCGGCCATTTTGAATTGAAAATTTGGTCCGACTTAGAATACACCTCTTTTTAAAAACAACAAAAATAGCTGCTTCATTCCACAGACACCAAACTTGGGCAAAATGAGCTAAACACATGTATGTAAAATAGACAAGTGTTTTTCTAGACTTTTTTGCTCGAGTTATATTTTTTTTTATTATAATTCGGTATATATTTTTTTATTATAATTTTTCTGCAAAATGATCCTTAATTTGACCCAGTAAACCAACAACTAAAAGTCATTTTTATTGGTCCCAGACTTCAAGCCCGGCAAAAATTTATGTATTTGAAGTCCCCGAAAAAAAAAAAACGAAAAATGACTCAGTGGCGACCCCTGGAAAAGTCAAAATACATTGGGCCTATGGAAAGTGAAAGTAACTTTTTTCTAACGTAGAAAAATGAAACTTGGTACATCCATAGGACACCTCAGGGCAAACAGAAAAGTCTATGACAGCCACACCCTAAACTCAACAGGACGTCCGTCATGTGGGGTGAAACGCATGGCCACTAAAATCGCACCCCTTGCGCAAAAAGATGCAAATCATTGTGTTTTAATCTAAATGGCCCCAAATTTGGTGAGTATCATCTAGACACGTGTGCCAACCAAAGTTGTGACTTTGTTGTTGATATCTTATCGGGTATGGGTGTGGCAAGCCTGTAACGAGGTGGCCATTTTTGTGAAAATAAAACGTCTCTTAACTCTCAAATGCCTTCTCAGATCGAGTTGGACCCAAAAAGGCGTTTGTTCACGTTCATGTCCTGAACACAAAGATATGTAAATAAAAGGGTTATCTTTAGAAATGGCTCTCCAGCGCCCCCTACAAACTTATAATGGGACCCAAGAATTTAGTTTGTCATAGAGACATGAAATTTGGTACACACATCTCTTATGTCATGACAAGCATAAAAGCCAATGACAACCACCCCCTATCTATAAATGTGTTGCCATAGCAACGTCCCAAATATGTCAAAAAAGTCAATGGGAAGTGAAAATTTTAGTTTGTCGTAGGCAAATGAAATTTGGTACACACATCCAGTATGGGCTTATGAACAAAAAAGCCAAAGGGGACCACACCTTATCACACACGGAAAGGCGGCCATTTTAAATTGAAGATGTGAACCGACTTAGAATACAACCTCTCTTTTAAAAAACAACAGAAAATAGCTGCTTCATTCCACAGACACCAAACTTGGGCAAAATGAGCTAAACACATGTGTGTAAAATAGACAGGTGTTTTTCTTGTCGTTTTTGCTCGAGTTATATTTTTTTTATTATAATTTGGTATATATTTTTTTTCATTATAATTTTTCTGAAAAATGATTTTCAATTTGACCCAGTAAACGTGCAACTAAAAGTCATTTTTACTGGTCCCAGACTTCAAGCCCGGCAAAAATTTATGTCTTTGAAGTCCCGAAAAAAATATGAAAATGACTCAGTGGCGACCCTAGAAAAGTCAAAATAATTGGTTCTATGGAAAATGAAAGTAAATTTTTCCAATGTAGAAATACAAAACTTGGTACATCCATAGGACACCTTAGGGCAAACAGAAAAGTTTATTACAGCCATACCGTAAACTCAACAGAAAATCTACTATGTTGGGTGGAATACATGACCACCTAAATCGCACACTTTGTGCTAAAGGCTTTTCATCTAAACAGCTCCAAATTTGCTTTAAAGCACGACATGCAATCCTCCGAATATATGTGTCCCCGCGGTCTCAAGGAGGCGAGGGCCTTTATCGCCGCTATGCTTTAATTAGGCCCGAGCCGGTGATGACCGGGAGGGCCTATTGTTTTTGCTCGGATTTTTTTTTTTTTTTTTTTTTTCTTCCGACCCAATGATCCTAAATTTGACCCAGTGAACATGCACGAAAAGTCATTTTTATTGGTCCCAGACTTCAAGCTCTGAAAATTTATGTATTTGAAGTCGAAAAAAAAATACAAAAATGACTCAGTGGCGACCCCTACAAAATCAAAATACATTGGGCCTATGGAAAGTGAAAGTAACTTTTTTCCAACGTAGAAAAATTAAACTTGGTATATCCATAGGACACGTCAGGGCAAACAGAAAAGTCAATGACAGTCACACCCTAAACTTAACAGGAAGTCCGCCATGTGGGGTGAAACGCGCGCCACTAAAATCGCACTTGCGCAGAAAGATGCAAATCATTGTGTTTTAATCTAAATGGCCCCAAATTTGGTGAGTATCATCTAGACACGTGTGCCAACCAAAGTTGTAACTTTGTTGTTGATATCTTATCGGGTATGGGTGTGGCAAGCCTGTAACGAGGTGGCCATTTTTGTGAAAATAAAACGTCTCTTAACTCTCAAACGCCTTCTCAGATCGAGTTGGACCCAAAAAGGCGTTTGTGCACATTCATGACCTGAACAAAAAATATGTAAATAAAAGGGTTATCTTTAGAAATGGCTCTCCAGCGCCCCTACAAACTTATAATGGGACCCAAGAATTTAGTTTGTTATAGAGAAATAAAATTTGGTACACACATCTCTTATGTCATGACGAGCATAAAAGCCAATGACAACCACCCCCTATCTATAAATGTGTTGCCATAGCAACGCCCCAAAAATGTGAAAAAGTCAATGGGAAGTGAAATTTTTAGTTTGTTGTAGGCAAATAAAACTTGGTACACACATCCACCATGGGCTTATAAACAAAAAGCCAAATGGGGACCACACCTTATCACACACAGGAAGGCGGCCATTTTGAATTGAAAATGTGAACCGACTTAAAATACACCTCTTTTTTAAAAGTACACAGAAAAAAGCTGCTTCATTCCACAGACACCAAACTTGGGCAAAATGAGCTAAACACATGTATGTAAAAGAGACAAGTGTTTTTCTAGACTTTTTTGCTCGAGTTATATTTTTATTATAATTCGGTATATATTTTTTTATTATAATTTTTCTGCAAAATGATCCTCAATTTGACCCTGTAAACGAACAACTAAAAGTCATTTTTATTGGTCCCAGCCTTCAAGCCCGGCAAAAGATTTATGTATTTGAAGTCCCCGAAAAAAAAAATACGAAAAATGACTCAGTGGCGGCCCCTAGAAAAGTCAAAATACATTGAGCCAATGGAAAGTGAAAGTAACTTTTTTCCAACGTAGAAAAATGAAACTTGGTACATCCATAGGACACCTCAGGGCAAACAGAAAAGTTTATTACAGCCATATCGTAATTTCAACAGGAAATCTACTATGTTGGGTGGAATGCGTGACCACCTAAATCTCACCCCTTGTGCTAAAGGCTTTTCATCTAAACAGCTCCAAATTTGGTGAGTTTCATCTAGACACGTGTGCCAAAAGTTATCAATTTGTTTTTTGATACATTTGTGGCTCTGGTTGTAATGAGTCTGTGAAGAGGCAGCCATTTCTTTGGGAAATAAATGCCATTTCCCAATTGCCAGGATCCTTCCTTTGGAGGAGGCCCCTCCAGTGCCAAGACTAGAGTCTTAGAAAACTCCTCAGAATCCTTTGGAACTTGTAACCTTGTACTTTTAGACAAGTAATATTTACATTTTGCCTTTTTAAACAGGGGGGTGCAGCGATTCCTGAGTCATCTCAAATCTCCAGCCAGTACTTTGTTTTTCTCGCCTTAGCCCAGGCATAATCTATTATTTTCAAAGGTTCAGACAGCTCCCAGGAAAACCAGGGATTGTGGAGCCCTTTAACTCTAAATTACAAGGTGGTGTAGCAGGCCCCAGCAGTAGCACAGGCCCGGTTATTTGACATTACCGTGAAGTTTACGCTTTAAAGTACGAAATGAAATCCTCCGAGTGCATGTGTCCTCGCGGTCTCAAGGGAGGCGAGGGCCTTTATCGCCGCTTGCGGCTTTAATTAGGCCCGAGCCGGTGATGGCAGGGAGGGCCTATTGTTTTTGCTCGGATTTTTATTTTTTTTTTTATTTTTTTTCTTTTTTTTTTTTTTTTATCTTTATTGTGACCAAATGATCCTAAATTTGAACCAGTGAACATGCACAAAAAGTCATTTTTATTGGTCCCAGACTTCAAGCTCGGCAAAAATGGTATGTATTTGAAGTCGCGAAAAAAATACGAAAAATGACTCAGTGGCGACCCCTACAAAATCAAAATACATTGGGCCTATGGAAAGTGAAAGTAACTTTTTCAACACGTAGAAAAATGAAACTTGGTATATCCATAGGACACCTCAGGGCAAACAGAAAAGTCAATGACAGTCACACCTAAACTCAACAGGAAGTCCGCCATGTGGGGTGAAAGCGCGGCCACTAAAATCGCACTTTGCAGAAAGATGCAAATCATTGTGTTTTAATCTAAATGGCCCCAAATTTGGTGAGTATCATCTAGACACGTGTGCCAACCAAAGTTGTGACTTTGTTGTTGATATCTTATCGGGTATGGGTGTAGCAAGCCTGTAACGAGGTGGCCATTTTGTGAAAATAAAACATCTCTTAACTCTCAAACGCCTTCTCGGATCGAGTTGGACCCAAAAGGCGTTTGTGCACATTCATGACCTGAACACAAATATATGTAAATAAAAGGGTTATCTTTAGAAATGGCTCTCCAGCGCCCCCTACAAACTTATAATGGGACCCAAGAATTTAGTTTGTCATAGAGACATAAAATTTGGTACACACATCTCTTATGTCATGACGAGCATAAAAGCCAATGACAACCACCCCCTATCTATAAATGTGTTGCCATAGCAACGTCCCAAAATATGAAAAAGTCAATGGGAAGTGAAATTTTTAGTTTGTTGTAGGCAAATGAAACTTGGTACACATATCCACCATGGGCTTATGAACAAAAAGCCAATGGGGACCACACCCTATCACACACGGGAAGGCGGCCATTTTGAATTGAAAATGTGAACCGACTTAGAATACACCTCTTTTTTAAAAACAACAGAAAATAGCTGCTTCATTCCACAGACACCAAACTTGGGCAAAATGAGCTAAACACATGTATGTAAATGAGACAAGTGTTTTTCTAGACTTTTTGCTCGAGTTATATTTTTTATTATAATTCGGTATATATTTTTATTATAATTTTTCTGCAAAATGATCCTCAATTTGACCCAGTAAACCAACAACTAAAAGTCATTTTTATTGGTCCCAGACTTCAAGCCGGCAAAAATATATGTATTTGAAGTCCCCGAAAAAAAATGAAAAATGACTCAGTGGCGACCCTAGAAAAGTCAAAATACATTGGGCCTATGGAAAGTGAAAGTAACTTTTTCCAACGTAGAAAAATGAAACTTGGTACATCAATAGGACACCTCAGGGCAAACAGAAAAGTCTATGACAGCCACACCTAAACTAAACAGGAAGTCCGCCATGTGGGGTGAAACGCATGCCACTAAAATTGCACCCCTTGCGCAGAAGATGCAAATCATTGTGTTTTAATTTAAATGGCCCCAAATTTGGTGAGTATCATCTAGACACGTGTGCCAACCAAATTTGTGACTTTGTGTTGATATCTTATCGGGTATGGGTGTGGCAAGCCTGTAACAAGGTGGCCATTTTTGTGAAAATAAAATGTCTCTTAACTCTCAAACGCCTTCTCGGATCAAGTCGGACCCAAAAAGGCGTTTGTGCACATTCATGACCTGAACACAAAGATATGTAAATAAAGGGTTATCTTTAGAAATGGCTCTCCAGCGCCCCTACAAACTTATAATGGGACCCAAGAATTTAGTTTGTCATAGAGACATAAAATTTGGTACACACATCTCTTATGTCATGAGGAGCATAAAAGCCAATGACAACCACCCCCTATCTATAAATGTGTTGCCATAGCAACGTCCCAAATATGTGGAAAAAGTCAATGGGAAGTGAAAATTTTAGTTTGTCGTAGGCAAATGAAACTTGGTACACACATCCAGTATGGGCTTATGAACAAAAAAGCCAATGGGGACCACACCTATCACACACGGGAAGGCGGCCATTTTAAATTGAAGATGTGAACCGACTTAGAATACAACCTCTTTTTAAAGACACAGAAAATAGCTGCTTCATTCCACAGACACCAAACTTGGGCAAAATGAGCTAAACACATGTATGTAAAATAGACAAGGCGTTTTTCTTGTCGTTTTTGCTCAGAGTTATATTTTATTTTATTATAATTTGGTATATATTTTTTATTATAATTTTTCTGCAAAATGATTTTCAATTTGACCCAGTAAGCGTGCAACTAAAAGTCATTTTTATTGGTCCCAGACTTCAAGCCCGCAAAAATGTATGTATTTGAAGTCCCTGAAAAAAATAGGAAAAATGACTCAGTGGCGACCCTAGAAAAGTCAAAATAATTGGTTCTATGGAAAATGAAAGTAAATTTTTCCAATGTAGAAATACAAAACTTGGTACATCCATAGGACACCTTAGGGCAAACAGAAAAGTTTATTACAGCCATACCGTAAACTCAACAGAAAATCTATGTTGGGTGGAATACATGACCACCTAAATCGTACACTTTGTGCTAAAGGGTTTTCATCTAAACAGCTCCAAATTTGCTTTAAAGCACGACATGCAATCCTCCGAATATATGTGTCCCCGCGGTCTCAAGGGAGGCGAGGGCCTTTATCGCCGCTTGCAGCTTTAATTAGGCCCGGGCCGGTGATGGCCGGGAGGGCCTATTGTTTTTGCTCGGATTTTTTTTTTTTTTTATCTTTATTGTGACCAAATGATCCTAAATTTGACCCAGTGAACATGCACGAAAAGTCATTTTTATTGGTCCCAGACTTCAAGCTCGTGAAAATGGTATGTTTTTGAAGTCGCCGAAAAAAAACGAAAAATGACTCAGTGGCGACCCTACAAAATCAAAATACATTGGGCCTATGGAAAGTGAAAGTAAGTTTTTTCAACGCAGAAAAATGAAACTTGGTATATCTATAGGACACCTCAGGGCAAACAGAAAAGTCAATGACAGTCACACCCTAAACTTAACAGGAAGTCCGCCATGTGGGGTGAAAGCATGGCCACTAAAATCGCACCCCTTGCGCAGAAAGATGCAAATCATTGTGTTTTAATCTAAATGGCCCCAAATTTGGTGAGTATCATCTAGACATGTGCCAACCAAAGTTGTAACTTTGTTGTTGATATCTTATCGGGTATGGGTGTAGCAAGCCTGTAACGAGGTGGCCATTTTTGTGAAAATAAAAGCGTCTCTTAACTCTCAAACGCCTTCTCGGATCGAGTTGGAACCAAAAAGGCGTTTGTGCACATTCATGACCTGAACACAAAGATATGTAAATAAAAGGGTTATCTTTAGAAATGGCTCTCCAGCGCCCCTACAAACTTATAATGGGACCCAAGAATTTAGTTTGTCATAGAGACATAAAATTTGGTACACACATCTCTTATGTCATGAGCATAAAAGCCAATGACAACCACCCCTATCTATAAATGTGTTGCCATAGCAACGTCCCAAAAATGTGAAAAAAGTCAATGGGAAGTGAAATTTTTAGTTTGTTGTAGGCAAATGAAACTTGGTACACATATCCACCATGGGCTTATGAACAAAAAAGCCAATGGGGACCACACCCTATCACACACGGGAAGGCGGCCATTTTGAATTGAAAATTTGGTCCGACTTAGAATACACCTCTTTTTAAAAAACAACAAAAATAGCTGCTTCATTCCACAGACACCAAACTTGGGCAAAATGAGCTAAACACATGTATGTAAATGAGACAAGTGTTTTTCTAGACTTTTTGCTCGAGTTATATTTTTTTATTATAATTCGGTATATATTTTTATTATAATTTTTCTGCAAAATGATTCTCAATTTGACCCAGTAAACCAACAACTAAAAGTCATTTTATTGGTCCCAGACTTCAAGCCCGCAAAAATATATGTATTTGAAGTCCCGAAAAAAAAAATGAAAAATGACTCAGTGGCGACCCTAGAAAAGTCAAAATACATTGGGCCTATGGAAAGTGAAAGTAACTTTTTCCAACGTAGAAAAATGAAACTTAGTACATCAATAGGACACCTCAGGGCAAACAGAAAGTCTATGACAGGCCATATCGTAAACTCAACAGAAAATCTACTATGTTGGGTGTAATGCGTGACCACCTAAATCGCACCCCTTGTGTCTAAAGGCTTTTCATCTAAACAGCTCCAAATTTGGTGAGTATCATCTAGACACGTGTGCCAAAAAAAAAATCAATTTGTTTTTTGATACATTTGTGGCTGTGGTCGTAATGAGTCTGTGAAGAGGCAACCTTTGGGAAATAAATGCCATTTCCCAATTGCCAGGATCCTTCCTTTAGAGGAGGCCCCTCCAGAGCCACGGCTAGAGTCTTAGAAAACTCCTCAGAATCCTTTTACCGTGAAGTTTACGCTTTAAAGCACGAGTGCATGTGTCCCCACGGTCTCAAGGGAGGCGAGGGCCTTTATCGCCGCTTGCGGCTTTAATTGTATTTGATTTTTGTTTTAAGATTGTATTTGAGTTCTTGGTTTATATTTTGAAATGTTTGACTCCTGTCTGTGATTTATGATTTACTTCCTACCTGTTGTCTTCCCCTTCTGTGTGATTACCTGCTCCGCCCTAATGTGTTTCACCTGTCCCTTGTTGTCTGTGTCTTTTTATACCTGTGTGTTCTGTTACTCAGTGCCAGGTGGTCTTCACCCCTACCGTGAGTCTGTTCTGTGTTTCCCTGTGTCTCATCAGTTGTAGTCTTTGTTTTCAGTGGATGTTCTGCCTATTGTTTTCCTAGTCTTGTTTTTTTCTTGTATTACGTTCGTGGATTATATGCTCGGACCCTAGCCCTGTTTAATTCTGTTTCCTGTTTTTTTTTTTATTTGCACGGCTAAATTAACCTTTCTTTAAACTTTCTACCTTTGTTTGGGGTTTCCTAGTCCCGGGCAGTTAGGCCATGACAAACTCAGCACTATATCAAACTATTTGAAACTAAAATGCAATGTAGTGGATTAGAAAGTACAGATATTTGCTCTAAAATGTAGTGGAGGAAAAGTCAAATGTACCAGCTGTTTAATCTATTTACTGTGGGGCGCAGTGGCTCAGTGGTAGAGCGGTCGTCCTATAACCGGAAGGTAGGCGGTTTGATTCCCGCTCTCCCCACAGTTCATACTGTCGTTGTGTCCTTAAGTAAGACACTTAACCCTCGTTGCCTCCAGTGGTGTTCCAGCTGTAACACTGGTCAGCTAAATGTGTTGTGTAAAAAATGTTTATGTAAAATACAGATATGTGAAAATTGTATTTAAGTACAGTAACAAAGTATTTTACTTTCCACCACTGCAAGCAGGCTTTGAAGGCTGCTAATGGCCCTCTCACTCTGCCCTTAGGGAATGGCTTTGTGATGTTTCTGGTCAAGCTGTAAGTCAGTCACAATCACAGGAGTGTCAACATCTTGGATGTTCTTGGTAATAACAGGGAAAAGTCAAAAACATTTGCATCGTGGCACTTTCCAGGCCAGTCAACATCAAAATCAATAATCCCGTTAGCGGTTGGATAAATATCAAGCAGAGGCAAAGTGGCGTGGTCCACAAGTTTTACTTTTCAATTATTCATATTTACAAACTACCGTGCACTATGCACTGGGGGCCACAGAGCCGTAATTTCTCCAGAAGCAGTTACAAGAAGAAGCAGAACATACAATGATTGAAAACAGCACCTTAAATATCTGCTACTTAAATTGGATCACCCCACATGAATAACATTAGCTTCTTTAAAACTAAGTTAAAATCTTCCATACACATAAACCATAATCATAAACTATAAACAAACATATATATATATACTTCCACTTTTGACAGCACCTGTTTGTGACTTCCTGCTTGTATCAGCAAGTTCGTTTAAAATTGACTGAGGCAAAACAGAAAACTGTTCTGTGGTCAGAATGAAATATTTTGAACTGTGTGACAGACTGAGTCTTCTGGGAGTGTTCCTGATCCATGCTGTCCTTTCAGAACAGAATGTTTTTAATGCAGTGCTGCTTGAGCCAAAAGATCACAAGCATCCAACACTGACCTTTGACCGTCTCCCTTTCATAGAGGTGACAAGACTGAAGGTATTGACAAATAAATCTGATTGACTAAATCGCTGACATCGTTTACGTGGAACTTTAGAAACCTTTTCAAGAGTCTCAGAATCTTTTGATATTATGTTTTCGTAAATGGTAGGAATTTAAAGTTTTTCTAAAATTGTTCTACAATTTTTGAATGCAGTTATTTGCAGATTTGAGAACCTCTGCCTTTCTGAAATGCTCCTTTTTAACTTGGACAGTTTAAGCGTGTGTTCACACTTGCCGTATTTGTTGCGGGTCAAACAGACTCTAGTGCAGTTGCTATGTTAGCGCAGTTCACTTGGATAAGTGTGAATGCTCCAGATGAACCTCAGGGCGCACCAAACGTATGCTCCGAGACCCCTCCAAAACAGAGTCTCGCAGCGCTTCCAAGTGAACTCTGGTAAGGTTCAACTCAAGTGTGAATTTCATGCAGACCTTAGACAAGCACAAAAACAGGAAGAGCCTCATAAATTGGCGACAAAAACATCACATAATGCTTAGTTTCCCCCAAAGTCCTAAAAAAATAAATTACCAAAACAATATTGTCCAACTAAATAAAGTGAAAAGAGTTCAAATGTGAAGCACTAAGAAGCTAAAATGCTATAGTAACATGCCTTATAAGCAATTGGGCTAACAGCACCATCGAGTGCGGTGAACGCTCAGTGAACCAAGGCTTTGTGCTGATGAACCAAACTTATTGGATTGTTTTCTGTTTTGGTGTGTGTAAACATACCCCTTAGTCTTAGTCCCCAACTTTTGGGGATATGGGTTTGTATACAAAATTTCTCAAAGTCACATTCACATTTGCCCAAGCCACCTGGATTACTGTTTTTTTTTGTGATATTAAAACATCTGGTGGTGACCCACATAAAAACTATAGCAAAGCACTGGTGACTTGTTTGGGAAACGCTAGTCTACACACTCGGCTGTAGTGAGCGATTATGTTGTGCAGCTGTAGGAGTGAGCTGAGCCTGTGGCAGAGATGGCCCCTCCTGCAGCAGACTCACTCCTCCACAATCTGCTCTGAGCCACAGTCAGCTGCACTCAGAGGCAAAGAGCTGAAGAGGAACACAATGCTCAGCAGTTATCTAACTCTGCGTGGTAACTTGACTTTCTACAGCGCCTCAGTCCGTTTAAATGCCTGTGGTTGCCTGAGTTCAGTGGAGTGTGTTGTGTTGTTGCAGTGCTGCTGTTGCTGCTGAGGCTTATCCGGGCTCAACTGCCGCTTCTACCCGGCTCCTGCAACTTTGAGCTGGGCACATGTGGCTACACATCAGACCCCCGCTACAGCCTTTGGAGCATAAACGAGGAAGGTATTGTCAGCATGCTCCTGTTGTCACAAGGCTCATTTCACTTGATGACAATAGACTTCAAGTTAAAGTACTGTTACTTTAAAGCAGGGGTGCTCACACTTTTTCAGCACGCGAGCTACTTAAAAAATGACTTAGTCAAAATGATCCACCCACTACAAAAATGTAAAACATATATTTATTTACAAATATATTGAGGATTCTTTATATGTACAATGTATGTTGATGTATCTTGCAAACCGTAATACTGCACAACACAACATAATTAACTATGTACATTTTTCTGTCATTACCAGAGTTTACGCTGATGACTTGCACTAAATTGAATCAGTCAGGGATACATAGTTCAGACAGTAGCTGCTGACAGATGAGGCAAACACACTTCAAAAATGTCATTGTGAAAAAAAAAGTCCTCCTCCCGTTCCGTATGAAAGCGATATGTTTTTGTCTTCTTACTTGGTCCAGCTCCCCCACTCATTTTTATACCCTTTCTCAAGTTTAAGAGAAAAAGATCGAGGTTTAAAAGTTGGAGGTAAGTCGCTGAAGAGTTTTGCTGCACTTAGTGCCATTGTTTGCGCATGCGCAGTGACCTAAGCGTCAGAAAAATTCAGATGTCGTCTGACTGGCTGCTCTGTTTATCAATCAAGAGATTGGCTGGATGATTGGCTGATGTCCAATGTGATCTAAAAATACTACCTTAAGATCGACCGGTAGATCAAGATCGACCGGTAGATCGCGATCGACGTATTGAGCACCTCTGGTTTAAAGCCACACATTGTGTCTACTTTGGCATTTTTATTCAAACTCACATTTGACTGTTACGTCTCAGTTAGGAGAGGATCAGGTGAGTTGAAAGAGGAAATCTTCCTTTGTCACATCAGCAATCCTAAAAAAAAATACTTTAATACTATATATCTTTTTGGACATTATTTATATTTGCTTAGCAAATAAATTATCCTCTAGTAGAGGAAAGATATAAATCGAAATGATTATCTCAATAAAAGACTGTTAAAACTGTTAAAACAGAAAAAACAATTTTGGACTGAAACCAACTTTTGACAGAAACATAAGCAGCCCGATCTTGAGTAAGTTAGTGACACACAATTATATATAATGGATATATTGGATAACGTATACAGTATATAATATAATAATAATATATAATCCGATTTGTTTGTGCCAGAATTAAACACATGTTATTTGCAATCTTAGTAATACATACAGGCCCTTACATTAAAGTAATCTGTAACCAGAAAATCTGCTCTGAGCTTTCACTTCTGGCACACGTCGGTCAGAACTGACATGCTGTGTTGAGATAAAAAACATGAATTTACTCCAGTTTACGTCCTGGTTAAGAATACTTTTCTGTGTGGAGTCTGCATGTCCTCCCTGTGTCTGCGTAAGTTCAGTCTGGGTCCGGCTTCCCCGTCCATCCACACTCACATGCTGCATATTTAGGTAAATATCCCAGAGTGAATGAATGTGAGTCAATGGTTGGATCTCTCTGTGTTATGTCTGTGTTAGCCCTTGAAGGGTGTATCTTGCCTCAGGCCCCCAAGCTGGAATAGGCTTAACCTCCTGTGACCCATAACGAAAAAAGCAGCAGTAGAGAAAACTAAATTAAGTGAGTGAAGAAAAAGTATTTTGGACATAGCAGTGTCTCACTGTTGGGTCGCCAGTTTCTGCTGCGGGTCAGTGCACCGGACTGACACAGCAGCCAGGCTGTGGATATGGAGAAGTGTTCAATTAATTTAAGTAAATCCTTAATCTCTGAAAATTTAATGATTAGATTTTCTTTTTGTGGTTCTCACTTTTTGTAAAGGACATCTTTGGGGGCACTTTCACAGGGAATTGCTGGGTTTGCCTACCACAATGGCAGTGTCAATTGGATTCTAAAGCGAAATATACGGTGCTCTTTTACATGGGCTGTGTTGTGAGTTGAGCTATTAGTACAATGCTTTTTACAGTAACATACACAACGCCAATGCAAGTGAAAAACATTTGTTTGACATTGAATTTCGGGGATGAATAAAATTTCTATCACTTGAATTGTTCATTGCAGATATGGATGTGGAGCTGGGATTAGATGAAAGTTAAATGTTGGTAGTGGATTGTGAAGTACAACGTAGTGTGTAAGCCAAGTTATTTTCATCTGCAGTGTGCCACAAACCACAGGGCATCACTGAGCAGCTCACCCTGGTTCCAATTGTGTGTCAGCACAGTTTATTTTCTGACCAAGAGTAGTCATGTCAATAAAGTGCCACTGCTTTCCACCCAGCTGTTTGCTCTGAGCAGGGGGCAGTAGGAGCTCCCACCCCCTGACAGCAGCGTCAGCACAAACCACCAACAAAACTGAAACGGAAAGAGCTCCAACCACCGGCTGACCTCACTGTGCTCACAGACTGTGGCAATAAATATGCTTCTGAAGAGAAAATTGGACCACATCAGTGTTTTGTTTGGTGACTGTGGAAATGTGGGTATTTAAAGAGAATGCTGCACCAAAAAAGAGATGGTCTCTGGCCTTTTGACAGAGTGGCGTGTATGAACAGGAGAGAGCCAGACTAATGAAGCTATCAGGACCGGGTCCAGTCCCAGAGACAACTATCAACTCCAGCTCTGCTCTGTGTCCACAATAAGAGGACACAGAGAGGCTGAAAAAAGACGAAAACTGGAGCTGTACTGGAAGTCGGAGGTGAACAGAGTGAATGGAGAATGGAGACAGGACAGTCCCCTGTGGAGCCCCCACATTACTGACCACAGTATTAGACAGGGAGCTCCCAAGCCTCTCCCATGGTACCTCTCAAATGGTCGTTGTGGAAGGGCGCCGCCATACGGCGATTTACATAAAATCCAGCGATATACAGCCGTCCACCAGAGGGCAGGCTCCAAAAGCGGAAATATAAGGAGAAACCCAATGGCGACTTTACAGGTGTAAAAATCATGTTTACAGCCTGGTACAAAAGATGGCTCCGGTCTCTAGAGCTAAGTTTTTACTATGTGACAACTCTGGGGGAGATTCACGATGGACCTGCCCTCTGCTCCCCTGCTTCTGCCTTCTGCACCTGGAAACATCTGTTAAAACATCTGCAGCAGTTTTTTTGTTTTAATTATTTTATTCATTTGTGTTCAATTACTTTTTAAATAAAATACTGTGATTTTCAAAACACTGCATTCTATTTTTTTTTTTATCTTGGACAGTGTTGTAAACAACAGATTTTACATTTTTGTAGTTTTTGATTTTATACCACTAGATGGTAGATTAAATTATAAGTAAGGCATACCCATACTTAAATCAGAAAAAAAGTTTGTTTAAAATTGCAAAACATATGATATAATACATTTCATTGAAAATAAAAAAGTGCAAATGAATTGTAAACTTTACACTTACTCAAGTGTGTAAAAGGTGTCACATATTTGTGATGCAGTTCCAAAAGGTTTGAGAAGCAACAAACAAAGCCTTGTCCCATCAGGTTGTAAGGGTGAAGGTGGACATGGCGAGGATGTGATGAGGAGTTTAAAATGACTGCTGCAGGACGGGACCCTGTGGAAAGTCAGACAAAAAAATAAATAAATCACAACACAAATTCAAGTTGGCCTGTCTTGGTTGAAAGCCCACTCACCACAACAAGGTGCAGGCCTTGAGTGGGAACGTATAAGACGGGACAACAACTGTTAAATAAAATGCACATCCAGAAACAGGACATAAGGATTAAAAATACAAGACAATACAAAACATGTAAAAATACAATGAACTAGGGTGAAGAAGAACATAACAGAGGAAATTATTCTGCCAACTCTATTAAAAACAAATCCTGTTATCAGATATATTCCACCGATGATGTAAACTATTGCACACACAGGCTCTCTGAAATGTACTTAGGCCCCGTTCATGCAGGCTCTAAGACATATAGAAAATGGTCTAATCAAGTTCAATTCATTTCTCATTTAAGGTTTGCATGGCCACAAATGTACATGACATACATAATATTTACACTTTGACACTCAACACTGTGATTTCACACATTATTAACCTTCTGAACCTCTCAACCACTATACCTGCCGTGACCGTCTAGGCTTTGGATGTTTGTCTTTTGAAAACAAGAAATTGGTGGGCACAGCTGTGCTTGTCAAGCAGGTCAAGTCCTTCCCTGTTAAAAGAGATATAAAGAAAATACATTATATGGCATTGTAGCTACTTTAATTGATTTATTGTAGAATCACAGTTGTACATATTTTTTATTTAGAGCATTCCTGTATCAATGAGTTGTGTCCATGGTCAACTTAACACCACAAAAGTAATAGTAATTTATGGCCGCCCCTCGCAGGAAGCAGGCTCTCCCTGCCACTGTATCAGTACTTTCCCACTATGTGTCCACTGATTCTAACTGGTTTTAACAGGTAATTGAGTAGGTGTCTAATCTAGGCGCAATATAGCAATGTGAGCAAATAAGTGTAAAAAGAGTGCATCTCAATAGAAAAATACTAACAAATTGATAGACTAAATCGATTAGAAAAACAGCTTTTAGTCAGTCTGCCGTTTCTTTTCGAGCTTCCAAATAATGGAATATTATTCCAACTACCATCAGAAAAATTTATTTAACTGGATTTTTTCACTCTCTTTTAAAAATGTGGCTTTTCAGATCAGACTTGTCAGTATTAAACCCCTCTGTGCTCTGCTGTTTTAACAACTTCTGTTTCTCTTTGCTTAATAAGATGTCTGTAGTGTAACTAACGCATGTTTTCTATTTGTCCTTTTTAATTTTGACAGTGAGTTTTATTTGTCTCCCTAATGGCCTGCATGTAATTAATGATGTTTCTGATAAAGCTGCTGCTTGCTTGTGACTCACTGTGCAGTTCTACAATTACCCATGTGGACCAATGTTACTCTGGCATATTATACAGTTGTACTGTTGGTCAGTATGTATTGTCCTTGTAATAAAGATGACACAAAGCTTTGGGTACCTTCAAATCAGTGCAGAAGCTATCCATCTCAAAGTGTTGACTGCACAACCGACTGGAAGAGGTAGGAGTCCAGTTCTGTCTCCTCATCTTCAACACCCACTGGTCCAGTCTGTCTGGATCACCTAGAGGAAAACTTAAACAAACATACAAAAACACATTAAGTGTTAATATGACCTTAAAAGGTTACCAAACATGTACTGTACATATAGTGTTACAATAACAATTGCAGGGTAGTGTTAGGGTAGATAACAACAGGGCTTCACATAAACAAAATATCATGGTCATAAGCTTATAATAATTTCTCTCAGACTAAGTGACTAAAAAAAGATTATGTTTTAACATAAGCTATGTACATATGTTTACATTGACAATTTTTTAAGCCCAGATTTATAAATATTAAAATAGTAGTTTATACCTTAGATGTATTAGATGCAACTGAAAAGTGTTAACAGCACTAGGTACTACCAGGGTAATACATTGAAGGTTCTAGGTACAGTTGTTATACTTTATAACACACTCTGAGGGCAGGTCAACATAAGAACAACAGAGCTCCCAGAGACACCCTCTACACGTCCTAAACGGAGGAAATACACATAACACTAGCACAATCTTCTGTGCAATTACGATTTCATTGAACAAGTTCATTCATAATTTTTTTGCGAGATAATCTTACATTATCTCGTACGTAATGATAGCACTTTATTTTCAAAAGTCATTAGCGGTGGGCTTCAGAGCATTGACGGTACTGAACCTACCTTAGCGTATTTTCTACAGTCATTGCTTAGCGCACCCGGTGAATAAAGCAGTTTTACCAAGTTGCGCTCATATACGTTATATATATTATATTATAATATATATTATATATGTGCACGTTATATGTCAAAGCCACAACATCCTTAATTCGATCACTTAGAAAGATATTACAGCTAGCATGAATAAATCTATTGTTTTGCTGTTAAACTATGTTTAATAGCCATGTACGCAATGCAAATAGTGTTTGGATTTGAGCAAGAAATGACATGATATGATATATTGTATATCTGGATCTATTTTTAAAGCAAAGCCAGTAAAAATAAATTTCAAACTCTACCTTAACAGTATTAACATCTAATTCTTAATTACCGTACTCGATGTAATTTTGATGGGGAAAAGTTATTAGCTAGGCTAAATAGCTTTTTACACCTGTAAAGTCGCCATTGGGTTTCTCCTTATATTTCCGCTTTTGGAGCCTGCCCTCTGGTGGACGGCTGTATATCGCTGGATTTCGCGGTAAATCGCCGTATGGCGGCGCCCTTCCAAAACGACCATTTGAGAGGTACCATGGCAGAGACTTGTGTATAACGTGGCTGAAAACTAAGTAAAATATAGTCTCCAAAGTAATGTGTAACTGCACTTGTCTGGGCAGTGGGCTCTTGAGAGTGAGCAATTTGAACAGTGACCGTTTCCATATTTTAAACTACAATAGAAAAAGTTAGATTAGCATGCTATATTATAGCTACATACCACAAGCATTATTCGAAAGCCTTGTAAAATGTTAACTATATAACATATTATAAAGAGATACATAGCGTGTTCATAAATCTAAAATAATTTTATTTTAATTTAGAAGTACAATTGCACAATCTACAGGTTATTTCTGTACATTTAATACATGTTTTAACTCTATTTAGGAAAAGTATGTGACAATCTTTCAATCTATAGTTTAATCCCCAAAACATGCACAAAAGGCAGAAGTGGGAATAAAATATTAATACGATTGAAATCTTTGCTTTCTTTAGTAGACTTGCATGTAAAACGTCAAATAAAATTAGCATAAAAAAGTTTAACAGCTATTAGAGTTGATTTCAAATTAGTTGATAATTGCAGTCAAAATCATGAAGTCCACTTACTATCGATGAACGAGAGCAAGCCAACAATGGCAACGAGAGAAGGGTGCACCTCGGTGGGAAGCTCCACTTGCGTTAGCCTGGTGTTAGCAACAGGTTAGCAGCAAGTTAGCAATTGCCTTAGCCTCGGCTACAGCGGAGTGGGCGTAATTACCCACGCACGCGCCCATTATGCCCACCCACGGGCTTACGATGCAACACTCCCTTTGCCCATTTTAGTAACATCCTCTAACGAAGGAGTCTGAAATATCCGGATGTAATCGCCATACTGAGAGACTTCTCACTCATCAGAAAGGGCTGGATGGTGGTAAAGGCACAGGAGAAATCAAGAACATCATCCTCACAGTGCTCTTTCCACCATCCAGGTGAGAGTGAGCATGCTGCAGATAGATGATAGCATCATCAAAATGGATAGTCAGTCATCCTGACACAGCCAGGAATAGGTGGCTTCTGAGATAGTGGGGCAAATACCCAAGTCTTCAGAGTGTGGGCAGCCCAAAAACTGAGTTGTTGTTATTATTATTATTATTATTATTATTATTATTATTATTATTATTTTACAGCTGTGCTCATAAGTTTACCTACCCTGGTAGAATTTGTGATTTTTTTTTTTTTTTTTGGGGCATTTTTCAGAGAATATAAATAACACAAAAAAAATGTTTTACTCATATTTAGTGGTTTGGGTCAAACCATTTATTGTCAAACAATTGTGTTTACTCACTGACCGTTTAAACACAAACACTGATTACAAATGGCAAACAGATCACAGGTGATCACAGGTTAATTGTCCCAAACCAACCCTATCAGGATCGTGCATTGCAGCTAGTGCTATACCCTCAGACGTCAGCCTCAAAAAGGCTTTTGTGTCCTTCCACCAGGCATGCAATTCCTTCACGCATTCTTCAGAATTCTGAAAGCTACTTGTGACAAAAAAGGCACTGAACCCTGTTATTCCCATGGCACATCCAGCTGCAAACAGCCAAGCGCTGTTCAAAAACCCATCACCACTTTCCTGAGGAGAGGCTGAGGTTTGGGAACCCAACTCAGAAGGTGGAGGATCCAGGTCTGCTAAACTCTCCTGGAAGAAGGTATCCAAAGCCGACACCAAGGTAACGTCTTGTCCACTGAGCATCCGCCTGAAGATTCTGGAGAAGAGCCCTCATTTGGGCCAACTCATAAGAAAAGCTGTCCACCTTAGCATTCATTCAATTAGGTGTATGCAGTAGGCCGCTTGCGATTCCTAGATTGTCCGGCTGGCAGCTGACTATGGCACACTCCAGTGGACCAGTAAGCAGGTTACTCAAACAAATCCAAGCAAGCTGCACAAAAGAACAGTGGCATAATTGTACAATTGGGGCCCGCCTCATCAGACAGGGTCTCTCTGAGATGATCCACAGGTAGCACACAGATTGTGCCATGTGCTGCAGTGAGATCATGCAGGCCCTACAACACAGTGTCCAGCATCCTACAGTAGTAGTAATAGACAGGCTAAGGTTAGGTAAAACCGAAGCTGCACTGGCAACTTCCAAGACAACTTTCTGTGGAACGTAGTCGAGCAGAGAATGCCACTAGTGAATCGGAGACAACTCATCCACTCTCGAATGGTGAGCAACACTGTAGGTGTTGGGAAGCCCAATTTTGCTATATAATTTAACAGCTATATAATCAAACAGAAAATACTGCAGGAGCAGATAAGCCCAATCACTATTTAATTAAACAGAAAATACTGCAGGAGCAGCCAAATGCAGCTAAATAACCGTAACAAAACACTATACACCAAATGTAGCTATAGAACTTTTTTTCTCTGGTTGGGGAAAGGGCTCCACTGTCTCTACATGTTTCTTACTCCTTCCCACTTTCCACTGTAAACCAATCATAAAAGCGCTAAATGGGAACTGGGAGCGAGGGGGGCAGTAGCACACATGTACACAGAAGCAACATCTAAGGGAGTACACTAGCAAGTGGCAGCAAGTACTGCTTTTGGCATATACAGTTACGCATCTATGTGCATTTTGTAGTGGTTATACGGAAATGCCGCTGCTTTCTTAGTGGACATACGATGTATACCTGCGTATCATGTAGACTAC
This sequence comes from Perccottus glenii, assembly GCA_024416835.2. Classification (NCBI taxonomy): domain Eukaryota; kingdom Metazoa; phylum Chordata; class Actinopteri; order Gobiiformes; family Odontobutidae; genus Perccottus; species Perccottus glenii. The sequence goes on along the minus strand of CM044556.2, from coordinate 7,336,003 downwards.
ACCACTGCTTAAAGGTCTCCCTGTGTCTGAATAGTTCTAAGGCTTATACACAGTCTGATAAGTGTTTTGCATATGCAGGGGAAAAGTAAGAATGTCAATGAGTAAGACCCATCCTAAAGCAGACTTATGTCAATACCAGGTGAATGAGTCATACTGGACACATGCAGAGATACACTAAGTCAGATACAGCCTGAATTGCCTTTTGTCATGTTCTCTCTCACTCTCTGTATTAGTCTGTGGGTGGGTTAAGAACTTGATGCTATTGTGTGTTGTTCATTTGAAGCATTATTTTGCATATCATTTGTTTGAAAACACCACTGTTTTTATGTCTTTGTAATTGATGTTTGTTTGTTTGTGCTTGTCTCAAATGTCTGTTTTTGTTTAGCCCTGTTGTAAAAATAATTGTAATTTATTTTATTTTATCAGATGTATGCCTATTAACAACGGGCCGGGAACTACAGCTGGAAATTAGCCGTAGAGGCTAAAGCTGCTCTTTTTTTAAAAAAGGGACTGTCCACGTAATAATAAATCAATAAACTAAACTAAACTAAACTGCTCTGACTTCTACAGTAAGAGCTTTATGTGACCAAATAAGGGATCACTCAGACAACTGTAAATCCTCAGGCTTCCCTCCTCATCCTGATTTAGAACTGTTTAGAGTCGAGTGGCTTAAGTGCCCTGTTTTCATGTCCCATGTTGCCTGTGCTCCAGACGGCCTGAAGGAATGGCAGGAGCGTTGGGTAACACAAAGGAAACATGTCTGAGTCAAGTTACATAAGAAGTCAAAAGGAGTTTCAGCAGCAATATGTGACCATTCTGGCTTAAAATAGCTTCACACTAAAGATCGAAATTCACTTAGCTGAGGTTGTCCAGTTTTATTTCTGTTGCCTGATCACAGCTGTTCAGTAAGTATAAGATCTTGTTCATTTTTGTGGATAAGAAATGATAAGTTTTAGGGTAAACGGGGCATTATTTTACTACAGAGACAGTACACACTAACATTCAATTGGAGTACACACATGTTTTCATTTCTTTTCTGCCACTTACTCTCTGGAGTCATGAGTTTGGGAGTCCACCACTGGTACCCCCTTTCCACCAGCAGGAACCGGGTGCTGGTTTGTAGCTAGTGCTATAGATGGTTCGGAGTTGGTTCGACGTGAGAGCCCATTAAGAACCGGTTTGCTTTCCCACAGACTAGAGAGCCACCATAGAACCTCTGAACGTCTGATTTCACCAAATACGTCTCATTTTACCCAGCAACGCTAGTGCAAAACACACCAGTAACAGTTGCATTTCTATTTATGTTGGCTTTGCAAACCTACATTGGCCTCCAACATTTTCAGCACCATCATCAATGGCAGATAAGACATTTAAAAAAAAAAAAATTACGTTTTAATGACTACATTTTCTACAATGTTCTGTGAAAATTTAAGCTAGGCTGGAAACAAATGGAAGAGGTCTGTTAGTCACAGTAACCAACAGACAAACAGACACAGTAATCCAGTGAAACCAGTGAGACCTTTGAAACAAGGCTCTGTCTCCAAACCAGCACCCGGTTTCTGCTGGTGGAAAAGGGGCATAGGAATCCACCACTGAGGATTCAGGGTTCACCAAATTCAAGATGGCAGCATGTCCTTTAAAATGTTTTGTCTGTTTTTAACTATTTTTAAAAGGAGTTTGGTGCATTTTCAAGTTTTATTTGGGTTTAGAAGGCTGGTTGAAATGGCTATATCCAAGATGGCGGCGCGAGTACATCGCGAGGCTCGGGGTCTCTCCAGTTTCTGCAATTTTGCAGTATTACTCTTGCTTATCTCGGGTCTTTTTGTGCAGAACAGTTGTGCCTTTACATCGTACACCCGGAGTGAGCTTTTGGATATTGGTTTGCAAATTTACGACGGTTTTATGGACAACCTTCGACTCCTTCCTGAAATCGCCGACGAGCGCATTCTTCCGCCGGGCGGAAGTGCTCGCAGGCGGCGTCGAGAACGTAAACAAAGGCGAGGGAAGCGTGGAGGACTTAGAGCTCGGCTAAAGCTAACACCACACCGGCTCTCTTTACCCAGTATCTTCCTCGCCAATGTCCGATCGCTAGTGAACAAAATGGATGAGATTCGACTCAACATGACACACAGCAAAAGACTTCTGAACTGTAACGTCCTTATCTTCACGGAGACGTGGTTAAATAGCGGAATACCAGACTCTGAGCTCACGGGACATCACACGCTCCGCGCGGACAGAACATTAGATGGATCCGGTAAGACAAGGGGAGGCGGATTGTGTATTTACATTAACAAAGCTTGGTGCACAAACTCTGCTGTTGTTGGGAGCCATTGTTCAGCTAACCTAGAGTTTCTCATGGTTAAATGTAGACCGTTCTATCTGCCGCGGGAGTTCACTTCCACCATTATAACTGCAGCTTATATTCCCCCGGATGCTGATGCCAAGCTTGCTATGAAAAAACTTTATGCAGCCATCAGTAAACAACAGACTCTTCACCCAGAAGCGGCGTTTATTGTTGCGGGTGATTTTAATCACTCTAACCTAAAGACTGTGCTACCCAAATTTCATCAGAATGTTTCCTGTCACACCAGAGGAAACAAAACCCTAGACCATGTCTACACAAACATGGCTGGAGCTTACGTGGCGACACCTCTCCCCCACCTGGGACAATCAGACCACATCTCTTTGTTCCTCACTCCCAAATATTCACCCCTCATCAACCGTGTGAAGCCATCAGTGAAGACCATCAAGGTGTGGCCTGCGGGGTAGATTTCACACTCCAGGAAAGGTTTCTACACACAGACTGGAGTATGTTTGCTTCCCAAGCCACCAGTGGTGCTCACACAGACATTGACATTAACTGCTACACCTCCTCTGTATTGGATTATATTAATACCACCATTGACAGTGTTACAACCCAGAAACAGATCACCACATACCCAAATCAGAAGCCATGGATGAACAAGGAAGTGCGACTCCTGTTGAAGACACGCAATACTGCCTTCAGATCAGGAGATGCACAAGCCTACAGCACATCCAGAGCAAACCTGAAGAGGGGCATCAAAAAGGCCAAGCACTGCTACAAGCTGAAGATAGAGGGACACTTTTCCAACTCTGACCCTCGACGCATGTGGCAGGGCATCCAGGCCATCAGTGACTACAAACCCACCCACTCCACCCCTGCAGCCACCGATGTCAACTTCCTGAATGAGCTAAATGACTTTTATGCTCGCTTTGAAAGAGACAACAGAGAAACTGCAACCAAGCTCAAACCCTCAGTTGACCACCCTCCAATCACACTCTCATCCACTGATGTCTGCAAGGCACTGAGCAAGGCTGCTGGACCAGACAACATCCCTGGTCGTGTTCTCAGGGCATGTGCGGAGCAGCTCGCTGGGGTTTTTACAGACATTTTCAACCTGTCTCTTGCCCAAGCTGCTGTACCAACATGCTTCAAAGGCACTTCCATTGTGCCAGTGCCAAAACACTCTAGTCCAAGGTGCCCTAACGACTACCGCCCTGTAGCACTCACACAAGTGCTTTGAGCGGCTGGTCCTGGAACACCTAAAAGACTCCATACCACCCACATTGGACTCGCATCAGTTTGCTTACCGCAGCAACAGAAGCATAGAGGATGCAGTTGCTATGGCACTGCCCTCTGTGCTCACCCACCTGGACAATAAGAACTCTTATGCACGTATGCTGTTTGTTGACTTCAGCTCAGCATTCAACACTATCATCCCGACCAGGTTAATAGCCAAACTTGAAGACTTGGGCATCAATACCTCACTCTGCAACTGGATTCTGGACTTCCTGACCAACAGACCCCAGAATGTCCGATCTGGATCCACCTGCTCCACATCCATCACACTTAACACTAGTGTACCACAGGGCTGTGTGCTAAGCCCATTTCTCTACTCCCTCTTCACCTCCGACTGCAAGCCTGTGTTTGGATCTAATGCCATCGTCAAGTTTGCAGACGACACTACAGATTGGTCTCGTCAGCAACAACAATGAGACTGCCTACAGGGAAGAGATCCAGCACCTGTCCACATGGTGCAACGAAAATAACCTGCTCCTCAACACCACCAAAACGAAGGAGCTCATCGTGGACTTCAGGAAAGAGTCAAGAGGCACACACGACACCATCCACATCAATGGAATGGGCGTTAGCGTGTCTCCAGCTTCAAGTTCCTGGGGACCCACATCTCGGCTGACATGACCTGGACAACCAACACCTCCAGCCTGGTCAAGAAGGCTCACCAGCGCCTCTTCTTCCTTAGGACACTGAGGAAGAACCAGCTCTCCTCGGCCATCCTGGTGAACTTCTACCGCTGCGCAATAGAAAGCATCCTGACGAACTGTGTCACAGTATGGTATGGGTGATGCTCTGTCGCGAGCGCAAGGCATTGCAGCGGTGGTGAAAACTGCCCAACGCATCACAGGGACTCCACTTCCTGCCATCGAGAGCATCCAGAGGAAACGCTGTCTGCGTCGAGCTTGCAGCATCCTTAAGGACTCCTCTCACCCAGCCCACAGACTGTTCTCCTCCTCCTCCTCCGGCAGGCGTTTCAGGTGCCTCCGGACTAGAACCAGCAGACTAAAGAACAGTTTCTTCCCCAGAGCTGTCTCTTTACTGAACTCTAACCCTTGCTGACCCCACTCCTCTCATAGACTCCTCTCTCACCCCCCACCATGCCACTCCCCTCACAGACTCTCCTCTCACCCCCCACCATCCCACTACCCTCATAGACTCTTCTACCCCCACCATCCCACTCCCCTCACAGACTCTCCTCTTATCCCCACCATCCCACTACCCTCATAGACTCTTCTACCCCCACCATCCCACTCCCCTCACAGACTCTCCTCTCATCCCCACCATCCCACTACCCTCATAGACTCTTCTACCCCCACCATCCCACTCCCCTCACAGACTCTCCTCTCATCCCCACCATCCCACTACCCTCATAGACTCTTCTACCCCCACCATCCCACTCCCCTCACAGACTCTCCTCTCACCCCCACCATCCCACTACCCTCATAGACTCTTCTACCCCCACCATCCCACTCCCTCACAGACTCTCCTCTCATCCCCACCATCCCACTCCCCTCACAGACTCTAATCTCACCCCCACCATCCCACTACCCTCATAGACTCTTCTACCCCCACCATCCCACTCCCTCACAGACTCTCCTCCCACCCCCACCATCCCACTACCCTCATAGACTCTTCTACGCCCCACCATCCCACTCCCCTCACAGATTCTCCTCCCACCCCCACCATCCCACTACCCTCATAGAACTCTTCTACCCCCACCATCCCACTCCCTCACAGACTCTCCTCCCACCCCCACCATCCCACTACCCTCATAGACTCTTCTACCCCCACCATCCCACTCCCCTCACAGATTCTCCTCCCACCCCCACCATCCCACTACCCTCATAGAACTCTTCTACCCCCACCATCCCAGTCCCCTCACAGACTCTCCTCTCATCCCCCACCATCCCACTACCCTTGCACTACTGCACCTTAGCTACCAACTGTTCATACAGTACCAACTGTTTACATTTCGCATCATACTTATTTGCACTGTCCATGCTCATTGCACTACCTTAAATCTACTGCTTAAGCTAACATACAATTGTGTACATCTACCTGTAAAATTCTGTTTATAGTTGGAGACATCTGTATATTACATTTACATTTATAGTACATATTCACCTGTAAATGCTGTTTATAGAAAGAGACACCTGTAATTATATTTATGGCACACACTCACCTGTTATAGTAATAACCATCTGTATATTTATATTCATTGTACATATTACCTGTAAATCCTGTACATCTCCATATCCTGCACGTATGCAACCATTGTATATATCCTGCACTTGCTGCTATTGCACTTCTGGCTAGACCTAAACTGCATTTCGTTGCCTTGTACCTGTACTTGTGTAATGACAATAAAGTTGAATCTAATCTAATCTAATCTAATCTATTTGTGTCTTGTGAGCAGCACCCACTTCTCCCATCTGTTCTTACCTGGCCTAACTAGCTTAAGCCTGCTATAGCCACCTGGAGCCTGGGCTAACAGAGTTGAACCATAAACATCCACCTGGAGCCTGGGCTAACAGACTTGAGACTTGTATATCCCTTTGGAGCCAGGGCTAACTGAGTTTAACCTTATACATCCAATTGGAGCCGGGGCTAACAAGCTTGAGCTTTATACATGCACCTGGAGCCTGGGCTAACAGGTCTAAGCCTGTTAAATCCACCTGGAGCCTAGGGTAATAGTTCTAAGCCGGAAAAATGCGCCTGGAGCCTAGGGTAATAGGCCCAGGGCTGCTATGTCCACCTGGTCTGTATTGCATCACCAATCTTTAAAGACATTCCAGTCTTTGGATCTAAAACGAGGTGCCATAAAGATGTGTAAACAGAGTTTTATGGGTTTGTTCTGTGGAAAGTGACAGGTTAGTTGCATCAGTTCATCAACTTAATCCAGTTAATAGGTGTCTGTTTACTCCCTTTGAGGTTTAATACTGTTCACATCTGTGGCGACGGTCACAAGGTCAACAATCCTTCCTACAAAACAGGAGCTCTCAGAGTTTACCTACATATGTTCTAAACAACTCTGTCCCAGTTTATGACAAAATGTTTTGATGAGCTTTTTTTATCTTCTAGTTACTTGTTTGAGTCTGCAGGGTCTGTGTCCAAGAATCCCTGCACAGATTATCCAATGTTTTCTAGGGACTTTTTTAACTTTGTACCTTTCACTATCGAGGAAGACAATAAAGCCCTTAAAGCTTTATATCAGAGGAAACGTCCAGGGCCTGACTAGATGGCGCATTTCTTTTTTAAATTAGCAGCTGATTTCATAGAAGAGCCTCTAACAATTTTTTATAATATTACAATTGAAACCAATGAAATTCCATCTGTTTGGAAATCAATTTTGTTCTACCTTTTTTAAAAAGGTGGTGACCCAGCAGTTGTACTCTCAAGTGGGATGGCCTGCTCTGTCCACTCGGAGCTTGGAGCATTGCTACACTTTTATTTACAAGCCCATGCTTAGGCTTGTAGCGTATGAGGGTATGTTTGTATAAACATATAGAAGATTAATTTAAATAATTTTAATAATTAATTTTGATATTATTAATTCATTAAAATTCATTTCTGTTTAAAAGGGGCACCACTCTGATTTTGGACAGATCCAGAGAAACTGTTTAAGCTAGTCTCATTAATCTAAAAGGAAGAGAATTCTCCTAGTTTTCGAACATTTCCTAATATAAACAGAGAAACATTAATGTATTTTATGGGATTTTATTAAAAATTACACAAATCTATAATGGTAAATAACATTGGAACAGGGAAAGGAATTGACAAGACATAGGAAGGAACACAGGAATAAACACAGGGATAAACATTTGCTTTCAGATGGTTTGTGAACCGATGGAATGTTTAGACATGTTAATCTAAATGATGGAAACTTAAAGGGGCTTTTAACGGAGGACAAGGAGGGCGGTTTCGGCTGGAGTTTGAACAGAGACACCAAGGCTGTTGTGTAATGCGTAACTCACTCTGAAGTCAACGAGCGGGGGCCCGGTTCGGTGGGCCTCCGGAGTCCGAAGCGAGAGTTCTGGATGTTTTCCAGAAGTTTCGTCGAGTACTGATGCTCCATACATCGGGGTTTGCAGCCCGGGAAGAGAGAGAGAGGGTGTCCTGTTGCTGTCCAAGTTAGCACTGCCTGGGCCTCCGTGTACCGTGTAAAAGTTTGACTTTGTGTAAGTTATTGCAATGTCCATGAAAGAGTTCTCAGCTGTTGCTTTGCTGGTTAAAAACGTTCTTCTGCACGCGCTCTTTTCGGAAGAGCAGACGCTTTAGCAGGCACGGTCTTTAGAACAAAGGAAAATTTACTCGTGCTTACACGAGGCTCAAAGCTTTGGCCATGTCTTGGGAAAACTTCCCAGGCGATGGGGAGTGGGCCACAAGCAGGAAGAGAAAGGTTTTTGGCTAGCAGCCAGTTTTATCAACTTTGAGCCGGGGGCATGTCATATGGGCTCTTCCGGCGGAAGGGGAAGTCGCTTTGGACATTTAAACGGAGTTAAACTAAAGTTTTTAAAAACATTCCTTTTGTTTCACCATATTTTCATAACACACACCAAAAACATTTGTATTGTAGGATTATACAAAGAAAAAGTAGAGTATTATGAATATGTAGAATATTGTTGAAACATTCATTACATTTCATTAAAACAAAACGGAAACCACACAAAATGGGATAAGAAGTTATTTGGTCACAACTCCACATCCTGGAAAAGAACAGTATGAAACACCACAATATCAAAAATACATTTTCCTTTAATGTAATAATTACGAAATTGTCTTTTGATGATTGGATAGTCATTCGTCCATTTGACCACCAGGGGGTGGTGTTTTGACCATTGTAGAAGTCTGTTTTCAAAGACACTTAAGCCGTCCTTTTATCTGAAAGAAAACAGTGTTAACCCAGTCCTCTTTTAGACTTTAGATACAAGCTTGTCTCTGAAGGCCTCTGGCAATGATAGAAAAGACAGGACAGTTAATCCGTGGGGATTCCGAGGGCTGATCTGCTACAGGCTGATCTGCTACAGGCTAATGCCCTCGTACATCTGTGACTTACTTGCACAAAGACATGTTGACCCTTACGCTTTTTGTTCAAATGATCGGTTGTTGCTCTTTGTTCCACATGCCCGTACAGAATTAGGTAAAAGTGCATATGCGTCTTCTGCACCTTATGCATGGAATGAGTTGCAAAGGGACTGAAAACTGACTGAATTGATTTTTTTAATACATTTAAATCCAAACTGAAAGCACAAGAGGAAACCTCAATAACTTGTACTTGTTTCTGATTATGTTCTATTGTTACTTTATCTTTGTCTGTGTTTGATGTCACTGTGTATGATGCAACTTTGTTTTATTTTACCGCTGCCTCTTGGCCAGGACTCCCTTGAAAAAGGTGATGTAGTCTCAGAATTACACAATAAATAATAGTTTCTATTTATTTTTATTTTTACACCCTGACACCCATTTTATGGGCATTACTGCTGGAATATTAACTGTCCAACTAATGCCCACCCACAGATGTCTCAAATAGTGAGAGAGATTAAAATAATTTTTTTTTTTTTATTCATGCATGCAATACACATTGCTTTCAAGCAGTTATTGCCCGTTCAGTTTTCAGTCTGTTAAGGCCTTGGAAAACTGGTTCAACAACGGATAACGGGTTTGGAAAGTCTGAGTTGGGAGGTGTAGTAGCTGTACTAGAGAAACAAAAAGCAGCCACTGAATATTTAAGATCGAGCCACTCCAGAATCAATCACTGCAGAGTGACTCTTTTGTCTCTGGCAACACTGTACAGGTGCATTGACTACCTGAATCTATACAATGGTAGTCCTCAAGGGTTCATTCTAGGCCCTGCATTATTCAATGTAAACAAAATCAGTGTAAATTTTATGGTTTGTAACAATTATTCTTTTGTTTAAAAAAAAAAGTCTAAGGACCCCGGGCCGCACAACGCAACAACACAAACACAATTGCAAGTTAACAGATTTTATTTTCACACAACTCTGACAAACAAGAGTATTTTTTTTCTTACTCTGGGTTAAAAACTGTTAAAAACATTCCAATAATGTGCAGGCAATGACTTAAAGACGTCTTCCACAGAAAAAAAAAAAGAGCGATCACCAAAAAGGTTTTATTTGTCCAAGTCTGAAAGCCAACTTGTCTCCTTCCGGATCACCCTCTTTATTTAGCTCGAGTTTTGGCATCTCATTTGTTGTGCTGCTGGTTCGAGCTGCTGTTTCGAGGGGCTGCTTAGGATTGAGACTTTGATATACTGTGGCAGGGGTGCTGGAAAGTGCTCCGACTTGGGACTTTGTTGATCTACTGGGGGACTTCAGTGCTCATGTGGGCAGCAACAGTGACACTTCTGTGCTAGTCATAGTTTGTCGAGTGATAGTTTGTCATAATGAACACCATGTTCAAGCATAAGGGTGTTCACCAGTGCACGTGGCACCAGGACACCCTAAGCCAGAGGGTTGGTGATCAACTTTGTAGTTGTTTCATCTGACCTCCAGCCGTATGTCTTGGACACCCGGGTGAAGAGAGGGACGGAGCTGTCAAATGATCACATCCTGGTGGTGAGTTGGATCCGATGGCGGGGGAGAAAGCTGGACAGACTTGTCATACCCAAACGTACTGTGAGGTAAAGTTTGGTAAAGTTTAGTCGCGCTCCCGGTCAGGAGATTTTCACCTCCCACCTCCGGCAGAGCTTCGACCAGATTTCGAGGGAGGCTGGAGACATTGAGTCCAAGTGGACCTCCATTGTCGACACGGCCACTCGGAGCTGCGGCCGTAAGGCCACCGGTGCCTGTTGTGGTGGCAATGCCTGAACCCGGTGGTGGACACCGGAAGTAAAGAATGCCGTCAAGCTCAAGGAGACCTATTGAGCCTGGTTGGCTCGTTGGACTCCTGAGGCAGCTGATGGGTACCGGCAGGCCAAGCGGAATGCAGCTCGGGTGGTTCTGGAGGCAAAAACTTGGGTCTGGGAGGAGATTGGTCAGACCATGGAGAAGGACTATCGGTCAGCTTCGAAGAAAGTCTGGCAAACCATCCGGCAAACCGTCAGGAGGGTGAAGCAGTGCCCTGCCAACACTGTTTACTGTGGAGGTGGGAATCTGCTGACTTCAACTGGGGACATTGTTGGACATGGAAGGAATACGTCGAGGATCTCCTCAACCCCACCGACATGGTTTAGAGGAAGCAGAGGCCGAGGGCTCAGAGGTGGACTCATCTATCACCCAAGCTGAAGTTACTGAGGAAGCTCCTCTGTGGCAAGGCACCGGGGGTGGATGAGATACGCCCTGAGTACCTGAAGTTTCTGGATGTTGTGGAGCTGTCTTGGCTGACACGCCTCTGCAACATTGTGTGGCGTTTGGGGACAGTACCGCTGGACTGGCATACCGAAGGAGTGGTCCTTCTTTTCAAGAAGGGGGCCGGGGGAAGTACTGGAGAGGAGAATGTGGCCGATAGTTGAACCTTGGATTCAGGAGGAAGAATGCGGTTTTCGTCCCAGTCGTGGAACACTGGACAAGTTTGCGCAAACAGTCCACATGTGCTATGTGGATCTGGAGAAGGCATTCAACTGTGTCCCTCATGGTGCCCTGTGGGGGATGCTCTGGTAGTATGGGGTAGAAGATGGATGGATGGATGGATGGAGTAAGGTCAGTGCTGCTGTGGACTGTGTTATAAGCAAATGGTAACGCCGGTTGTCCAACCATCTGGTTTTCTTTCTGTGAGGAGTCTGCATGTCCTCCACGTGTTACTGTGGGTTCCCTCCGGGTACTCCGGCTTCCTCCCACCGTCCGAAAGACATGCATGTACAAGTTATTTGCAAGCCTCTCCCATGGTACCTCTCAAATGGTCGTTGCGTAAGGGCCATACGGAGATTTACCGCGAAATCCAGCGATATACGGCCATCCACCAGAGGGCAGGCTCCAAAAGCGGAAATATAAGGAGAAACCCAATGACGACTTTACAGGTGTAAAAATCATGTTTACAGCCTGGTACAAAAGATGGCTCCTGTCTCTAGAGCTAAGTTTTTACTATGTGACAACTCTGGGGTGAATTTTTGATTATTACGTCCGTTTATGCTATCTGAAAAGTTTAGTTTTGAGAATAAATTTGGGTGTGGTTACCTTGGTGTGCATGTGTCAATCACTGAGCCGCGCGCACGTCGTGTGGCTAGCTGGATAACAAGTGGCTAGTTAGCTGCTTTGTGATACTTGCTGGAGCAGTATCACGGAGCTGCTGCTCGTAGCTAGGGTGTGTTAGGCTTCTGTACTTGACCGTTGGCTGTTCTCTGAGTATTTGAGAAGAACGTTGTTGAAATAGCTTGCTGTGCTGTTGGCTGTACTAACAGACTCTCCAAGAAGTGTGGTCTTCAGTTTTTTCGGTGAGTAATACAATTTTCTTGGTTTTATGGATGGTTTTAAGAGCTCTTAAGCGGGTAAATATATAGCATTACTCAGCTACTTAGCCTAGCTACCAACTTTTCCCCATCAAAATTACATCGAGTACGGTAATTTAGAATTAGATGTTAATCATAATACTGTTAAGGTAGAGTTTCAAATTTATTTTTACTGACTTTGCTTTAAAAAATAGATCCAGATATACAATATATCATGTCATTTCTTGCTCAAATCAAAACACTATATGCATTGCGTACATGGCTATTAAACATAGTTTAACAGCAAAACAATAGATTTATTCATGCTAGCTGTTATATCTTTTTAAGTGATCGAATTAAGGATGTTATGGCTTTGACATATAACTTGCAAATGAGCGCAACTTGGTAAAACTGCATTATTCACCGGGTGCACTACGCATACGCTAGGCTACCGTCAATGCTCTGAAGCCCACCGCTAATGACTTTTGAAAATAACGTGCTATCATTATGTACGAGATAATGTAAGATTATCTCGCAAAAAAAAATACGAATGAACTTTTTCAATGAAATCGTAATTGCACAGAAGTTTGTGCTACTGTTATGTGTATTTCTCCGTTTAGGACGTGTAGAGGGTGTCTCTGGGAGCTCTGTTGTTCTTATATTAAACTACCCTCAGAGTGTGTTATAAAATATGACAACTGTACCTAGTACCTTCAATGTAGTACCTTGTGCTGTTAACACTTTTCAGTTACATTCAATACATCTAAGGTATAAACTATTATTTTAATATTTATAAATCTAAAAAATTGTCAATGTAAACATATGTACATAGCTTATGTTAAAACATAATCTTTTTTTAGTCACTTAGTCTGAGAGAAATTATTATAAGCTTATGACCATGATATTTTGTTTATGTGAAGCCCTGTTGTTATCTACCCTAACCTGCAGTTGTTATTGTAACACTATATGTACAGTACAAGTTTGGTAACCTTTAAGGTCATATTAACACTTGTGTTTTTGTATGTTTGTTTAAGTTTTCCTCTAGGTGATCCAGACAGACTGGACCAGTGGGTGTTGAAGATGAGGAGACAGAACTGGACTCCTACCTCTTCCAGTCGGTTGTGCAGTCAACACTTTGAGATGGATAACTTCTGCACTGATTTGAGGGTACCCAAAGCTTTGTGTCATCTTTATTACAAGGACAGTACATACTGACCAACAGTACAACTGTATAATAACATTAGTCCACATGGGTTATTGTAGAACTGCACAGTGAGTCACAAGCGAGCAGCAGCTTTATCAGAAACGTCATTAATTACATGCAGGTCATTAGGGAGACAAATAAAATACAAAAAAATAATTCAAAATTAAAAAGGACAAATAGAAAACATGCGTTAGTTACACTACAGACATCTTATTAAGCAAAGAGAAACAGAAGTTGTTAAAACAGCAGGGCACAGAGGGGTTTAATACTGACAAGTCTGATCTGAAAAGCCACATTTTTGAAAGAGGGTGAAATAATCCAGTTAAATTAATTTTTCTGATGGTAGTTGGAATAATATTCCATTTCGGAAGCTCGAAAAGAAACGGCAGACTGACTGAAAGCTGTTTTTCTAATCTATTTAGTCTATCAATTTGTTAGTATTTTTTTATTGAGATGCACTCTTTTTACACTTATTTGCTCACTTTGCTACATTGCACCTAGATTAGACACCTACTCACTCACCTGTTGAAACAAGTTACAACCAGTGGACATAGTTGGAAAGAACTGATACAGACTGCTTCCTACGAGGGGCGCGGCCATAGATTACTATTACTTTTGTGGTGTTAAGTTGACCATGGACACAACTCATTGATACAGGAATGCTCTAAATAAAAAATATGTACAACTGTGATTCTACAAAAAATAAATTAAAGTAGCTACAATGCCATATAATGTATTTTCTTTATATCTCTTTTAACAGGGAAGGACTTGACTTGCTTGACAAGCACAGCTGTGCCCACCAATTTCTTTTTTTCAAAAGACAAACATCCAAAGCCTAGACAGTCACGGCAGGTATGTTGGTTGAGAGGTTGAGAATGTTAATAATGTGTCAAATGACAGTGTTGAGTGTCAAAGTGTAAATATTATGTATGTCATGTACATTTGTGGCCATGCAAACCTTAAATGGGAAATTAATTGAACTTGATTAGACCATTTTCTATATGTCTTAGAGCCTGCATGAACAAGTACATTTCAGAGAGCCTGTGTGTGCAATAGTTTACATCGTTGGTGGAATATGTCTGATAACAGGATTTGTTTTTAATAGAGTTGGCAGAATAATTTCCTCTGTTATGTTCTTCTGTGGGCATGAAAGTTCGCTTTCATGCCCACCCTAGTTCATTGTATTTTTACATGTTCTGTATTGTCTTGTGCTATTATTTTTAATCCTTATGTCCTGTTTCTGGATGTGCATTTTATTTAACAGTTGTTGTCCGCTTATATGTTCCCACTCAAGGCCTGCACCTTGTTATGGTGAGTGGGCTTTCAACCAAGACAAGCCAACTTGAATTTGTTTTGTGATTTATTATTTTTTTTGTCTGACTTTCCACAGGGTCCCGTCCTGCAGCAGTCATTTTAAACTCCTCATCACATCCTCGCCACGTCCACCTTCACCCTTACAACCTGATGGGACAAGGCTTCGTTTGTTGCTTCTCAAACCTTTTGGAACTGCATCACAAATATGTGACACCTTTTACACACTTGAGCATTAAAAAAAAACTGTTTACAATTCATTTGCACTTTTTTATTTTCAATGAAATGTATTGTATCATATGTTTTAAACAAACTTTTTTCTGCTTGAAGTATGGGTATGCCTTACTTATAATTCAATCTACCATCTAGTGGTATAAAATCAAAAACTACAAAAAACTGCTGCAGATGTTTTAACAGATGTTTCCAGGTGCACAAGGCAGAAGCAGAGGGCAGGTCCATCGTGAAAACTACAAGAGTTATGTATAACGTGGCTATAACTAAGTAAAATATAGTCTTTTTTGTCTGGGCAGTGGGCTCTTGGGAGTGAGCAATTTGAACAGTGACCTTTTCTATTTTAAACTACAATAGAAAAAGTTAGATTAGCATGCTATATTATAGCTACATACCACAAGCATTATTCGAAAGCCTTGTTAACTATATAACATATTATAGAGAGATACATAGTGTGGTCATAAATCTTGGGTGGGAAGCTCCACTTGCGTTTGCCTGGTGTTAGCAACAGGTTAGCAATTGCCTTAGCCTCGGCTACAGCGGAGTGGGCGTAATTACCCACGCACGCGCTCATAATGCCCTCCCACGGGCTTACGATGCGACACTCCCTTTGCCCATTTTAGTAACATCCTCTGACGAAGGAGTCTGAAATGTCCGGATGTAATCGCCATTTTTTTGCCCTGACTTTGAGGCTATTTCGGCACCAATTTCGACCAATGGGCGGATAGCATCCATAATTATTATACAATCTATGGTTATTTGGCAACTCTAAAGTGTCCCTAGTGAATGAATGTGAGAGTGAATGGTTGTATGTCAGTGTCTGTCTCCAAATGTCAGCCTTGCGACTAACAGGCCACTCTCTAGGGTGTATCCCGCCTAATGCCCAAATGCCCAAAGTTGCTGGGATGGGCTCCAGTCACCCGCGACCCCTAACAGGACTAGGCAATAGAAAATAAAAAAAGTAATGAATGAGCCTCGATACAATCCCATGTGGCCACAATACAAATGGTAACGGTTCCCATAATGACTGTTTACATTTAGGTGGGACTGTTTGGTTAATCATTCATTCATTCATGAATGAATGAATGAATGTTTGGTTAATCAGTTGACCAGTAAGTAGCTCCTTCACTGTCCGCTGAAGGAGACCTTGTTTGAGTTGCAGCCTATCCCACTCTCTAAGGAGATTGTGGGCAAGTTGGGAGCGTTATCTGTCTAATCTCCTTAGTGGGTCTGGTTCCTTGTTGTAACCCCAGGGTACTGAAGGGCTGCATACTGTTGTTGGTGAGTTAGCCATTCGCTACCTTCATTAAAGATTGTAGTCACTTGTCTTGTATGAGCCTCTGGTCTGGCATCCTGTGTAAGTCTAGATAAAGCATCAGCATTCCTGTTGGCCTCCCCATGTCTGTATTTGATTGTGAATTAGTAAGTAAGTAAATTTTATTTATATAGCATCTTTCACAGATATAAATCACAAAGTGCTTTACAAAGTGCAATAAAGGAACAATAAAACTATGAGAATAAAAATTAAAACCACAAAATATTCAAAACATAAAAAACATAAAAAGCCCAATCAACTAAAAGCTTGTTTAAATAAAAGTGTCTTCAACTGCTTTTTGTTAGTTTAGTAATTTGTAATTAGTAATTTAGTCTAGTCATTTTTCAACTTCACCCAGCTGTGCTGTGTCCAAATGGAATAGTAGGTTGTTTGCTGTGAAGTCGGCTCTCTATTAATAGTCTTTGAATTTATCACAGCCTTTTTTAAAGAGTAACTAAACCCTAAAACAACTTTTTATTTAGTTAATGATCTGAACAAATGGGGCATTATTAGTGCTGTTCATTGATTTGAGTAAAAGTTTTGACATTTAAGTATAAAGTATATTAATTCTAAAATATATAGTGTAAAACTGTCCAAGTGCTGCCTTTCAAGTTGAATGATGGGTACCAGAGATGTATTTTTCCTTTTGAAGTTGCTTCCTCGCGTGACAAAAGCAGTTTCTACCAACGGTTCACCACCCACGCCCCTGGCTCCAGCTCACCACACCCTTGGCATTGGCTCACACCCCCGGCTATAAAAACATCATGTTCCTAATTAGAGAGTATTAAAAACATCAGGCTAGGTATATTAGCATGTACTTGTAGTGTTGCTGGTTGCAACAGCACTGCTGAACTGCATTGCTTTCTAGTTGAGTTGGAAATTAGGTGCCAGTGGTTGCATGCACTTGGCCTGGAACACCGTGAGTTCCTGCTGAGAGCTGGAGTTTGCAGCGGGCATTTAAAGCGGGATTGCTTCTCCAACGCAATGGAGGTGGAAATGTGCTTCTCCAAACAGCTCCCGCTGAACAGTAACACAGAGCCAAACGCTGATGCTGCATGGATTCCCACCACCGCAGCGGCGTCTTGATGTGAGTAAACATCTCACATTTTTAATCTCAATTTATGTTTCTTCCCAGTAAAGCTAAAGTTAATTATTCAATTTTGTCATGTTGCTAGTTAGGTAAAGTATGCTAAATGTTAGCTTCAGCTGCTCCTGATACCGGGCTAACGCGCTAATGAGGGCTGCTGTTGATACGTGTGTCCCAGTACACACAGACATCTAGCTTTACTCTATCACCGAATATTCCATTTGTTATTTCTCGTACACGGGCAGCACTCTGCTGGACTTGTAGTAGAGATGCAGCACTTAGCACAAAAGACCTGTATTACGGTCCAAATGAGTCGAACATATTTAAAAGAGGACACAGGAGGCAAAACAGTTAATTTCAAACATTGTTTTTATTCATTTAATTTTAAGACTGTTAAGCTTTTTTATATCTTGATGTTTTACTCTTTTTAGTTATTATTAAAAAGACTCCAAAACCCTCCCGTGCCCCCCCAAAAAATGGAAAGTATCAAAGAAAAGGTGGACCTGGTGAGCCGGCCAAACAGAACATAAAGGAAGGAGTGACACCGGGCCAACCCTGTACAGGGTCGTAGAAGCCGGTGCCAACTCCTCTACCTCCCTACACAACACAACCCCCCATTACTAACCTGAACAAAAGAAAGAACGAAAAATCAGAACGCCGGTCCCACCAGGCCAAACAAAAACAAGGCTAGGCTAACCAAGGACTAAAGAGGCATGGAACAAGCCGACTGCGCTTACCAGCGTTGACACCGGAACAGCTGGGGCGGAAACAAGCAAGATCGAGCAAACCCTCTCAGGTGACTTATATAGGCTCTGGGGAGCCTAAAAAAGAAAACTAAATATATATATATAAAAGAAAAAAAATCCAAACTATGAAAACCACCAAATAAGAAATATACAAAAGAGATAAACAATTAACAAAATTACTACATAAAATAAAGAAAGGTGCACCGGCACCTAACAACCTGTCACTGGCTCGACAGGTTTTGACTCAACACAGACTCAAAAACTGTCTCAGACTTGTGCATTTTGTGTCAACTTTGCTAATATGTGCGCGCACCATCTGTGTATGTTGTTTATCTCCCCGGGGGGTAACCGAGCTAAGTTGGTGCTGCAGAGGGGTGTACCACAGGATGCGGCCAACCAGACCGACCCAGTAATTATTTAACCTTTTATTTAACCAGGATAGTCCCACTGAGATTACAAATCTCTTGCAGGGGAGTTCTGTTTAGGGGGGAATGTTGAAAATGTTTCTGGTGGTAGAGGAAACCAGAGTACCCGGAGGAAACCTACGCAGACACAGGGAGAACATGCAAACTCCACACAGAAAAGCCCTGCCCTGGATGGGAATCAAACCCAGGACCTTCTTGCTGTGAGGCAGGCACGCTAACCACTTTGCCACTGTGTCATTAATAGTAATAGTGTCACTATTACCATTACTACTATCACTATCACTCCTCACATAAATAAATGAATACAATACTGTAATTGTAAACAATAACACAAATCATTTGTTTTGTCAAAGATGACCAGAGAAAGCCTGAACCAGTCGCGGCAGATCTGCAGGTGTGCAGGCAAACATGAAGCCTAGTGGGAGAAGCAAAGGTGAGTTTGAATACTATGAAGCTTTTGTATGTTTAGTTTTATTCTTTATTTCTCAGGCACCATGTACAAATACATTAATCTCACAAGAAAATATTGTAATAGCTACAGTGTTCTTGTATTGTGTATTGTTCAACTGTTCTGTACCTGTGATAAGAAAGGGGGCGCTGTGGGTTTAAAGAAGAGAGGTGCGTAGTAGCAAAGAAGAAAAGTGTCGGGGGGAGACTTTTGTTGTTCTGTGTTGTTCAGAGTTTTGAGAGAGAGTTCAGCGTGAGCTGTGGCTGAGACAGCAGCTCCTGTTACCTTAGCTTGTTAATACAGCATTTCTGAGTTCTCCAATTCGACTGGTTACTTCACTGAGTGAGCGGGGGGTACTACAATATATACTTTGTACCAGATTTAGAACTTCAGACTGTCCAGGAGCTGATTCCATTGTTTGATGGTTTAAAATGAAAAGGCTGATTGTGCAAAGGAAGAGCAACTTTTAGGGATTGTGCGGATTTTCTGGGTTGTGGACTGAGATGTTTGGGTCTCATCATATACTCAACGCAACGCAACAATAACAAATTATTTGTTAAACTCTTGTTTTTGCAGCCACTCAGGCCAGAAGACACTGATGGAGCTGTCTTTCCCAGCATCCCAGGGCTAGCTCTGCACCAATAAAGAGGAAATAATGTGTGGTTTCCACCGATGACTCCAGCTACCGTCCAGATGTACGCGGGAGCACCACCAACTGTACAACACATTTTTCAGTATATATATATATATATATATATTTTTTTACTGTTATAGTGCTATTACTTGTTTTAAAAAACTCAAACCCAAGAACACATGGGGTGTGTGAAATTTGTTTTTTTACTGTCATTAAAATGGTCTAATTTAAGAAATAAAAGCATGTATATATTTTTATTTTACTTTCAGGACCTTACTGTTCCTGTGTCACTTCACTGTTAAAGATACTTCATCCTTCAAGTTTGCTGCTGTCTAACATCTCTTATATTCAGTCTTTGAAAACAGCAGTTAGCACTATAGTTTCTGAGACTTAGCTTTACTTTGCTGACTAAATTTAGACTAATGTAAACACTACTACGCTGTTAAATACACTCAAGATTCTTTAAAAATTTTAAACAGCTCATGAAGTTATGATCAGCCTGTGTAACACTGGCTCTTGCATTTCACCATTTCCGCTCCCAATAAGTGCAACTAACAGTGACTTTCAAACACAAAGTAAAAAGCCTGGCCATAGCTGTTTGTCATCTACTCCTCTCTGTCCTGACTGTGCAGGATGGTTAGCACACCCAAGGTTTCACCAGCACCACCTGCTTCTGGTGAGGAGGCAGTGCCCAAGGATGTAGGGGGTTAGGAGCTACTACTTTCAATTTAATCTAAAGACTTGAATATTATTTTGTAAGAGCTCACTGTAAAATACACTAAAAAAAGTGCAGATTTATGTCTCAGACATTATGAGCAAGTGTGTCAGTTTCAAAGTCTTTTTTTTATAAATATGTTTTATTTGATAATTTACAAAGTTTTCAACCTACCTTGGAATTACTGACATTTTTTATTTATATTGAGTGTATGTGTATATATAAAATAAGTAAAAACAATCCCTAAAGAATAAAAGAATTATGGAAAGGCAGTTTGAGGAAAGGGTGTCATTTAGACATTCATTTGTAAATGTTTATGTTGATACATGTTCATTTTCATAGCTGATTTTATAATGCATGTTTTTATACAATTGTTTTGTATTTAACTCCAGAGATAAATGCTTCTTTATATTTCAATGTTTTATTTTTTTATATATATATATATTTTTATATTTAGTGATACTGCTTAAAAGGCTGGATGGGCTGTTGTGAAGCCAACTCACCAACCTGTCACACCTGTGAATTACCTACAACATGAGAAACAATGTTTATCACTACTTAGTTGGGATGTAAATATTTTATTTGGTGAGGGTTGTGTCTTTTGTTCATATTCCTTATTAAATTAACTGGACTTAACAATGGTCTTATTTCATAGCTATACCTTGGATATCTCTCTATCACACATTCTCTCCCAGGACCAGTGAGCTGGTTGTTGGGAGTTGGGGGCGGCAGTAGCTCAGTGGTAGAGCGGCCGTCCTTCAACCGGAAGGTAGTAGGATCGATTCCCGCTCTCCCCACAGTTCATACTGTTGTTGTGTCCTTGGGCAAGACACTTAACCCACCTTGCCTCGTATGAATGTGTAAGAATGTTGAAGGTGATGGTCGGAGAGTCCGTAGGCGCAGAATGGCTGCCACGTCTCTGTCAGTCTGCCCCAGGGCAGCTGTGGTTACAGATGTAGCTTACTACCACCAGTGTGTGACTGTGGAGTGAATGAATAATTGATATGTAAAGCGTCCTTGAGCTCTGGAAAGGCGCTATATAAATATAACAATTATTATTATTATTATTATTAGCTGCATTGCCCACAGGTGCACTGGTTGAGACAAGAGTTTTTTAACAGTTGTAGAGAGAGACCTGAAATCTCTGTTCTGTGTGTAATTATTAACATTAAATCAAACCAAAATCAAACTAAATGCATAGGTTAGCAATTTTTGAAACTACGTTAGCATTTGCTGAGCATTAGCCTAAATTAGACAATGCTAACGTTTTATCATTGGCCTCGTTCTCGCTTGCGCTGCAAGACTTCGCTCTTTAACTTTGGGAGTTGTTGAGACCGCGGTTTGAGCCAGCAGCACAAATTGATAAGGCTCTAGCCCTGTGGGCACAGAAAAGTCCTCCACTTAGAAGGACCGCTCCGTAGCAAAGCTACTCACGCCCCTCCAGTCTCCATCTTTGCGAGTCTGACAGCTGCTGTCAATCAATCCGTCACTGCGGGTCTCAGGTGCACGCCCCCGCTAAGCCCCGCACTCATTTTGTCCCCTCTGTCTCTGCTGGGCTCTAACCACTTTTCCGGCATTTTTCAAATATTGTCAGTGGGTGGAGTTAGGCTCTGACCAGGGGTTTAGTTACACTTTAACGCCAAAAGTTCCAAGCTGTAGTTTTGGTCATTTTTAGCAGGGTGTAGCTGGCATATGCAATGAGTCTTCTTTGGGTTCTTCCTGATAATGTGGCCCGAAAGTATTACCTTTTTTTGGAAAAGGTGGCACTGTGATTTGATTCAGTCCATTTTTGCCAGCCTTTCAATGACTTGTTCTAAATGAGCGAGATAAGACTAAGTCAGGAAAGAACACAATGATATCATCAAGATGGATCAGGAGGAGATCAGGAGGGACTCATTTATCATACCATCCAAGCATCTATTCATTAACCTCTGAAACGTGGCTGGTGCATTACAAAGGCCGAATGACATTCTTTCAAATTCATACAGACCTAATGGGGTTGTAAAAGCAGTCTTCTACCACTTGAGACAAGTGAGAGACACTTCGATCCTAGGTAGAGGGAAAGTATCCTTGTGTGTAAGAGCATTTAATTTCCGATATTTAACACAGCGTCAAGACCCATCCTTCTTTCTTACCCGGACAATGGGAACAGACCATGGGCTGGAGCTTCGGGTGTGGTTCCAGTGGGGATTTGATGAGGTACAGCACTGGTGTGGTCAAAGTCGTCCTCTTCCATGGCAAAAACAGAGCACTGTTGTATCAGCTCCTCCATTTTACACTGTTGTTCAAGGCTGAGCAGGGTGACTGGTGGCACTTGAGCTGTTCTACCATCTACTTCAACCATGTCAGGACCGTGTCCCTAAGTGTCAGTTCTTGGCTGTTGCAAATCTGGTCAGGAGAAATAAAAAAAACTGAAGCAAGTGCCTGTCTCTGTGGTGTTGTCATTTCCATTGTAGTATGTGACTACACACCAAAAAGAAAATAGCCTACCTAAGGGATTTTTAGTTGATTTGTCGCTTGAAGGGTCAAAATAAGGTTCCCTCATTATCCCATCTACAAAGAGCTGATAAAAGGTTCAGAGTTCTTTTCAAGTGTGCTATTTGCATTTGCAAACTGTTGCTGTCAACTCTCAATATGAGATCCAAAGAGCTGTCACTATCAGTGAAGAACGCCATCATTAGGCTGAAAAAACAAAATAAACCCATCAGAGAGATAGCAAAAACTTTTGTGGCCAAATCAACTGTTTGGAACACCCTTAAATAGAAAGAATGCACCGGTGAGCTCAGCAACACCAAAAGACCTGGAAGACCACGGAAAACAACTGTTGTGGATGACCGAAGAATTCTTTCCCTGGTGAAGAAAACACCCTTCACAACAGTTGGCCAGATCAAGAACACTGTCCAGGAGGTAGGTGTATGTGTGTCAAAGTCAACACTCAAGAGAAGACTTCACCAGAGTGAATACAGAGGGTTCACCACAAGATGTAAACCACTGGTGAGCCTCAAAAACAGGAAGGCCAGATTAGAGTTTGCCAAACAACATCTAAAAAAGCCTTCACAGTTCTGGAACAACATCCTATGGACCGATGAGACCAAGATCAACTTGTACCAGAGTGATGGGAAGAGAAGAGTATGGAGAAGGAAAGGAACTGCTCATGATCCAAAGCATACCACCTCATTAGTGAAGCATGGTGGTGGTAGTGTCATGGCGTGGGCATGTATGGCTGCCAATGGAACTGGTTCTCTTGTATTTATTGATGATGTGACTGCAGACAAAAGCAGCAGGATATATTCTGAAGTGTTTCAGGAAATATTATCTGCTCATATTCAGCCAAATGCTTCAGAACCTATTGGGAAAAAAAGGTTGAAGTAAAAGCATCTGGACTCAGTTTTCAAGGTGAAGACATTTCATCTTAGGGCACAGTGGCTCAGTGGTAGAGCGGTCGTTCTTCAACCGGAAGGTAGGCGATTCAATTTCCGCTCTCTCCACAGTTCATACCGTAGTTGTGTCCTTGGGAAAGACACTTAACCCACCTTGCCTACAGTGGTGTTCCAGCTGTAAGACTGATAAAAGGAACCTTAATGTAAGTCGCTTTGGATAAAAGCGTCAGATAAATGACTAAAATAAATGATGGTAAATGTCTCTAATTCCAAGAGACTTTATCAATTCTGAGATCAACTGGTAGGAGAGCTGAACTTATATCTCTAGAGGGAGGAGTTTCCCCTGAAACCAAACCTGATGGACCAGGCTGTTCTGGTCTCATGGTCGTTGGCTCTGAAAGGGAAGTGTCACTCCTCCCTCAGTGCTCAGGGCCTGCTCCTGTGTAGCCATGATGAGTGCCTCTGTGCTGTCCTTCAGTCCCGCCCGTTCTAGCCATTGGTAGGGTTTCTTGATATCAGCCACTTCTGTTATGTTCCGGTGGTACATCCCATGTAGGTGTTTGTCCTCCCATGATGGTCCCTCCTCCAGCTCCTCTTCCTCTGTTCACCCATTGCCTGAAACATTCACTGAGAATGTCATCTGTTGGGGCCTTATCTTTGATGTACTTGTGGATCTGGGATGTTTCATCCTGGATAGTGGCTCTCACACTCACTAGTCCACGGCCGCCTTCTTTACGGCTAGTATACAGTCTCAGGGTGCTGGATTTGGGATGGAACCCTCCATGCATGGTGAGGAGCTTTCGTGTCTCAACGTCTGTGGTCTGTATCTCTTCCTTTGGCCACCTTATTATTCCTGCAGGGTATCTGATCACTGGCAGGGCATAGCTGACTTGAGCTGACTTCTTAGGACTTGCCTTACTCATTGGAGGTATTTGGCAGTTGCTGTTTTCCTTGTTACCTCTTCTTTGCCATTTGCCTGTGGTATTCCAAGGTACATGTGACTATACTCGATGTCTGCTATTGTTCCTTCTGGGAGTGAAACCCCTTCTGTGTGGACTACCTTCCCTCACTTTGTCACAATTCGACTACACTTCTCAAGCCCGAATGACATCCCAATCAATGTCAGAGCTGTAGATCCTGGTGGTCCCATTCCTGGGTTGGTATCCATAGCCAGTCTTGTTAATTATTTGGCTGGTATATGCCACATTTGATGGATACTTGTGCAAGTGTCTTGCCAATGGCATCAAGGGTGGTTTTCCACAGCCTCATCAAGTTTGCAATGAAGTCTCTTAGAGTCCTGTTGATGTTGTACATTCAGGATCCAAGCATTCAGTGATCCATGTGTGTGGCATTGACCATTGGGTCATATGCTTTCTTGTAATCAATCCAGGCAGTGCACAGGTTGGCGTGTCGAGTTCTGCAGTCTTGGGTGACTGTTCTGTCAACCAGGAGTGGGTGTTGGCTCCTCTGAGAGACAGGTTATTGGCCGATAGTAGCTTGGGACTTTGTAGGATACCCTTTGTGGGATCCTTCAGGATCAGGATTGTACGCCCTTCGGTAAGCCATTCAGGGTGCGTCCCATCCCTTAGCAGCTGGTTCATTTGTGCTGCAAGGCGCACATGGAGTGCAGTGAGCTTCTTTAGCCAGTAGGTGTGGATCCTGTCAGGGCCCAGTGCTGTCCAGTTTTTCATACCTGAGACTCTTTCTTGGATGTTTGCCACTGTGATGGTAACTGGATTCTGTTCAGGGAGGTTGCTGTGGTCCTCTCTCAGAGCCACCAGCCACTGTGCATCGCTGTTGTGTGATGCCTCCCTCTTCCATATACTTTTCCAGTATTGTTCAGTTTCCGGCCTTGGAGGGTCTGCTCTGCTGTTATTACCCTGCCATTGAGCGTACACTTTCACAGGTTGAGTTGTGAACAGCCGGTTTATTCTTCTGGCTTTCGTGTACCTTAGGCGGCTGGCCAAGGCTTAGGAGACTTTGTTTGGCAGTTTCAAGTGCTTCAGGTATGGGCATCTGGTTGTACCTCTTGGGTAAATGTTTTCTCATTGCACCTTTCTTGTCCTCTGTCAGTTGGCTCACTTCTCTTCTCTCTTAGCCTCCAGCCTTCGTTTCCATGGTGGATACTGTTTCCCATAGTTGCTCTTAACATCTTGAGGATCACTGCTGCTGAGTTATATAGCAGCTCATTGGTTTCAATGATGGTTGTGGTAGGGATCGCACTCATTGCTGCCTTCACATCTTCTAGGAGACTTTCTGATGGTACTTCACTTAGCCGTTGTAATTGCCGTCGGTGTTGCCATGATCTTGTCTTTTAGGTCAGTCGCTGCCTCGTTCAGCAATATTGCTCTTTTTGGGGCTTCATACCCAATCTCCGGTTGGGGAGCCCCTGTTGGCTCCCCTCTGACCTCTCATCCTGGCTCCCCCCTGCTGTAGCATTTGTGTTGTATCTCGTTAATCTCAAGTGATAGCAGCTGCCGCTTGTGGATGTTGGAAAACTGAGCTACTAGTTGCTTCTATGTAAGCCTTGATTGTGGGTTTCGAAGTAACCATTCATTCCACATCCTATAATGCAGGAAAAGATGTAGGAAGTGTCTGGGGAGTAGGAGTGTCTGTGGAGAGGAATGTGTGGGTGTCTCTGCTCAGACTGCTTCCCCGCGACTTGGCCCTGGATAAGCGTAAGAAGATGGATGGATGGAAAATTATTAACTTTTTGTGTTTTTTGTCATATTGTGAAATCAAGCTCTAAACACAAAAACTGGCATTTAAGGGGTAAAATATTAGAATCACAATAAATATCTGTTATGTATGGTGAGGAAAAATTGGAATTATGAACAATTAGATAATAAGTTTATGGAGTTTATTATTGGAGCATTTTTTTTTTTTTTTTTGTGCGATAAGGCCACAGGTGTAACACAAACCCTAGGGGTTTAGGAAGGTTAAATATCGATATCATTATGTTGGTATTGATATTATTGATATTTGGATCAATCAACCCACCATAGGCTCAGTCATTTGTGGGCGTGTTCGTGGGCAGTCTGCTTGTACAAGGAGTATGTTCAACAGCAGTGTCTATAAAGAATTACAGCAGTAAAAAAAACATGCAAGTCAAATAATCATGCTTAAAACTAGTAAAATTCAAACTCAATATTAACCCCAATATACTTCATACACCACGTACAATTTCCCATCTCCCTCTCTCCCATAAACAATATTGCTCATGTTGCAGATGGTTCTCATAGGTTCTAGTAGCTTCATTACTTTGCTCATCCCTAAAGTCTGTACCTCATTCCAGTGAGCTGCCTTTCACTGGACTCATTTACAAAAGATGCAAAATATGCTGAACATATTGCTATTTGGTGATGAATGGTATGATATTGTTTCACATTGTCACCTTTATATATAGTTATAGATGTATTCCTTTTTTGCGTATATTTTCTGTCAGCTTTTGTTGTAAATGAGAGTTGGTTAAATAAAGATCAAATAACCTTGAAATTAACAACTGTGTGATTTTGTGTTGTAGGGCATATGATAAACATGGACTCGGGCGTCAAACAGACGCAGGATCAAGCAGTTCTGGTCAGTCCTGTTTTGGACCAGCAGGACTGGAGCTGTGTGAGGCTGGTTTATCAGATCACAGGAAACGGCTCTCTGCTGCTTCACCTCAGACCACACCTTGACACTTTCGACTACACTCTATGGACGGCCAGCAGAGCCTCAGACAGCTGGCTCATTGCAAGTGTGGACTTACCCAACACCAGTGAGCCCTGCCAGGTAACGTCACCGGCTGATCAAAGTGTTTTCATTTGAGTACAAATTAAATTCACTCAACAACTCTAAACCAATGTAAAGGCAGAGTGTCATTTTCAGCTCAGGAACAGTAATGAAACTAAAATGGTCCCAAACTTGCACTACCATCTAAGCATTATCTAAGCACACACACAGAAGTTCAGTGCACTGAAGGCCGTAAGTGTGCAAGGATCTAACCAAAGCCATTCAATAGAAGAACTGGGACAGTCATATCAATTGTCTACGTAACTTTTGTCATGAACAAAATAAGATTAAACAGATAAAAGATCAACTAGCGCCATCCTTAGCTAAAATAGTCATAAAGACGACAACAGCAGGTAGTTTGGAAATTTTGTTAACAAAATTGTGAAAAAGCTCACTGTGCTCCTGGTTGAAACTGAGAAATGGAGTTTTTAAGTAATAGATTGATTGGTCCGACCCAAACACTCTCAATTGCCAGGATTTGGTTCCAAAACCCACCTCCTTCCAAGGACTGAGTCAAAGTACCAAGGATGCATCTGTGGATCCGCAAGTGTTTTAAAAAAGGCAGTAGAAGAGGAAGTGCGGCTTAAAGTGGAGAATTTTTAGTTTAAATACAAGTGTAGATTTTCTGTGTTCATAGAAGATGTTTTATTATAGACCTTGTATATTCTGTACTTACTGCTTATTGCACTTCTGGTTAGATGCTAACTGCATTTCGTTGCCTTGTACCTGTACTTGTGTAATGACAATAAAGTTGAATCTAATCTAATCTAATCTTTATTTTGAAAATATTTGCCCAGTAAACTAAGCAGTTTTATTTCACATTAGTAATATTTTCTAACCGTTGTCATGTCAGCTGATGTTGCTATAGACTTTTGAGTTACTCATTCAGAACATATCACATTCAGCTGCTCTCTTGCCTTGAATAAATTAAGTAAATATCAGCTAATGTAACTATTCAGCTTCACAAATTTTTTTGTCTTTTCATTAGCCATGGATCAATCTCAGACACACATTAGACTGTAATTTAAAAATAATTTGTTTGATTTTTCATTATATTCATTTTGTATTATATACACAATTATACTACACACATGGACAAAATTGTTGGTACCCTTCGGTCAATGAAAGAAAAACTCACAATGGTCACAGAAAAAACTTATTCTGACAAAAGTAATAATAAATAAAAATTCTATGAATGTTAACCAATGAAAGTCAGACATTGCTTTTCAACCATGCTTCAATGGAATTATTTTAAAAAATAAACTCATGGAACAGGCCTGGACAAAATTGATGATACCCCTAACTTAATATTTTGTTGCACAACCTTTTGAGGCTATCACTGCAATCAGACGATTCCTGTAACTGTCAATGAGACTTCTGCACCTCTCAGCAGGTATTTTGGCCCACTCCTCATGAGCAAACTGCTCAGTTGTTTCCGGTTTGCAACGTCTTTTACCAGAAGGCATGTTTCAGCTCCTTCCAAAGATGCTCAATAGGATTGAGGTCAGGGCTCATAGAAGGCCACTTTAGAATAGTCCAATGTTTTCCTCTTAACCATTCTTGGGTGTTTTTTGCTGTGTTTTGGGTCATTGTCCTGTTGCAAGACCCATGACCTGCGACTGAGACCAAGCTGTCTGACACTGCCCAGCACATTTCTCTCTAGAATCCCTTGATAGTCTTCAGATTTTATTGTACCCTGCACAGATTCAAGACACCCTGTGCCAGATGCAGCAAAGCAGCCCCAGAACATAACAGAGCCTCCTCCATGTTTGACAGTAGAAACAGTGTTCTTTTCTTGATATGCTTCATTTTTCCGTCTGTGAACATAGAGCTGATGTGCCTTGGCAAAAAGTTCCATTTTTGTCTCATCTGTCCATAGGACATTCTCCCAGAGGCTTTGTGGCTTGTCAACATGTAGTTTGGCATATTCCAGTCAAGCTTTTTTATGATTTGTTTTCAACGATGGTGTCCTCCTTGGTTGTCTTCCATGTAGTCCACTTTGGCTCAAACAACGACGGATGGTGCGATCTGACACTGATGTTCCTTGAGCATGGAGTTCACCTTGGATCTCTTTAGAAGTCTTTCTGGGCTCTTTTGTTACCATTCGGATTATCCGTCTCTTTGATTTGTCATCAATTTTCCTCCTGCGGCCACGTCCAGGGAGGTTGAATACAGTCCCATGGATCTTAAATTTCTGAATAATATGTGCAACTGTAGTCACAGGAACATCTAGCTGCTTGGAGATGGTCTTATAGCCTTTACCTTTATCATGCTTGTCTATAATTTTCTTTCTATTCTCCTGCGACAACTCCTTCGCTTCCTCTTGAAGTTGAGTGTTGAGTGTGGTACACACCTTGTCACCAGACAACACAGTGACTACCTGAAGCCCTATAAATAGGCCCACTGACTGATTACAAGATTGTATACACCTGTGATGCTAATTAGTACACACACCTTGAATTAACATGTACATTTGGTCACATTATTTACAGTCTTTTCTAGGGGTACCATCAATTTTGTCCAGGCCTGTTCCATCAGTTTATTTTTTTAAATAATTCCGTTGAAGCATGGTTGAAAAGCAATGTCTGACTTTCATTGGTTAACATTCATAGAATTTTTATTTATTATTACTTTTGTCAGAATAAAGTTTTTTCTGTTACCACTGTGAGTTTTCTTTCATTGACTGAAGGGTACCAACATTTTTGTCCACGTCTGTATATATCGAACATTCCCAGCCAACTCTGGCCTGGCTGAATTTGATTGTTGAATTGTGGTCTCCTGTACTTTGCAGATTTTGTTGGAGGGAAAAATTGAGAGAGGATCACAGAACAGTGTGGCCATCTTTGAGATTCACATTGTTACTGGTTACTGCATCGGTCAGTGTTTAGATGTGATGTAATTTAAAAACATATAATGCAAGTTTTTCATAAATCAGACTTTTCACACTCTGTGCTGAGATGTGACACTTGTCTTTGCTGTCACCAGAGTGTAACTTTGAGGAGCATCACTTGTGCGGCTACAGTAACAGCTGGAATCCAAATGTCAACTGGTATGTGGGCGGGAGCCCGGCCACAGAGTCCAACCTGCTGCAGGAGCACAGGGACCACTCTCAGAGAGGTACTGCAGATGACACGGTAAAACAAAACTCAGCAAAACCATTATTTATAGCTGACAACACATTGGCATCTTGAAAATATCCCATGTTACTGTGGGGGAGCTGGCCAAAGTGGTCAAAAGTAGGAGGCAGACTGAAGGAACCATCAAACCCAATTTATTTTGCACCGTGGTAGACATGGAAAAATTATACATATTTACAAAAACATAACTGAGCTTAACTAAGTCAAAAGCAACAGAAATTAACACAATTGCAAAACCCCATGTGTACCAGGCTACACTTTCCTTCAATTACTCCTAGTCAGCTTTTATACTCTCCCAGCAGGTAAGACCCCTCACCTGGACAGGTCTACCTGACTTTAAGGTAAGGTCAAGACTTTACCTGTTTGCAAAGGGTAAATATTAGCTTCCTTCAAAGATGATTTAAGTCCCATACATTATCACAGTGTTTAACTAAGACTACAAACACAAAAAACGTAATCACAATACACAAATACATTAAACTCAAAATACCCCACACACATAATCTGGCCCATGACCTCCCCCTGAGGTTATAAAAATGGCCAACATGGCCAGCCCCCTCTTTGACCTAACCATGTGGTGGAACAGGTAAGTTTGTAGATGAATGATTTTAACTAAAATGTACCAACTTATAATAAAACATATTTAACAGAACTGTGTGTTGTGTAATAATTAACTGGAGAACTAAATACGAACTAAACAAACAAACCTGGGATAGTTTAGTTTAGCTGTATTGTTGAGATGGCATTGATTGTAAATGAACACATGCATGAAATGAACAAATACATAAACTAAAGCTGAATTATGGGACAAACCCACTTTGTCACAGTTACACTCCTCTGTATCAATAGTTTAGTATTTTATATACTTTTAGGACCATGTGCAAAATAGAAAAACAAGAAAGGATATTTAACAGTAAAGAACTCGAATTAATTAAAAAAAAGCAAAGGTATGCATTTCTTTATATATATTTTAGTTTGAAAAGTCTGGACCCCGCAGCATCGTGACAAAACAAGCTGGCCCTAGAGCCAATTTAGATGATGACCCCTTGTGTAAACCTTGGTGCAGACTAGGGTGCCCGCTTTCGGGTGTTGAAAAAAAAGAGTTAAACATGTTTTGCAAAGCTTTATAGTCAATATGTCTTAATTTTTTGTTAGTTTGTTAGTTGATGCTGTTTGCGATAAAGATTGTTTGCTGTTAACTAAAAGCTAACGCTAGCTGTGTGGGTTTAATTCAGCTGATTTAAATCACTTTTTCATCGTCCAACTGCACTAAATCAACCACGCTCCAGTTTTTAGGTGAGTACATTTCTGCATGTGTTAAAATACTGTTCAGAATGTATACAGTTGGCTAAACTATTGAGCTTTTGTTAAATGCCCCGAAGGTGACTGCTAAAGGCCTAACTTACTGCTCCACCGTTTTAACAATAGTTTAATACAATACACTGGACCAAACTTGGTTTTGTAACCTAACCTTCAATTAGAAAGGTACAATGGTCTTAAACAGTTTGGTGTTTGTGCTGGTAATAAGCTGTTTTTGTAGTTATAACCTACACATTTAGACCTGAAGCTAATTTTTTACTTTGTTTTTTTGTAAGATGAGGATAAATGTCTCTGACTGAATAATTACTGTTTAGTTTGCACACCCAGTAAAGGTTATAGTAAAATAATAATAAAAGCAAAAATTAGAAGTGGGCTTAATGTACTCTTTTACAAAGATCTGGGTTGTGCCATTTTAGTAAATACATCTGACATATGTCTATTTTATGAAAATAGATATTGTTCTCTCTCCACAGATTTCCTAAAGGTGATGCTGTCAGACTGAGGCTGATCAGAAGAAAGGCTATTGGTTATGGTGTGAGCACTTTGAAGAGGATATTCAGACAAAGGTAGGTGTTACATTACATTAAACATTACACCTGCAATGCCCACTAACCTTTGAGACTTTTTACTCTAGATCAGTGTTTCCCAAACTTTTTTTCTGGGGACCCACATTTTAAAGTCGATAAATCCTTGTGACCCAATAAACATTAGGCCCATATAGTTCATATATCGCAAAGAGAATTTATGCATTAACAAAATATGTATGACCATTTTTAAGGTCAGTTAAGCTTCCACTTAACTATTTAAAAGAGATACAGATATTTGACAAAGCATTTATTTACCTGTTGTTGACAATAAGTAAAATGCAGAGGTGAAATGAGAAAGGAAGAGCTGACAGGGCATCTCATTGTTTTTATATTCTCATCATTACAGTGTACACAATTTATACCTAATGAGACAAAGTGCAAAATAGGGCAGTTAATCATTTATTTTTCTTCCTATCATCAATAAAACCAGACAGAATCAATGCATGCCTTTCATATAACATTCAATGCTTTGCACATCTACCAGAATAATATGAACAAGTTTCTTACTGAAATATTTTTTTATGCACCCACTGTAATATACACATTTTATAAAGGGCACAGTATGACAGGCTCTCATTTTTTCTTCTCAAAACAAGAATATGAATGCAAACAATCTTTAGAACAATAGTAATATGAACCTTCAGAGCTATCAAAAACATGCTTTTTTAAGTTTTTTTTTTTTTTATGTTGGTCAGGCAGAAGAAGAGTAATGTTTAAGTGCACCAGTCCTTATCATCAGTTTCACCAAATCAAGGCAGTTTACCCGGCTAATGGGAGAGATGGGCCTGCTTGTTTTTTATAATTACATTCCAGTTTGGTGTACATGAGGAGTGCAACACGCATATCAGGTGCAGCATTACTGAGAACCCAAATTCACATTTGTATGTAGTTGTAAAAGGAATAAGCAACAGTATGCTTGCCTTGCTTAAGACAGGGTATTCAGATGAAATGCTTACCCAAAATGATGATAATGTCATGGATTCATGTCTTCTTTTAAGTGTCTGGTCACTGCTCAGCTGTAACAGTTCAGTTTCTTCAGAAGCAGTTAGTCCAAGCTACAGCAGTGACTCTGGACTTTCAAAATCAAAGGGATTTTGGATCCACCTTTTATCATGCAAAATGTCATATCTGTCCTTAGGGAAATAGTGCTCAAAGTTATTAATGAGTGCAACTATGTATTAGTCCAGTCAGGTGTTTCACTTGTGTGTCAGTGACATCATTTTCCTCTATGTGCTGTAACCATAGATTGTATAAATATGGATGATATCTGCCCATTGGTCCCCTATTCACCAATATTGTCATTACGAATGGGCAATAAAATGGCCGTTACATCCGGGCTTTTTCCATAGTAAAACAATAGTTTTTAGATAGCATAAACAAACATATTGATAAAAAATTCACCCTCAAAGGAAGGCCGATTGTGGACGGAGGTATATCGCTGTGTTTCGCTGTAAAATCACCGTATGGCGGCGCCCTTACACGAGGACTATTTTAGAGGTTCCATGGGAGAGGCTTGGCTGTAACACAGTAGGGAACATGTAGTGACTGGGTTTTAGACTTCTGAGTCGTGCAAGCCACAGCTTTAGAGACTTTTGAAGGGTAAGAATGTGTTTCCAGTTTTGGAAAACATCATCATTCTGTCCTTGCAGTTTCATAGCTCGTTGAGAGATGAAAAGATATCCGCCAGATATGACGCTGTAAAAAGCCATTCTTCAGTGAACAGCTCTGCAAGTGAAGACTTTTTCTCAAGGAGAAAAGCATGAATTTCATTTCTCAGTTCATATATTCTTGTGAGGACTCTACCTTTGGAGAGCCAGCGCACTTCAGTATGAAACAGTAAATGGGTGTGGTCTGCCCCCATGCTGGCGCACAGCTGATCAAAAAGCCGACTGTTGAGTGCGCTGCCTTTAATAAAGTTCACAACACGAATGACTTCTTTCAATGTTTTGTCAAACTCGGGGGGTATTCCTTTGCATGCCAAAGCCTGGCGGTGAATGAAACAGTGATTCCACACGATGTCTTTACCAGCTGCCTCCTTGATTCTTTTCACAACTCCGCTGTTTCTGCCCGTCATATTTGCAGCCCCATCACTCGTTATGCTTTTACAGTTGGCCCAGCTCAACCCGCACTCTGTAACCACGTAGTTATTCAGTACAGAAAATATCTGTTCACCTTTCGTTCCAGTAGGAATATTCAAGCAACATAATAAATCCTCCACAAATTCTGTTTCCCACACATACCTTACGTATACCAACAAAGTTGTGCAGTTCGAGACGTCGGTGCTTTCATCCAGCTGGATTGAAAATTCCTTCAATCTTGTTATGAGCTGTTGCTCAAGATTGTCTGAAATGTCATTTATCCTTCGGGAAACTGTGTTGTTACTCAGGGGGATGCATTTTAATTTTTGTGCGGTTTTTTCATCAATAACCGTGCTCACCATGTCTATTGCGGCAGGCAGAATTATTTTTTCTGCAGCAGTATGGGGCTGCTTCTCTTTGGCCACGCGGTAAGAAACCATGTATGATGCTAGCTGGGCTTTGTCATTTAATGTCACATTTCTACGGAGAAGCTCAGCTGATGATTCAATCTCCTGTGCCTTCCTTTGAAAGAAATACAGAGGTTTCTTTGCCAAGTCGAAGTGAAGTGTTTCCAAATGTCTTTTTAGTTTAGTTGGTTTTAAACTCTCATTTGTGAGTTTTTCGCTGCATATAACATACATGGGTCGAGCTTCTTGGTTCGTTTTGGAATAATTAACAAAACCATATTTCAGAAAGTAGTCTTTATATGGCCTTGGTCTTGTTTTTCTTTTCTTATTTGGAGGATGTTCTCCCAAATCCTCAGAAGTAACGTTACCTGCTCCGGTGTCTGGTCGAAAGCATCCACTGGTTCCGCTTTCCTCACATTCTTCATCATTATGGCGTTTTTCACTTGAAGTAGCTTTGCTAACATTAGCTAGTTTATTTTCAAGCTGGCCTCCCTCGGGGATGGTATTTTGGCTGTTGGCAGTGTTAGCCTGGTCTTTAGCTGTTTTTTTCTTCTTAATTAGCCAAGCATCCATTTTTATGGCTGGTTGCCGAGTGCAGAGCGCAGCTAAAGAACAAAATAAATAAATAAAAAAACGGAAGAAAACGACGAGCTCCCTCGTGCGGCTAATTGGTGAACTACACATATACATTTTTAATCAGGAGTATATAGCACACTGAAAAATAGTGCTCGACTTGGCGACCCATACAAAATCTCCCGCGACCCACTTGTGGGTCGGGACCCCGCCTTTGGGAATGACTGCTCTAGAAAACACTTTCCTTACTCTGCAGTCATATAGTCCTTAAACATTACTGTAGCTAAAGTGCATGTGTTAGTTTTATATATTTGTACATT
The DNA here is from genome assembly GCA_024416835.2 of Perccottus glenii. NCBI lineage: Eukaryota > Metazoa > Chordata > Actinopteri > Gobiiformes > Odontobutidae > Perccottus > Perccottus glenii. The sequence goes on along the minus strand of CM044556.2, from coordinate 7,300,330 downwards.
TGTCATCTGTAAATCATGACAACGGTAGACAGGTAAATGTTTATGGCAGGTTTTCAACATGACAGACACTACCCAGTACAGTTCACTTTTACTAAAGTATTATATTTAGGCAAATGTAAGTTCAAATCAAAGTCCACTATTTTCTAAAAACAGTCCTTACACATACAGTAACATACAGTGAGCTGGTGAATAAAAGACCAAGATTAATGTTGTAATTTGTTCTGTGATTAACAGTAAATATCATGTACAGAGGTGAACAGTCCCAACAGGAAGACCTGTTTTAAACATACGTTTTTACTTTGTTCTCTGTCTTTGCAGAGCCCCTCTACAGTTACCTGTCTGCTGCTGCTTCTGTCGGCCCGCCCCAGTCCAGTACTGTCCAGGACTGTCCAGTCTAGTCCAGTCCAGTACTGTCCAGTCTAGTCCAGTCCAGTTATCGGTCCTCTCTGCTCCTGCACAGCTGACATAGCCCAGCCTTGTCTTCCTCAGCTTCATCTGACTTCACATCCTGGTCCATCTACAACTTCAGCTTCTTTCAAATAAACTTAAACTCAATCAAATCTCCATTTATTTATCTGCTTCTAGGTTTGAAAGCATATTTAAACTGTAATTCAATCACTTAAATCTGACATGATTTATACACTTGGTATTTAAAAATAGTAAAACTCTGTGCACTTAAGTATAATGAAAATTGATGAAAGCACAACAGATAAACTTTAAATCATTTATTTATTACTAAAGTGTTCTTTCAGAATTCCATAAATAAAGAAGTTACTGTGGAATATAATCAGAAACCATAAAACGCATTGTTTTGTCTTACACTCTTTTACATCTCTGTCTGTAATTGATATGGAATGATAAAGTAGTGCTGCAAAGATGGAAGGGTTTCTTAAATTTTCAGGTTGCTCCCGAGGTCTTTGACCTGTAGGTCCTATGCAGTGTTGGTCATCTTACTTCAAAAAAGTAATTAGTTACAGTTACAAATTACTTCTCCCAAAAAGTAATTGAGTTTGTAACTCAGTTACCACATTGTAAAAGTAACTCAGTTACTCAGCAAAGTAACTGGTTATTTTTTATGTTCTATAACGGTATTACGTTCTATAACAGCTTAAATATCAAAGATGTTTAAATTAACAAAGAATAAAAACACTATATATAGTATTTTAGAACATTTGGTATTTATTCCAACTCAATAGATTGCAGCCATATGTTATGCATAGAAATAAAAACATAAAAAAAAAAAATTTTGAAAATAAAATTCAATGGCAAAATTAAGTCACACAAATGTAAACTTGTGTAAAAAGAAACAAAGGGAGATCTGGCCATTAAGTAGTGCACATCTCTGTACCTGTAAATTATTGCACAATAAACAAAACACAATCCAATTCTCTTTGTAGATTAACATGTTGTTCATTCTCAAAGAAAGTGAATAATACATTAATCTATTCTAAAATACTCCTCATCTAACAACTAAACCAGTGGTTGTTGCTGACACGTAAAATCGAGCATTGCTTGTCTCCTTCACTGGAACTCATGCAGCTGCCTTTGGGGTTAGCAGCAGCAACAAGTGTCGTGTTAGCATGTGTTGATGTGAGGTGCTTCATAAGATTTGAGTTACTTGAGGCAGACGTGGATAGTCTTTTTTCCTGGACATAGCATGTTACAGAAACATTCTTGCCTTTAATTTCAATTAACGAGAAGTAGTGCCGGTACTTCCAGTTCGAGAACGCCACCTTTGAATTTCCCGGCTCGTCTTCATTGTCGGAGACGCTGTCTTGTGTTTAGTGGTAGTCAGAGCGCGCAGTCAGACCGCATCAGCCAATCATCGCTTTTGCCAGCAGCAGCTAATGTGTAGCCAAAGCATGACACCTCACACTTTATTCAACCAAATTGTAGTAACGCGAGACTTTACATTCTCAGTAACGATAACGACGTTACAGCGATGGAAAAAGTAATTAATTAGATTACTCCGTTACTGAAAGATTAATGGTTAATAACGCCGTTATACTCTAACGCCGTTACTTCCAACACTGGTCCTATGGTAAGGAAACTGAAAAACAAAATTTTAAACTGGTTAAACACACATTTACTACATCTCAAAAATACAGCACTTGCTTCTTTGACTATAATATCTAAATAACCAGTTGGTTAAAAAGGTATGCATCAACGTGTCAATTAATGCATTTAGAAGGAGAAGAAATTGGTGATTTGGCCTATTAACATGCAATTAACAAGTTGACACAAACAGGTTTGAATGGCTACTAAGGTAACTATCCTCACCTGTGATCTGTTTGCAAACAGTTTGTAAACAGTGTGTGAATAAAAGGTCAGTGAGTTTCTGGGCTCCTGACAGACCCTTGTATCTTTCATCCAGTGCTGCACTTATGTTTCTGTCTAAGCCATGGGGAAAGCAAAAGAAGGTAATTGAGCTGTATAAAACAGGAAAGGGATATAAAAAGGAACACATGTTGTATATCCAAGGAATTGAGAATGCCAATCAGCAGTGTTCAAAATGAGGGATTCTGTTGAAATCAAACCAGGGTTCTGGGTATTCTGATGCTTCCCGCCTAACGCTGACTTCACTTTGATTTTTCGCCCGTGGACGAAGGACGCATCCCGGTGACGTATCTCTCCTGGCATTGTCCTAAAGTTACGTATTTATTATTTCTTAACCCTTTAAGCGCCAAAGTCGCAAAATTGCGACAAGCAACTTAACAGGAAAAAACAGCCGCTACTTCCGGTTTATGTGCTAAATTATGCTTCCACTCCCTTCCACCAGATGTCAGACAACCTGTACTTTGTTTCTAGTCCACTATTACCATGTGTTGCCATTAAAAACATTTTGTAGAAGAAGACCTCAAAGACGCATCTCAGTGGGAGTGTCATGACCGGCTCAATAGAAGCCTCATACTCTACACGCGAGCTGATAAACATGAAAATGACAAATAAAAAATACACCTGTGATGAAGTTTTGGTATTAGTAATGGCTGACTCTGATTCTGAGGGAGAACATCTACCTTTAGAGTCTTTTCAGCTGAGTGAAAGTGAGAATGAGCGAGAGTGAGAGTGCGTGTGTGTAATGCGGGAATGAGGACTCAAGTGCACACAAGACAGTGAAGGTAAGTGATACTTTATTAAAGTACAGATAGTGATAGGAAGCTGGAGAGATGGGCTGAGAGTTGGAGTTGAACCGTGAAGCTGAACCGAGACCTGGTGCCGAACCGGTGACTGGAGACCAAGCTGGAGAGCTGGGCTGAGAGTTGGAGTGAGCCGTGGAGCTGCGCCGAAGCCTGGAGCCGAGCCGGTGACTGAAGACCAAGCTGAGAGTTGGAGTGAGCCGTGGAGCTGCGCCGAAGCCTGGAGCCGAGCCGGTGACTGAAAACCAAGCTGGAGAGCTGGGCTGAGAGTTGGAGTGAGCCGTGGAGCTGCGCCGAAGCCTGGAGCCGAGTCGGTGACTAGGGCCAAGCTGGGGAGCTGGGCTGAGAGTTGGAGTGAGCCGTGGGGCTGCGCCGAAGCCTGGAGCCGAGCCGGTGACTGGAACCAAGCTGGGAAGCTGGGCTGAGAGTGAAGTCCAAACCTGAGACTTGGAGCGAAGGCTGGAGAGACAAGAGCTGGAACAAACGCTGGAAACATTCACACAAAGTATGCTGAACGATCTGGCAGGGAAGAGGTGGACAGGAGAGGTTTAAATACCTCACTGATGGTAATAGGTTACAGGTGCTTGGGACAGGTTGCAGTGATGAGATGAAGGAGAGAGAAGGAGTGGATCTGACAGTGTGTAACTTGGACAGCGGCGCCGCTGCTCGTGCCTTTCTCGGTGTTTCTCATAAAGCACACGCTGTTTTTCCCACATTTTGCCAAACATCAGTGAAAGAAACGGGAGGAAACTAGTCGCCGCAGTAGTGAAGGGGATGTTGGGAAGGGAAGCCGTGAGCACGTAGTACCTGCAGCTTTACCTTTAGCACAGGTGATAGAAGGCAGGGCGGGTGTACTGCAGTGGCCGTGGTAGTGACAGGAAGTTTGGGAATATGCGGCTTCTATTGACAGCTGTTTGGGACAAATACGTGTTGGTCATCCTGACACTTTACCCAGTAGAGGAGGGAGAGGCAAGGGTAAACATAGTCAGCGCGAATACGCTAATCAATAATCAATCAATAATAAAAGTGATGGCTGTGTGCTGTGCTTTATGAGAGGTCCCACACTCTAAAAAACTACTAACTATGCCATATGGATTGATAAGAAAAGATAAAACTACTGCAACCACACACATACAGTGCATGTGTATATTTCTCATAACTATTTGCATACGCTTTACTAGTTATGATATATTAGAAGTTGTAGTTATTCTTTATTTTGGTAATGTTGCTTTTACAAATTACTGTTTATAAAAAAAAAAATTTCAGAAAAAGAAAAAAAAAAACATAATATGTTCATTAGTGTGTGTGTACTGTAAATAACATAACCGCCAATATATAATGTCATGGTATGCAAATTATATGCAAATTAGATTAAAAATTTAAAGCTTAAAATGTATTTACTTATATACTTTGGGTCATACCTGACATTTTTCTAGTTTAAGGCCCGTTCACACCGGGACGAATTTCGCCGATGTTTAACGCCTCGTGACTAAACAAAGGGCGCCAATGTGAGTGTGCACACCGACGAAAAACGCCACGCGTAAAGCGCCATTTTTAAAACGCTCGGGTTTGTTTTTTTGGTTTGACGCGCCGCATTAAAAACTATACGACCAATGAGATTGGCGCTTTTGCTCACGTGTCTGGAGCTTCTGAAGTTACAGTAAAACACAACTTGGGGGCGCTCAAACACAAAACGGTCTTGCTGAGCACACATACGTAACGGCGAAGAAGATATACGCCAAGTAGCGTCTTGCAAGGCAAGATGAATGTAGAGCTGCTGGTCTCGTTGGTGTCGGAACACAAAGAACTATATGACAAACGCGACAGCGATTACAAAAATCTTGATAAAAGAGAACTATTATGGAGTAGTATTGCACAGCAAATGGGGGTATTTCTGTTTTACATTAAGCGCCATCTAATGTCAGGGAATGAATTTGCATGTTCACTCGGCTCATCGTCAGCAAAAATTGCTTGGGTGTGAACACAAAAAACGCGTTGAAAAACGCTGGCGAATAACGCGCGCCGATATTCGTCCCGGTGTGTACCGGCCTTTAGAGTAGGACTCTTTTATCTCTCTTATCATTTTCAAACCACAGCCTTTTGAAATTTGGAGCTCAAAAATCTGTATTTTGGCGCCTAAAGGGTTAAATATTGTCAACACTTTAACTGTGCACCACACCTCATTCATTGTTATACTGGTTATATTTCTGCTAGAGTTTAGTACTAGATTTGCTGTCGTTTTGTGAACAGGGCACTTCTGTTTGGGCTAGCTAACATGCTAGCGGGTTTTTAGCATTTGAGTTAGCGCTTAGCATACCTCAATTGTTGTTTGTTACCGTTATCTTACTGGTGGTTAGTCTTGTTGTGTGTTCTGAGTTTTCCCTGTAACTTGTGGTTGTACTGCTGTGTGTGTGTGTGTGTGACACAATTGAATTTATAATAACTGTGTGACTTTATTTCTAGAAAGCACCTGTCTATGTTGATGTTGACCTTTGCAAAATGACAAACCCGCTGCAGGACAATGTGTGTGTGTGTGTGTGTGTGTGTGTGTGTGTGTGTGTGTGTGTGTGTGTGTGTGTGTGTGTGTGTGTGTGTGTGTTAGAATTTATCAGTGCGAGTTGTGAACAGTTGGCTTGACTTAGCTGTACGTACACTAGCTTAGCTAAGTTTTTCTGTGTTGTTGTTGCTTGTGGCAATGGTTTGCCATTCTTGTTCGGTATTACTAGACAGATTGTCTCTATTAGAGAGACGTGTTTGTGAGTTAGAGCAGCTAGATCAGCATAGACAGGGTTTGGTTACTTTAGATGTGTCAGGGTTTCCGGATAGTATCAGATGCAGGTCTGATAGCAGTCCTGCTTGCGATAGCTCCAGTTGCGTCTCAGTTGCTTCGGCGGCTGTTGCAAAGAGTCCTACGTTCGGGCCGGTCTGCCGGCGCAGGGGTGCAGGCAGGGGCAAGCCTCCAGTTGTCCGCTCTTGTCCGCGGTCACCCCTTCTGACCGCAAACCGGTTTTTGGCACTTTCAAGTCTGCTTGTCCACGCCGATCACCGACCTGTTCCCTCTGCGCCTGCCCAACGAAGCGAGCATCGTACTTTGGTGATAGGGGACTCCATTACCCGCAATGTTAGACTTGGGACGCCAGCCATTGTCTACTGTTTACCGGGGGCCAGGGCTTCCGACATAGAGGCTTAGGGTGCTGACATCACACAGGAAGGGTGAGTTTCCCCAGACACATACTCGCACTACATACAAGCAGATAGTTATTCATGTCGGCACCAATAATGTGAGAATGAGGCAGTCTGAGTTAACCAAAGATAGCCTAGCCAGGACTTTTGAACAAGGGAACAAGATGAGTCGGCATCGATTAATTGTCTCTGGCCCCCTCCCCGTAAGGGGTAGTGATGAACAGTATAGCAGATTAGTTTCCATGAACCGGTGGCTGGCCCGGCATTGTAGTCAGAAAGGTTATGGTTTCATGGATATCTGGCCTTCTTTCTGGGGCCGCCCAGGCCTGCTGAGGGCAGACGGCCTGCATCCTACTGGACAAAGTGCTGCCATTTTGTCTAGTAATATAGACAGGTGCATTCGGTGCATTTGACACAAGGAATCTCAGCAGGTCGCAGGAATTAGAGAACCTGCTAGTCATGATAGTGCGGGTGTGGAACTGGATAATGTAGCAGCTTTTAGTTGTCTGGTTAGGCCGTATCAATCCGATGTCTACTGCCTAAATCTATTAGATATGGTGAATTTATTTAGTCCTCAAACACATCTGAAAACTCACAGAGTCAGTGACCCAAAAGCATCATGTCCTCATGTTATTATAACTCAGAAGCATTCTTTTAAACCTGGCAGAACTGTTAGAGCTCGACAGCTTGTTCCTGTCACTATCGCTCCACTGGACCAGCCCTCAAATGCAGGCTCTACATCAAGACTGAAGATCGGACTCCTGAATGTGCGGTCTCTATCCTCCAAAGCACTCTCAATTAATGATCTTATTACTTCTCATAGCTTGGATTTACTTTGTGTTTGTGAAACTTGGCCTAGGCCCAATGTTTTTCAGCCACTAAATGAAGCCTCTCCCCCTGATTATGCATATGCACAGGTAGCTTGCACGTCGAAACAGGGTGGTAGTGTTGCAGCCATTCATAAAGCTGCATTTTGATTTACAGGTCCATCATCACAGCCAAAATTTAACTTATTCGAAGTGTTACTCATCAAACATATTCCTTCTCAAATTAACGGAAGGAAGCCATTTTATTTATTGCTGTAATCTTTCGCCCTCCGGGTCCCTACTCTTCTTTCTTGGATGAGTTTGGTGTTTTCCTCTCGGACTTAATAACCCACGCTGATAACATCCTTCTAGTTGGTGACTTTAATATTCATCTAAATAAGGCGTGTGATCCTCTGGCCAGAGCATTTCAAATCACTGCTTACAAACCTGTCTTTCAACCAGTTTGTTCATGAGCCCACACACACATCTATTTCTCATCTCTAATCAGAGAAAACCGGCATAACCCCAGGTTTGTCTTTGGGACAGTTGCTAAACTAATCCAACCAAAAACAGCTGAAGACTCCTCTCCCTTTAGTGCACAAGACTTTTTAGATTTCTTTAATCATAAAATTGAAGATATCAGGGATAATATTTTGGTTTCGTCTTCCTCAGCTCCGGGTCCCATTCACTTGGATCCACTGACCGCTCGTCTCTCAGTCTTAGATCCTGTATCCCTCGATGAGCTGGGTGGTTTCTTCATGTAAAGCAACTACGTGCCTCCTGGATATCCTGCCAGCAAAACAGCTTAAAGAACTGTGGCCCTATGTAGGGCAAATTATGTTAAACATTATGAACTTGTCCCTGTCTACTGGCACCGTTCCTTCCCTCTTCAAACAGGCTGTGGTCAAACCCCTGCTCAAAAAACCTACTCTGGATACTGGATAATTTCTGTCCTGTCTCCAATTTACCTTTTCAATCTAAAGTCCTCGGAAAAAGTTGTGTTAAAACAACTTACTCTAGATCTATCGGAAAATGACCTCCTCGAGCCTTTTCAGTCTGCATTTAGGACCTCTTATTCCACTGAAACAGCTTTAGTTAAAGTGACTAACGATCTCCTCCTTCAGATTGACGAGGACTCATCGGCTCTACTGTTATTGCTAGATCTCAGCGCTGCATTTGATACGATTGATCATGCAGTGCTAATCAACAGAATAAAAGATGTGTTCGGCATCTTTTAATTTATTAAGTGCTGTGTCACTGGAGGCAAGGAGGGTTAAGTGTCTTGCCCAAGGACACAACGACAGTATGAACTGTGGGGAGAGCGGGAATCGAACCGCCTACCTTCTGGTTGAAGGACAACCGCTCTACCACTGAGCCACTGCCGCCCCATCTTTGGCTCTGCTCTTGCTTGGCTAGAATCCTATCTGTGTGATAGGTCTCATTTTGTCTCTTTTAATAAATCCTTCTCCTCCATGGCACCAGTGAAATTCGGTGTGCCACAAGGGTCTGTGCTTGGTCCCATACTTTTTTCACTATATGTTACACCATTGGGACAAATCATCAGAAGTTATGGAGTAAACTTCCACTGTTATGCCAATGAAACACAGCTGTACCTACCAATAACAGTGAATAATACTACTGACATCAAGAGTCTAGAGGCCTGCCTCGTTTCAATTAAAACATGGATGTCTCAAAACTTCCTCCATTTGAACTCGGATAAAACAGAGCTCTTGTTAATTGGTCCTGCCAGTCATCGGCACAAGTTCAACAATCTTACTGTCTCGATCAACAACTGTGTGTTGGAGCACAGCTACACTGTGAGAAACCTTGGTGTCATTTTTGATTTGTCAACAATTTTTCTCCTGCGGCCACGTCCAGGGAGGTTGGCTACAGTCCCATGGATCTTAAATTTCTGAATAATATGTGCAACTGTAGTCACAGGAACATCTAGCTGCTTGGAGATGGTCTTATAGCCTTTACCTTTATCATGCTTGTCTTTAATTTTCTTTCTATTCTCCTGCGACAACTCTTTCCTTTGCTTCCTCTGGTCCATGTTGAGTGTGGTACACACCATGTCACCAGACAACACAGTGACTACCTGAAGCCCTATAAATAGGCCCACTGACTGATTACAAGATTGTACACACCTGTGATGCTAATTATTGCACACACCTTGAATTAACATGTCCATTTGGTCACATTAGTTACAGTGTGTTTTTACAGTCTTTTCTAGGGGTACCATAAATTTTGTCTAGGCCTGTTCCATGATTTTATTTTTTTAAATAATTCTGTTGAAGCATGGTTGAAAAGCAATGTCTGACTTTCATTGGTTAACATTCATAGAATTTTTATTTATTATTACTTTTGTCAGAATAAAGTTTTTTCTGTGATCATTGTGAGTTTTTCTTTCATTGACCAAAGGGTACCAACAATTTTGTCCAAGTGTGTAAGTAAATTTGAAGGCAAATACTTTTGTACTTTTACTCAAGTGAAAGCTAAAAGGGAGTACTTTGGATTTTACTGAAGTAATATTTTACCTAGTGTATCTGTACTTTTACTCAAGTACTTGGTTTGTGTACTTTGACCACCGCTGTTGAGATGTTGGGAGACCTCGTTTCTCCAGAATACTCTGAATGACCTATCCGAGAGGTAAGACTTAAACCATTGCAACACCATTCCAGAGACACCCATCGCTCTGAGAGAAGACAGGAGGATGTAATGATTAACAGTGTCAAAGGCAGCAGAAAGATCCAGTAAGATGAGTACAGATGACTTGATGTTGCCTTTGCCAGTCTCAGGGCTTCGATGACTGAGAGCAGTGCAGTTTCGGTAGAATGTCCGCTCTTGAACCCAGACTGGTTCTGGTCCAGGAGGTTGTTCTGTGTGAGAAAGGATTAGAGCTGAGTAAACATAACTCGCTCCAGAGCTATGGCAATGCAGGAAAAGAGGGAACCCGGTCTGTAGTTTTCTAGCAGTTTAGGGTTAAGAGTGGGTTTCTTCAGTAGTGGTGTGATGATGGCCTCTTTGAAAGCTGTGGGAAATGACCCAGTGGAGAGAGATGAGTTCATGATGTGGGTGAGAGCAGGCACGACAGATGGAGAGATGGCCTGAAGGTAGTAGGGTGGTTAGAACTAATGACCTTGGAAATGTCTGCTTCAGTTAGAGGAGAAAAAGAGTGGAGCAAACACATATCAGGGGTCTGAATGAGCTCGACAGGAGGTGGTGCAGAGAACTGACTGCTGATGGCGGTCGTTTTCTTTACAAAGAAAGATGCAAAATGAACAGTAAAGGTGGGGGAGCAGGTGGACAAAGGAGGGACGAAAAAGTTTTTAAAGAGAGTGCGCGAGTCAGGTGAGTTGATTAACCTAGAATGGTAGTAGTCAGTTTTTGCAGAGGTGACATCAGTGGAGAAAATAGAGAGGACAGACTGGTAGATACAGAGGTTAGTAGGATCTTTTGACTTGCGCCATTTTCTCTTAGCTGACCGGAGGCTGGCACGATGCTCGCGTAGAACATCGGATAACCAGGGGGCAGACGAGGAAGTACAGGCTGGTCTAGATGTAAGAGGGCATAAGTTGTCCAAGCAGGATGTAAGCGTGGAGCACAGAGTGTCGGTGGCGGTGTTGGTGTTTAAAAGAGAGAGGTCCTCAGAGGGGGGGGACGCAGAAGAGACGGCAGAGAAAAAGCGGGAGGGACTGAGTGTACGCAGGTTGCATCGGAAAGTGACCAGCGGTAAAACAATTGCAATGTCTAAAGAAGTTAGGTCGAGGTCGAGAGTAATGAAGAAATGATTTAGAAGTGTGCAGTGGCGTGACCTGAGTGTGCCGAGTGGAGCAGTACCTTATGTAGATAAGATCTATAGTTGATTACCAGACTTGTGGGTTGCTGATGTGGAGGCCCGCTTGAGGTCAAATGATGCAGTCAGGTTATTGAAGTTAGCAGTCTGTGGCTTTTCAAGGTGGATGTTGAAGTCTCCTAATACCATCAGAGGAGTACCATCCTCAGGGAAGGATGAAAGAAGCGCATCCAACTCCTCCAAGAAATGTCCAAGCTGACCTACAAAATGACTTTTAACAGGGTGGGTGATGGTAACAGCATGGAACTCGAAGGAGCTGTTGTCACACAAGGGTGCTATCTGTTTGAACTTCCAGTCGGTAGGAATAAGTAGTCCAGTCCCTCCGCCCCTTCCTGTGACGCGAGGACTGTGGGAGAAAGTGTAATTATGGGAGAGGGCAGCGGGACTGGCAGAGTCCTCTGGTTTGATCCATGTTTCTGTAAGTGCTACAACTGAAAGACCAGAATGTTGAACAAAGGTCTTTACTCTCTTCAGTCTTCACGCGATGAGGGCTGCCATGATGGTGGCGTGAAGGTGGTTCACACTTAAATACTTGTCTGATTAAAGTAATTGAATTTAGCAGGACACGCCTCCAGGTGACACACAGACAATTCAAACAAAACCACACTAGTAGCCGGTGCACCCGGTGACAGAGTTGTAGAAACACACAGCGCGGTTTCTCAACAATGATACCTCACTAAGCTCAAAAAGACAAGAATCAAATACACTTACACAGTTCTGTAGGCTTCTGCTGCTAAGTTGCTTCTCCTGGTTATTATTTATTTTTTTCTTATTTTCAACTGTCTTTATTTTAGTTTTCCAAATGACCTAAAACATTTTTTCTCAAAAATAATATTCAATCCAATTTATTTTGTCGGTTAGTTTACAAAATACTTTTCCATAGAATCAATAAAAACCCAAATGTGAACTATATTTGTATCAACAGACCTGACAGAAGGTCAAACTGTTTTCATAATTAAGTATCATAAACTTTATTTAACACATCAGTTCAGTGCAGACTGTCTCTGTCACTGACATTTCTAACTAAGTATTTTTCAACATTAAAAGGTTTGTTTAATGTAAAATCTCCCACAATTACTGTGCTCCACCTCATAAAAAACAAAACAAAAAACAAATTAATTTGTTCATTCACAAAACATTTCTAGCTCCAGTAAATGAGCAAAGTAAGGGAGGGTGCTGTGAGGCCCTGTTATCTTGTTACTGTGGGAACATTCTTTGTAAAACCCAAAAAGTGGTTGTGTTGAATCCACTATCTCCATTATTCATCAAAACCAAACCAGAAGAATACATTGTTTTTTTCTTTCCCCAGGTTCTGGTAACATTGTTTTCTTTTAAATGTGAGCTTATGGCCTGTGAGCTACAATGTACAATGTGAGCTACAAAAAGATCATTTTCATTCTCCCCCTTGTATTATTTATTTTATTAACTTCATACCGTGTGTTTGGAACTCCACAGATATTAAGGACCTCTAATAGTTCTCAATAGATACATAAAATTGTTTAACAAAATATCAATCACTACTTTTATTTTGGATCCAGATTTTTGGATCTTTCACTTCTTCAAATCTTTAATCTCCACGCTTCTGTGTCACACAAACGTAATACAATCTGTTCTTTAACAGACTATTCATTATTTTCTCTCATAATCCAAAAGCACATCCAAACTCTGTAGATGTGTCTCATCTGTCTGTGTTTGTGTGTTTATGTACACGTGTTTTATGCGTGTGTATGTACATGTGTGTTTATGTGTGTGTATTTACACGTGTGTATTTACGCGTGTGTATTTACACGTGTGTTTACGCGTGTGTGTTTACACGTGTGTATTTACGCGTGTGTATTTACGCGTGTGTATTTACGCGTGTGTATTTACGTGTGTATTTACGTGTGTATTTACGTGTGTATTTACACGTGTGTATTTACACGTGTGTTTACGCGTGTGTATGTACACGTGTGTTTATGCATGTGTATTTACACGTGTGTTTATGCGTGTGTATTTACACGTGTGTTTATGTACCTGTCCTGTTAGTTAAAGCGGTCATGAGGTCATCCTCCTCTCGTCTGGACCCAGTTTCTGCCTCCTCCCTCTTCTGCTCTCCTCTCAGTGCCCTCTTGTCTGCCACACCCACTTCCACCTTGCTCCCGGTCTCCATGGCAATGGTGCATTTTCCTTGGAGAAATACATTACATTTATATTAATTTCAGGTTTCATCCAATTTACAAATACAATTTACAAATACAATTCACAAATACACAAATAAAAATAAACGTTTGTCTGAATTCGTTTATTTTAGCTTCTTTCAGCTGAAAAGGAGCAGGTGGGAGGTGGGGTGCAGAGGAAGTTTGGAGAGGGCACTGTTGTCCGAGCGGAGGGAGGCCGAGACCTAGAGGCTCCCAGAAAACATTTATACAAAATACAAATGATTAGTGTTTGAAGTGTGTACTTTTTTCAAAATCTCTTCTCTGCTTCCATTTTCTCAAACTGGCTTCTCCTTTTGCCGTTACATAGGAAGCCCAGAAAAATAGCTTATTTCTTTCTCGTGTTGTTGGAAGTCACCGCTTTCCAACTATCTTCAAAATTTTCTACAAGCAAAACCATTAAACCTTTTTCTGGTTTACATTATTAGAACTTTTCTCCATCCAACAATGGCCCATTCAGAACACATTTATTCTCACACACACCTTTTATCTTTAACTCTTATTCTCAGTATTAGCCCCTTTACTCTTGTGGTTTTTTTCTTCTCATCGTGTCTTATGCAGTGAACAATTCTACGCAGGCCTATGTTTTTTCCTATATCGTCACGTGAGTTCAGAATGCTCGTGGGAGTTTTACTTACTCAAAGTTGTTCTAAGGGCAGAAAAGAAAATTATTGGTTGACAGATTCAACCAATGAAATTGGATCAGAGGCGGGAATGAAATTGGATCAGAGACGTTTGGAAATTTGGAGGGAAGATACGTTATCGACTGTTCATTGGACTGAGAGATCACATTTATTGTATGGTAAGTAAATTTACGATATATTGTTTTAAAAGTTTTCCAGTGCTAACCTATATGCGATCACATAATTCGTTCAAGCCACCGCGACATTTCCTTCAAATTAATACATCCCAGTAGCAGCAGCTACTGCAGCGCTAGAGCGTAGCAGCAGCTACTGCAGCGCTAGGGCGTAGCAGCAGCTACTGCAGCGCTAGGGCGGGTAGCTGCTGCTCTTGCGGCAGGAGTATTCTATAGAATCATATCGCCGTTATTTTTAGTCTGCTGCTCTTGGGGTAGGAGTATTCAATAGATTCATATCGCCGTTATTTTTAGTCTGCTGCTCTTGGGGCAGGAGTATTCTATAGAATCATATCGCCGTTATTTTTAGTCTGCTGCTCTTGGGGTAGGAGTATTCAATAGATTCATATCGCCGTTAGTTTTAGTCTGCTGCTCTTGGGGCAGGTGTATTCTATAGATTCATATCGCTGTTATTTTTAGTCTGCTGCTCTTGGGGCAGGAGTATTCTATAGAATCATATCGCTGTTATTTTTAGTCTGCTGCTCTTGGGGCAGGAGTATTCTATAGATTCATATCGCTGTTATTTTTAGTCTGCTGCTCTTGGGGCAGGTGTATTCTATAGATTCATATCGCTGTTATTTTTAGTCTGCTGCTCTTGGGGCAGGAGTATTCAATAGATTCATATCGCTGTTATTTTTAGTCTGCTGCTCTTGGGGCAGGAGTATTCTATAGATTCATATCGCTGTTATTTTAAAACATTACTATTTTTAATGTTTTTGAAAGAAGTTTCTTCTGCTCATCAAGCCTGCATTTATTTGATCAAAAATACAGAAAAAAACAGTAATATTGTGAAATATTATTACAACTTAAAATAATAGTTTTGTATTTGAATATACTAAAAAAAAAATGTATTCCTGTGATGCAAAGCTGAATTTTCAGCATCATTATTCCAGCCTTCAGCGTCACATGTAACATCCAGTTCATCACATCATCACATCATCACATGATCATTTAGAAATCATTCTAATATTCTGATTTATTATGAGTGTTGGAACCAGTTCTGCTGTCTAATGTATTTGATGAATAAAAAGGTTAAAAAGAACTGCATTTATTCAAAATAACAAAAAGTCTAATAATATATATTCTAATAATACTTTTTCTTTACTATCACTTATCAATTTAACACATCCTTGCTGAATAAAAGTATTGATTTTATTAAAAAAAAAAGAAAGAAAAAAATACTGACCCCAAATTACTGACCAGTAGAGTATATTATTACAAAATATTTATATTTTAAAAACATAGCTTTTTTTATTTATTTATTTTTATTATTTTTTTTTGTTTTTACTCAAAGTATCCTAAAATCCTTTAAATTGTAATAATATATCACAATATTAAATTTTTTTCTGTATTTTTTATCAAATAAATGCAGGCTTGATGAGCAGAAGAAACTTCTTTCAAAAACATTAATTATATATATATATATATATATATATAATTTATATAATATTGTTATTTTGTCAAAATAACTGTTGTTTTTTGAATATGGCTTTGAATAATCTCCTAATCCCCCCCCCCCCCCCCTTTTTAGAAATAAAATGGAAAACATTTGGATTGAAGGTGTTAAACGAAAGCTGAAGAGGGTTACAGATCTTGAGGTGATCCAAGAAGTTGTTGTTTTGGAGGAGGAAGACTTCATGCAATCATATATCAAGAAATTGGAAGAGGAAACTCACAGCTATTTTAAATCTCCTGTATGCACTCACAAGGACTACTACTATTATGCATGTGAAAGATCAAATAAACCAACTGGATGTAGCAAAGGTAAAACAACTCAAACCAGGGCTAACTCTTGCAGGGCTCATGTGTCTTTCAAAATAATCAAGGATGCTGGAGTTACAGGTGCTGTTGTGCACAAAATGCTGAAACACAATGGACATGACATCAACATGCAGGAAGAGGGTATAAAAAATCGTGTTGATCCAGAACTTCTGGCTTTTATTGACATGTGGCTTGAACAAGGACTATTGGTGTCAGAAACACTTCTGAAAAGTGTTGATTGGGCAGAAAGGCATGGACACATCGACAAACACAATCGTCGATATTATGTTACACCAGAGGATATTAGAATCATCAAAAAGAGCATCAATGCCCTAATTTTCCCTGATGTAAAAGATTGTGTCAGTGTGGATATACTCGCCACATCAGAGCTAAAGGAGAACATTTGTTTTTATCAGCCATTAAGTGATGAACAGCCCTTGATAATTGTAGTACAGACACCCTGGCAAAAACAACTACTTAAGGAACATCCAAATCCCATGATGTTCATGGATGCCACTTACAAGGGGATGACCTCATATGGTTATGCATTTTATGCACTTCTTCTGAGCAATAGTATTGGAAGAGGAGTTCCATTTGCATACTTCATCATAAGTCAGGAAACAACAGCCACACTCACTCTTTGCCTGGAAAAGCTTTCTAGCTGTAATACTGGTTTTCTTACCCGGTCAGTACCCTTTGTATTTAAACTCTTCATTACTCATAATATATTTGCTTACACAGCCCATATCATGGAAAATGTAGTTTCCTTACATTTATAACTAATGTAAAATGTATACACTGTTTATGTTTAAAAAAAAAATCATAAGGTAGCTTCAATTCTCCATATTGTGACTTGCCTAACAAAAACCTGTTAAAATCATGAATTTCATGTGTATTCCTTTTTCTGTATAGGTCAGTCATGATTGACAGGGACCTGAAAGAGCTCAATGCCATAAGGCAGATTTTTCCTTCAGCAAAGGTCCTCGTTTGCTGGTTTCACGTGCTGCAGGTAGATGACAGAACAGTTCACATAGCAAATTCATTATTTCTAAGTATTTCTGATTATATTAAATATCTTAAAAATATCTTGATTATTTACTTGTATGATTATTACCAATAATTCACAAATACCTTAAAAACAGTAGTATGAGTTAGCACTGGACTGTTAATCATTAAAAGATTGTGATCTTGATTCAAACACCTACGCGATCCTATAGACCAATTTTAGGTTTCTAAACATTCAGGAGAGAAAAGCCTTTACGGATAGAGAATTACATGGATACAGTATACAATTGTTAGGTTTAAAAAGATTGCAGATTTTATTGATTAGATGTCATTTTCAAAATGTTGATTGCATATTATAAGAGCTTGTCACTCAACAATGAGCATTGTTATTAAATTAAATTGACGTTAGATAGTGGGAGAGTCTTACAAATCCCAAACAGGGAAGATGTTTAAACTAAAATTGATTTTTCAAAAAAATAAGTTTACAAAGTTATCATGATAGTTCAATTAGGATTAAGAACTCAACAAAATAATGACTTAATAATAACTTAAAGGGTTGAATTAAATCAATAAATTAGAATTTTTAACAGCCATGAATTAAATTTCTGGTTACAGGTTCTTGGCCCGAGTTGTTTTTAGAAAGAGAGCAGCTGTCTTTTCAACCACAAAGTATCATTATTTCTGTTACAAGAATTCAAATGACTACAGAAGTACTGAGATAAAAGTTTGTAGTTCAGATATAAACACTGATGTCTACGGTAGTAAAATAGATTAAATCACCTTTGGAAAGTAACTTAACAAATAAAGATTGTTGCACCAGCAAGAGGCGAAAAGTGACTGTTAAAATATATATTTGAAACATTTATTCAAAACAATAAAAAAAGTGTGTGAATCATTAAATAAAAAATAATTAAATATTTGTAAATAGACTGCAGCAATTAACATTTTCTCAGAATCTGTATTAAATTAAATTAGGTTTTATTTAGTTGTCTTTTCAGTATTTCACTTTATAAAACACAATTGTGACTTTGTCTATGCTTTCTGATTTGGAATTTCTAAATCAGAAAGCATAGACAAAATTACACAAATAATGGTAATAAAATCTAAAAAATATATTTATTTTAACATGTAGGCTGTGCATAGGTGGCTGGTAAAACGAGATGGAGGAAACCTGCCAGTGCGCCAAAGGAACATGGTGATTCAAGCAATGGTCACAATGAAGGCGTGTTTAACGGTAACTGTTTCACAGCTATAACCTAAAACAAGCTTTTCCCCACACTATTCTGGCTTGACAAAGCTGTAAATAAGTCTTCAGGCCTTATAGATAGATTCTTTCTCTACTCAGATATTCTTTAGCTTCTGTTTTTAGACTGTTGATAGGTTATAAACATTGTGAATTTATAATCTTTTTGTTCTTCAGGAAGAGGAGTTTATCCAAACTTCCTCTACAATGTGCAGAGAGCTGGATTCCTACCTTGGTAGTACACATGTATCAACATATTTGAAGAATCAGTGGATTTCTTTGGGGGACTTGTGGTCCAATTTTGGCAGATCATTCAATCATGAAAACAGTGAAACCAACAACAAGGCAGAAAAGTACACTATTTCAGGCTTATTTATTTTAAAAATGAACATGCATTCTTCATATCATTAAAACCAGTGAAGTTGTTTACTCAAGTAGTTTCAAACCAGTATGAATTTATGTCTTCTGTTTAACACATAAGATATTTTGAAGAATGTGGGTGAGCAAACAGTCGATTAGCTACATTGACAGTTGCTTAGCCCAGTTGACTTCTATAGTCACTGACTCTTTTGGAAGGACATTTTTCATATTTAACTTTTTTTTTGGTATGCTAATCCTGTTAAGATAATGTTTAAAACTTGCATTCAATAAATATTCTGTTCCAGAAGTATTTGTCAAAATACTTTAATTCATAACTACCTTTTTAAATATTTACTGTGGCAAATTGGTTGTCTTTCCTACATAGATTCTTCCACACCATGAAATATCAGTTCCTGAAGGGGAACACTAACAGGCGGATTGACCAGCTCCTTAGCCTGCTATGTGGTGATGTCCACAAATATTACTGGTAAATGTTAATTGTTTTATCTACTGTTATCTTCCAAATCTATTTAAATAGATTTACTCTAGTTATATCTATATAGATATATCTCCATGTATAGATATATATATAGATATAGATATATATCTATATATATATATATATATATATATATATATATATATAGATATATAGATATATATCTATATATATATAGATATATATATATATAGTCATTTCCTACCATTACTAATTTACATTGCTAATGAATGATTGTGTGATTTACAGGTACACAAAAGAGCTGGCAGCAAGTGGGCGCATCAAACGAAACAACAATGATTTCTCTGATGCTGTCAAATCTATGCTTGAGAAGGGGCTGGATTCAAAATGTAAAATGAATGAAAACGGAACATGCGTTATTCCACCAGATACTAGCACCGAGTCCCACACAATTGATTTGGTCATGGTCAAATGTGACTGCAGAACATCCAGAAGCGGTTCTCTGTGCAAACATACTTTTCTCGAGAATTGTTGCACAGCAACAAGGACTAGACATTCAAGACATCAGGTCTACTCTTGCTAGAAAAATAATCGATAGTCATTCGTATATCTCAGATAATGAAAACCTCACTGTCTTTCACAGTGATGGAAGTGTTGCAACTATAAATCACAAAAGCCAATATTTTGGTACATGCACATGTTATTACATGCATGGCAAATAGTCACAATGAAAAATGTGTCTGTATTTTGGTTCACAACATTCTTTACCTTCCACTGACACCTTCTAAGTTAATCTCTAATCATCCAGATTGCCAGAAAACACCCAACAGAAAGCCAAAACCTGAACTTCAGGATATGTTAAGGGACCTTATAGAATGGAGCCAATCAGAAATGTACACTGAAAACAAGGAGCTATTCAAGACAGTAGAGAGGGCACACAGACAAGTTTTTTCAAACTTCAGTATTCGGTCAAGAAAAAGAAAAATAACTGCACTGCATGCCTATCGGCAACAGGTAAATATGTCAAAACGTGTCATTACAATGAATTACATTTGTAAACGAAAAAACAGAAGGAAAAGAGGAAAAAAGCAGAAATAATTTGCAACACAACCCTATTGTAGTGTTTACTAAACACTAAAAATGTTTGCAATTAGGTGTTTTTGGAATCTGCCATTAATAAATTTCATGAGATGCAAAACATCTGATATGACAATGTAATCAAAATATAAATTACTTGTTTCTAATTGCTCTTTGTATTAAGTATCCTAAAAAGCATAATAAACAGGCTAGCATGTCTAGTGCAGATAAAAAAAAGACATCTTGTAATGTTTTGTTTTATTTTATTTTTTGTACTGCTGAACAGTGACAATCAACAAGAAACAATCATTTGAAACAATGGAAGTACTAAATAAAGTGGGGTGAAATCTTACTCGTCTTTGGAGACTTTTGATTTCAGTGCTCTTATCTTTCGTTCAATTATTGTAAAAGTGCCCTTAATCACAGCAGGACCAAGACCATGTGTTGCCAGGCCAAATGTTTCCCAATTACTCTCCAAAGCTTCTTGTAAAGCTTTCATGTTCTTCCTGCAATTGAAAATATCAACAGCTGTTTAGTTTTCCAGTTCACCTGAGTATTAAATAATTTAGTTAATGTTAAGTGTAAAAGTAAATTGTTACTAAATTACCTGCAGTCTTCTGTTTTGAACATGGCTTCATTGACATTTCCCTCTTCCAACAGGGCTTCAGCCACTTTTTTCTGGGGGATGAATTTTGTTGCCAGGTACATGATGTCACCGGCCAGATCACTGCATTCACCTAAAATATAATTTAATTTAATAATAATAATATAATTATTTGTAATTATGGATACACTCAAAAAATAAACATGGCATGGTTGTGGGTGCCAGATGAGCTGGTTTGAATATTTCAGAACATGCTGATCTACTGGGACATTTCACTCACAAAAGTCTTTAGTGTTTACACAGAACTTTAAAAAAAAAACAATTTATTATGGAGGTTGAAATCTTGTATTCTGCAGATTATTGTTCTTGGCTGCTGTTATAGCCCACCTACCTCAAGGTTCAATGTCTTGTGCATGCTAAAATGATTTTCTGCTTACAGTACCATGGTTTATACATAGTAAGTGCATAACAATAGTTAAAAATAATGTGTAAAGTCAGTTGAAATGATATTATGTTATATAAAATCTTACTATAATATGAATTTTGTGATTCAAAGGCACAAAGCTATGATACTGGTATCAGAATTCCCTTTAAAGTTATTACTTCTACTATAGTATTACCTTCACAAAGTTTGGAGCACTCTGAAGTTAACTTTGTTCGCTTTGAGGGCTTCACCTCCAACTCCTCCAACTTCTCTATAATTTTCTTTTTTTGTCCCTTGGCCTTCCGGAGATAAGCCACTATAGTGTTTGCAGAGTAACTCTCTGGCAGAGAGCATCTTCTCTGTAGCTCATCTGATGTGACCAGGTATCTGAAATACCAATGTGTTACATACATTATAATGTTCTGTAAAAGGTGGCGGTACTTTCTTTTAAAAATCCCCTTTAGATGCAAAGGAACACAAAGGTAAGAAGGGTTTGGACCATGGCATTAAGATAATTTATTAGAAAGGGTTTTCTTTCTTTTTTTTAAATAAATGGGACTGATCTAGAGCATATTTTGCTTTAATTAAACCCATTTAAAGAAAAAATGTACTAACCTTTTTGCTTGGTGAAAGTCTGACACTTTTAAAGCACTTTCCACTAGGAATCCCCCTGGAAAAGTTGGAAAGTAAAAGTAACCATACCAATGGGAGAGGAATAACATGCATTAATTTAAATCAAAATGAATTACTGTCTGTTGATAAATGCTTTTCATAGACTCATCTACAGCATCATAAAGTGTCTTAATTCTGGTTCCCTTTATTAATGCAACATTTATAGCATTTATATGAGTGTCACCTGATTCTTTACTAGGTCAACAGTAAATAACATTATTCTTTACAATGAGGTTTAAACCCATTATAGAGCAGATGCAAAAGTTTACCTGTCTGATCTTGGCTGTGTCCTTGGCTGCTTTCACCCCAAAATACATTTCTGTCTTGTCCCTCAGCTTTTTTGTTTTCGTTACCATCTTCTGAACTGTCTTGTCCCTCAGTTTCTTTGATTCTGTTACCATCTTCTGAACTGTCTTGTCCCTCAGCTTTTTTGTTTTCGTTACCATCTTCTGAACTGTCTTGTCCCTCAGTTTCTTTGATTCTGTTACCATCTTCTGAACTGTCTTGTCCTCAGCTTTCTTTGATTCTGTTACCTTCTTCTGAACTGTCTTGTCCCTCAGCTTTTTTGTTTTCGTTACCATCTTCTGAACTGTCTTGTCCCTCAGCTTTTTTGTTTTTGTTACCATCTTCTGAACTGTCTTGTCCCTCAGTTTCTTTGATTCTGTTACCATCTTCTGAACTGTCTTGTCCCTCAGTTTCTTTGATTCGGTTACCATCTTCTGAACTGTCTTGTCCCTCAGTTTCTTTGATTCGGTTACCATCTTCTGAACTGTCTTGTCCTCAGTTTCTTTGATTCTGTTACCATCTTCTGAACTGCCATCTATCAGAACTTATGTATTTAGAAATAATATTAAAATAAACATGCTGATAGACTATTATTAATAGTCTATTATTAATAGTCTATCTAAATATAAAAAGCCTAATAAAAATATGTAATATTAGAAGGTTTATTTTACAAGTGTCATTTATTCCAAAATTTTTTTTGGCAAAACAGACACTTGGCATCCTCTTGATTCCCAAGTAGACATTTGTTGTGGATATTTACTGAACAGGTTGAGCATTTTTCCTAAAAGGATCATTTGCATGAAAAAATGGTTAGGTCAAAAATGTTTAATTTTACTTTTACTCCCCAACTAATTAGTTGGATCTGGGGTCAAAAGACCACAAGATATTGGAACATGTTTCAGCTTACATTGCTTTAAATTTTAAAATGTACTTTGTGTCACTTGCCTTGTTCTTCCTAGGCACCGTGTTGTGACAGATACCACAAATACCTGACTTATCTAAAGCACATAAGAAACATATTTGCTGCATTGTCACTCTTTTAACAGGAATCAACCAATAATAAACTCTAAATAAATTCATGTGTATGGTACTTACCAAGTGACCTAAAAAGAAACCACCCCAGTCGTTCTCTCTCTTGATGTATAGGCGAGCATGCAAGGTATCCCTTTGAGCCTTCTAGAATGGCCTCAGCAAACTAAAGGTGATCCAAAAAGAATAATTAATTCAATGCCACAAAAAGCTGAATTACTTTAGTTTAGCTACACTTTTCAAAACAATAGAGCCCTAAGTTCCACAATCAGCAGGAATTTTGTAGCAGAATAATAATAATTAAAGCCGCAAGCGGCGATAAAGGCCCTCGCCTCCCTTGAGACCGCGGGGACACATGCACTCGTGCTTTAAAGCGTAAACTTCACGGTAAAAGGATTCTGAGGAGTTTTCTAAGACTCTAGCCGTGGCTCTGGAGGGGCCTCCTCTAAAGGAAGGATCCTGGCAATTGGGAAATGGCATTTATTTCCCAAAGGTTGCCTCTTCACAGACCCATTACGACCACAGCCACAAATGTATCAAAAACAAATTGATAACTTTTTTGCACACGTGTCTAGATGATACTCACCAAATTTGGAGCTGTTTAGACTTTAGACAGAAGGGGTGCGATTTAGGTGGTCACGCATTACACCCAACATAGTAGATTTTCTGTTGAGTTTACGATATGGCTGTAATAAACTTTTCAGTTTGCCCTGAGGTGTCCTATGGATGTACCAAGTTTTGTATTTCTACATTGGAATAAAGTTACTTTCACTTTCCATAGGCCCGATGTATTTTACTTTTCTAGGGTCGCCACTGAGTCATTTTTCGTATTTTTTTGGGGACTTCAAATACATAAATTTTTGGGCTTGAAATCTGGGACCAATAAAAATGACTTTTAGTTGTACGTTTACTGGGTTAAATTGAGGATCATTTTGCAGAAAAAATATGATAAAAAATATATACCGGATTATAATAAAAAAATATAACTCGAGCAAAAAGTCTAGAAAAACACTTGTCTCATTTACATACATGTGTTTAGCTCATTTTGCCCAAGTTTGGTGTCTGTGGAATGAAGCAGCTATTTTCTGAGTTCTTTTAAAAAGAGGTGTATTTTAAGTCGGTTCACATTTTCAATTCAAAATGGCCGCCTTCCGTGTGTGATAGGTGTGGTCCCCATTGGCTTTTTGTTCATAAGCCCATGCTGGATGTGTGTACCAAGTTTCATTTGCCTACAACAAACTAAAAATTTCACTTTCCATTGACTTTTTCCAAATATTTGGGACGTTGCTATGGCAACACATTTATAGATAGGGGGTGGTTGTCATTGGCTTTTATGCTCGTCATGACATAAGAGATGTGTGTACCAAATTTTATGTCTCTATGACAAACTAAATTCTTGGGTCCCATTATAAGTTTGTAGGGGCGCTGGAGAGCCATTTCTAAAGATAACCCTTTTATTTACATATTTTTGTGTTCAGGTCATGAATGTGCACAAACGCCTTTTTGGGTCCAACTCGATCCGAGAAGCCGTTTGAGAGTTAAGAGACGTTTTATTTTCACAAAAATGGCCACCTCGTTACAGGCTTGCCACACCCATACCCGATAAGATATCAACAACAAAGTCACAACTTTGGTTGGCACATGTGTCTAGATGATACTCACCAAATTTGGGGCCATTTAGATTAAAACACAATGATTTGCATCTTTCTGCGCAAGTGCGAATTTAGTGGCCGCGCCTTTCACCCCACATGGCGGACTTCCTGTTAAGTTTAGGGTGTGACTGTCATTGACTTTTCTGTTTGCCCTGAGGTGTCCTATGGATATACCAAGTTTCATTTTTCTACGTTGGAAAAAGTTACTTTCACTTTCCATAGGCCCAATGTATTTTGACTTTTCTAGGGGCCGCCACTGAGTCATTTTTCGTATTTTTTTCGGGACTTCAAATACATACATTTTTGCCGGGCTTGAAGTCTGGGACCAATAAAAATGACTTTTAGTTGTTCGTTTACTGGGTTAAATTGAGGATCATTTTGCAGAAAAATTATAATAAAAAATATATACCAAATTATAATTAAAAAAATATAACTCGAGCAAAAAGTCTAGAAAAACACTTGTCTCATTTACATACATGTGTTTAGCTCATTTTGCCCAAGTTTGGTGTCTGTGGAATGAAGCAGCTTTTTCTGTGTACTTTTAAAAAGAGGTGTATTTTAAGTCGGTTCACATTTTCAATTCAAAATAACCGCCTTCCTGTGTGTGATAGGGTGTGGTCCCCATTGGCTTTTTGTTCATAAGCCCATGGTGGATGTGTGTACCAAGTTTTATTTGCCTACAACAAACTAAAAATTTCCACTTCCCATTGACTTTTTCACATTTTTGGGGCGTTGCTATGGCAACACATTTATAGATAGGGGTGGTTGTCATTGGCTTTTATGCTCGTCATGACATAAGATATGTGTGTACAAAATTTTATGTCTCTATGACAAACTAAATTCTTGGGTCCATTATAAGTTTGTAGGGGGCTGGAGAGCCATTTCTAAAGATAACCCTTTTATTTACATATTTTTGTGTTCAGGTCATGAATGTGCACAAACGCCTTTTTGGGTCCAACTCGATCCGAGAAGGCGTTTGAGAGTTAAGAGACGTTTTATTTTCACAAAAATGGCCACCTCGTTACAGGCTTGCCACACCCATACCCGATAAGATATCAAAAACAAAGTCACAACTTTGGTTGGCACACGTGTCTAGATGATACTCACCAAATTTGGGGCCATTTAGATTAAAACACAATGATTTGCATCTTTCTGCGCAAGTGCGATTTTAGTGGCGCTGCGTTTCACCCCACATGGCGGACTTCCTGTTAAGTTTAGGGTGTGACTGTCATTGACTTTTCTGTTTGCCCTGAGGTGTCCTATGGATATACCAAGTTTCATTTTTCTACGTTGGAAAAAAGTTACTTTCACTTTCCATAGGCCCAATGTATTTTGATTTTGTAGGGGTCGCCACTGAGTCATTTTTCGTTTTTTTTTTTCGGCGACTTCAAAAACATACCATTTTTGCCAAGCTTGAAGTCTGGGACCAATAAAAATGACTTTTTGTGCATGTTCACTGGGTCAAATTTAGGATCATTTGGTCACAATAAAGATAAAAAAAAAAAAAAAAAAAAAAAAATCCGAGCAAAAACAATAGGCCCTCCCGGCCATCACCGGCTCGGGCCTAATTAAAGCCGCAAGCGGCGATAAAGGCCCTCGCCTCCCTTGAGACCGCGGAGACACATGCACTCGGAGGATTGCATTTCGTGCCTTAAAGCGTAAACTTCACGGTAATGTCAAAAAACCGGGCCTGTGCTACTGCTGGGGCCTGCTACACCACCTTGTAATTTAGAGTTAAAGGTCTCCACAATCCCTGGTTTTCCTGGGAGCTGTCTGAACCTTTGAAAATAATAGATTATGCTTGGGCTAAGGCGAGAAAAACAAAGTACTGGCTGGAGATTTGAGATGACTCAGGAATCGCTGCACCCCCCTGTTTAAAAAGGCAAAATGTAAATATAACCTGTCTAAAAGTACAAGGTTACAAGTTCCAAAGGATTCTGAGGAGTTTTCTAAGACTCTAGCCTTGGCTCTGTAGGCCTCCTCTAAAGGAAGGATCCTGGCAATTGGGAAATGGCATTTATTTCCCAAAGAAATGGCTGCCTCTTCACAGACTCATTACGACCACAGCCACAAATGTATCAAAAACAAATTGATAACTTTTTCGCACACGTGTCTAGATGATACTCACCAAATTTGGAGCTGTTTAGATGAAAAGCCTTTAGCACAAGGGGTGCAATTTGTGGTCACGCATTCCACCCAACATAGTAGATTTCCTGTTGAGTTTACGGTATGGCTGTAATAAACTTTTCTGTTTGCCCTGAGGTGTTCTATGGATGTACCAAGTTTCATTTTTCTACATTGGAATAAAGTTACTTTCACTTCCCTTAGGCCCGATGTATTTTGACTTTTCTAGGGTCGCCACTGAGTCATTTTCGTATTTTTTTGCGACTTCAAATACATAAATTTTTTGCTGGGCTTGAAATCTGGGACCAATAAAAATGACTTTTAGTTGTACGTTTACTGGGTTAAATTGAGGATCATTTTGCAGAAAAATATGATAAAAAATATATACCGAATTATAATAAAAAATATATAACTCGAGCAAAAAAGTCTAGAAAAACGCTTGTCTATTTTACATACACGTGTTTAGCTCATTTTGCCCAAGTTTGGTGTCTGTGGAATGAAGCAGCTATTGTCTGTGTACTTTTAAAAAGAGGTGTATTTTAAGTCGGTTCACATTCTCAATTCAAAATGGCCGCCTTCCGTGTGTGATAGGGTGTGGTCCCCATTGGCTTTTTGTTCATAAGCCCATACTGGATGTGTGTACCAAGTTTCATTTGCCTACAACAAACTAAAAATTTCACTTCCCATTGACTTTTTCCACATTTTTGGGGCGTTGCTATGGCAACACATTTATAGATAGATGGTGATTGTCATTGGCTTTTATGCTTGTCATGACATAAGAGATGTGTGTACCAAATTTCATATCTCTATGACAAACTAAAGTCTTGGTTCCCATTATAGGTTTGTAGGGGGCGCTGGAGAGCCATTTCTAAAGATAACCCTTTTATTTACATATCTTTGTGTTCAGGTCATGAATGTGCACAAACGCCTTTTTGGGTCCAACTCGATCTGAGAAGGCGTTTGAGAGTTAAAGGCGTTTTATTTTCACAAAAATGGCCACCTCGTTACAGGCTTGCCACACCACACCGATAAGATATCAAAAAAAGTCACATCTTTGGTTGGCACACGTGTCTAGATGATACTCCAAATTTGGGGCTATTTAGATTAAAACACAATGATTTGCATCTTTCTGCGCAAGGTGCGATTTTAGTGGCCGCGCGTTTCACCCCACATGGCGGACTTCCTGTTGAGTTTAGAGTGTGGCTGTCATAGACTTTTCTGTTTGCCCTGAGGTGTCCTATGGATGTACCAAGTTTCATTTTTCTACATTGGAATAAAGTTACTTTCACTTTCCATAGGCCCAATGTATTTTGACTTTTCTAGGGGCCGCCACTGAGTCATTTTTGTATTTTTTTCGGGACTTCAAATACATAAATTTTTGCTTGAAATCTGGGACCAATAAAAATGACTTTTAGTTGTTCGTTTACTGGGTCAAATTAAGGATCATTTTGCAGAAAAATATGATAAAAAATATATACCGAATTATAATAAAAAAATATAACTCGAGCAAAAAGTCTAGAAAAACCTTGTCTATTTTACATACACGTGCTTAGCTCATTTTGCCCAAGTTTGGTGTCTGTGGAATGAAGCAGCTTTTTCTGTGTACTTTTAAAAAGAGGTGTATTTTAAGTCGGTTCACATTTTCAATTCAAAATGGCCGCCTTCCGTGTGTGATAGGGTGTGGTCCCCATTGGCTTTTTGTTCATAAGCCCATACTGGATGTGTGTACCAAGTTTCATTTGCCTACAACAAACTAAAAATTTCACTTCCCATTGACTTTTCCACATGTTTGGGCGTTGCTATGGCAACACATTTATAGATAGGGGTGGTTGTCATTGGCTTTTATGCTCGTCATGACATAAGAGATGTGTGTACAAAATTTTATGTCTCTATGACAAACTAAATTCTTGGGTCCCATTATAAGTTTGTAGGGGCGCTGGAGAGCCATTTCTAAAGATAACCCTTTTATTTACATATTTTTGTGTTCAGGTCATGAATGTGCACAAACGCCTTTTGGGTCCAACTCGATCCGAGAAGGCGTTTGAGAGTTAAGAGGCGTTTATTTTCACAAAAATGGCCACCTCGTTACAGGCTTGCCACACCCATACCCGATAAGATATCAACAACAAAGTCACAACTTTGGTTGGCACACGTGTCTAGATGATACTCACCAAATTTGGGGCCATTTAGATTAAAACACAATGATTTGCATCTTTCTGCGCAAAGTGCGATTTTAGTGGCGCGCGTTTCACCCCACATGGCGGACTTCCTGTTAAGTTTAGGGTGTGACTGTCATTGACTTTTCTGTTTGCCCTGAGGTGTCCTATGGATATACCAAGTTTCATTTTCTACGTTGGAAAAAGTTACTTTCACTTTCCATAGGCCCAATGTATTTTGACTTTTGTAGGGTCGCCACTGAGTCATTTTTCGTATTTTTTTAGCGACTTCAAATACATAAATTTTTGCCAGGCTTGAAGTCTGGGACCAATAAAAATGACTTTTAGTTGTTCGTTTACTGGGTTAAATTGAGGATCATTTTACAGAAAAATTATAATAAAAAATATATACGAATTATAATAAAAAAAATATAACTCGAGCAAAAAGTCTAGAAAAACACTTGTCTCATTTACATACATGTGTTTAGCTCATTTTGCCCAAGTTTGGTGTCTGTGGAATGAAGCAGCTTTTTCTGTGTACTTTTAAAAAGAGGTGTATTTTAAGTCGGTTCACATTTTCAATTCAAAATGGCCGCCTTCCTGTGTGTGATAGGGTGTGGTCCCCATTGGCTTTTTGTTCATAAGCCCATGGTGGATGTGTACCAAGTTTTATTTGCCTACAACAAACTAAAAATTTCACTTCCCATTGACTTTTTCACATTTTTGGGGCGTTGCTATGGCAACACATTTATAGATAGGGGTGGTTGTCATTGGCTTTTATGCTCGTCATGACATAAGAGATGTGTGTACAAAATTTTATGTCTCTATGACAAACTAAATTCTTGGGTCCATTATAAGTTTGTAGGGGGCGCTGGAGAGCCATTTCTAAAGATAACCCTTTTATTTACATATTTTTGTGTTCAGGTCATGAATGTGCACAAACGCCTTTTTGGGTCCAACTCGATCCGAGAAGGCGTTTGAGAGTTAGAAGGCGTTTATTTTCACAAAAATGGCCACCTCGTTACAGGCTTGCCACACCCATACCCGATAAGATATCAACAACAAAGTCACAACTTTGGTTGGCACGTGTCTAGATGATACTCACCAAATTTGGGGCCATTTAGATTAAAACACAATGATTTGCATCTTTCTGCGCAAAGTGCGATTTTAGTGGCCGCGTTTCACCCCACATGGCGGACTTCCTGTTAAGTTTAGGGTGTGACTGTCATTGACTTTTCTGTTTGCCCTGAGGTGTCCTATGGATATACCAAGTTTCATTTTTCTACGTTGGAAAAAGTTACTTTCACTTTCCATAGGCCCAATGTATTTTGATTTTGTAGAATTCGCCACTGAGTCATTTTTCGTATTTTTTTGGCGTCTTCAAATACATACCATTTTTGCCGAGCTTGAAGTCTGGGACCAATATAATGACTTTTTGCATGTTCACTGGGTCAAATTTAGGATCATTTGGTCACAATAAAGATAAAAAAAAAAAAAAAAAAAAAAAAATCCGAGCAAAAACAATAGGCCCTCCCGGCCATCACCGGCTCGAACCTAATTAAAGCATAGCGGCGATAAAGGCCCTCGCCTCCCTTGAGACATGAGGGACACATGCACTGGAGGAGTGCATTTCAGGCTTTAAAGCGTAAACTTCACGGTAAAAGGATTCTGAGGAGCTTTCTAAGACTCTAGCCATGGCTCTGAGGGGCCTCCCAAAGGGAAGGATCCTGGCTTAGACCCATACAATCCCTATCCCACCCCAGCGCTGACATCTTCCCAAATGAGATGCATGCAAATCCCTTCCTCGTAAAGAAGTCCAAACTTGACATCTGGGTGAGAGTGAAGCGTGCGCCTGAACGCAGCCCGCCTCTTAGCAACAGCAAATGTAAAGTGAGAAGACTCTGTGGCACACCGTAGAATCAGATTGCAGATATGAAAGAAATGCACTCTCACAACAAGGGGACAAGGTGGAGCACACTCTATGGGTTTTTCTTGTAGGAAGTGTTGAGCGGTCAAGCAGCGGCTTCTTGTTAAGTCCAAGCAAATCCTGTATCAACTGGGCAACAAGAGTGGCACTAGCTCCCTCGAGACCCTCTTACGGAATTAGGGCTGGAATTAGGATTAGGGCAGAATTCTGAGATTAAAGTCAGAGTTCTGAGATTATAGTCAGAAGTATGGGTGCCTGTAAGGACAGACATTGTGGTTTAAAAAAGTTGAACAATCCATAAAATAAACTATATAAATCCATTTAAACACATGCTGGTAAGGTTGTGACATTGCATTTGTTTGTTTTGCTCACTTTAGGTTTCAGAAAATACATTTTTGATACGCTCTTGCGGTTGGCAGGCCTGTTCACATCGTAAAAAGATTTTCACAAATAATTATGAAAAAAGTAGAACATAAGTATCAAAAAGTCACATTCCATGCTGTATGCTACCTCCTACTACGCTCCATAGTGCCATTGCCGTTAGTTTTTGAGTACTGTTTAATGTCTTTTATGTATAACGCCTAACCACGGACTTTTGTCTTTTAGACTTTTACAATGGTTTGTATTTTGTCCCTGTCAAATAAACACATCTAAATAAATTTCAGTATACACTATATAAATGATATATATAAAAATATGAATCGATGTGGCCTATTCATATTGATTTCTGTTTTTTGTCTGTGTTTGTTGGGACATGGGAGTAGTTAGATTCATTTTATTTTAATCTGTTTATATATTATGAATATTATTTCTTCTTTGTCTTCCTTTGTTTATTGCACTTAGCATTTTATTGTGAAGCACTTTGGTGTGGCTCAGCCATCTGTAAATGTGCTATATAAATAAATTTGACTTTGACTTTGACTTTGAGATAGATGAACGTGCGGTCCCTGTTCTGTTCTAGGACACTACATGTACGTGGACTCGGTGTATGCCCGCCACTTCCAGGAGGTGGCCCAGCTCACTTCCCCTATGACCAGCGCACCTATGAGTGGCTGCCTGTCCTTCTACTTCCTCCGAGACCAGGAGAGGGGGAACCTGTTCTCTGTCTTCACCCGGGACAAGCTGGGTCACTTCGAGGACCTGTGGAGACCTGAGGTTTATACCACCATGGGCTGGAATCACGTCAGCGTGGACGTGAAGGCCCCCCACCCTCTGGAGGTCAGTGCACAGTTTAGGGTCTCATCACTGTCCAGCTTGATTCTTTCACACCCAGCCTTAACAATTATTTTCCTCATGGATCAGATCTCACTCAGCCCTGGCTCAAATGCGGCTTTCCCAACTGTTTTCTTCTTCACTTATCTTATTGAGCTCCGCTGGTCTAACCCCAAATTACACTACATGTGGCTCTGCTCAACTCCGCTCCACTGCGGAACAACGTTGTAGAGCATGAGAAAGATAAACGGACAATGAGTAAACAAACAAGTAGATTATTGTATGAGTGGAACAAGTTGGAGGTTAACAAAGGAATACTGTACAGAAAGACGGAGCACAACAAACAACTTCTCAAACAACTGTCCTCCCTGAACAGTTAAGGCCGATGGTGTTACAGAGTTTACACAGTGATATGGGTCACGCTGGTGATAAAGTTGTTAATTTGGCCCGAGAGTGTTTCTATTGGCCGTACATGCAACAAAATATTGAAGATTATGTAACAAAGAAATGTCTGTGCATTAAACAAAAACGCCCAGAGGTTCCCCAGAGAGCTCCAATGGGAACTATCACAACCAGTGCTCCTTTTGAGTTAGTCTCCATTGATTACTTACACCTCGAACCGAGCAAAGGAGGATTTGAGTATATCCTAGTCCTTGTCGACCATTTTACTCGCATAGCGCAGGTGTACCCTACAAGAAATGAGTCAAGTAAAACCGCTGCAGAAAAGGTATTCCAAGACTTTATCCAATGTTACATCATGAAAACAGTTTCTAAGACTACAGCAACTGACAGGCATTGAGCACTCACTTACCATATCGTACCATCCGCATGCCTTCTCCTCCTTTATATTGTTTTTGTAAAATTGGCATTTGATTTTTGACACTTCGTCTCTACTTCCTGTATTTCCCTGTTGTAGCTCCGTAGGGTGACACGTATACGCTTGTATTACTCTAGCGTATCTCAAACTGAACTTGTTTTCTGGTCTTTCCTCTTCTGAATAAACACTCGTCTTTATCACTGGCATCCTGGGCTGACCTCTAAGTGGAAATAGCTGTAAGCAGATGTTGATCTGCTGAGTGATTGTGTGATTGAGTGTTGTGATGAAGACACAGGTTTGACCAGTGGTTGTGGGAGTGATGTGTGAAGGCCTGCATTGTTTCAGCAGCTGAACCATGTCCGCGCCCGTCATAACGTCATTTTCATGTACTGCACTCAGCAGCCCTCTTTGTTTCTTTTACTGCTGCAGACAAAGTTTCCACACAGACTCCTTTTCCACTTCTCTTAAGTGCATTTGGTGTATTTACGGCCCACAGTCTGCAGCTCAGTCGACACAACCTCAACACTCGTTTATCAGGAACTTTCCACTTGTTTGTTCTAACGTATGACTACATCCTTTTACTGCTGCATTAACAAAACTAGGTCAGAGCCCACTCTACAGCCGAGAGACAAGCAGGAAAGAACTATTCATCAGTTGCATCAGTTTCTCTCACAAATAAGAGAATTATCCAAAAGCTGTGGTTTTTAAACATGTGAATGTAATTCCAAAACAACATTTTGACAATTTTAGGGTGACTTCAACATTAACAACAATTAATGTAAGGCTCCATTTGTGCATATTCTGAGTCATACAGTTTAACTAGTACATACTGGGATGCTCAAGTAAGAGAAAAGGAGGCTACAAGACAGACATTTAGTTGAATCTTCTGTTAGCTGTTGGCTGCTAGTCACACCCTCTGCTTCAGTCTTTATGTGTTGTGTTCTTGTCGTCTGTCTTGTGTGCGTTCTCACGTGTATGTAGGTGGTGTTTGAGGTGGCCTTTAACAGCGCCAGAGGAGGTTACGTAGCCATTGATGATGTGTCCTTTTCTCCAGAGTTCTGCCACATCGACACAGGTGAGAGTTCACAAAGGTCAACAGCTGGGACATGGATCTTCAAGGGGCTTCACAGCCATCTCCACTCAGTAGAAATCCAACTGTAACCATTTATCTACAGAAGACTGAATCTGTTGGTACTATCTTTAGGAAATGTATCTAAATCCACAGAAACCAGACTCATTCTTTGTACAGACTAGGAAAAGAAGTCAGAGGTCAGGTGAGGTCAGATGAATGAACTCAACCAATACACAAACAACAAGTAAAGACTAACAACCAAACAGAAGTGTGGAGTCCACTGTTTTAAAATTCATCATCACAAAGGTTTCGACGATCCTTTGTGGTGGAGAACAACTCCAGCCACAGTCCCAGTCTGTGCCGGTCCCAAGCCTGGGAAAAATAGAGAGGGTTGTGTCAGGAAGGGCATCCAGTGTAAAAACATTGCTAAGCTCCTCATGTGAACTACTCCGCTGTGGCAACCCCCAGATGGGGATACGCTGAAAGGCACCGACCTATTGCGAAGGTTTCAACATTATGCAGACAGTTTAACCCATTCTGAGCAAAATGCCATTTGTTATACACATGTATAAACCTAGAAATTACACCTCAATGGCGTGAGCCAAGTTAAAAGTTTCTGCTCTAGTCAGCTGCCGCTTGTGCAGACACTTTTTCACTCATGGACCCCTGACCTCTTCTCACTCAGAAATTGGATTAACTGTTCCCCTCCTGCTGATATTATATGGACTATGGATGGACTATATGTTCCGTTACTATCCTGGACACATGTCTGTCACTCCTGGAAGTGCATCGTTCTTCTGTTGTTCTCCGTTTCTCTTTTTCCCATTGCTGTTTTTTTTTTTTTTTTTTGTCTTGTACAGTCTGTAAAGCCCTTTTAGGAAAAAGTTGTTGCAAAATTGGGCTATAGACCAAAACTGAACTGAACTTTCCATGTAATGTTTCCTCCTCCTCAGCAGCTCAGTTCTCATTGGTCAAAGTTTCTATCCTTAATTTGGATCGAGCAGTTTAGCCGTTCAGCTGTTTCCACAGTGCTCTACCTTGTTAGAAAGTGAACCAGCTTTGTGATACTGTTAACCCCATGGTTTAAGCTCTAACCATGGATCCAGATCAAGGATCCAGCTTTGTAGTACAGGGACGAGAGACCTCATTTATAATGCTGAAATTTATAAGGAAGGGTAATGTCCAACATTAATGAACAATTCTTATTCTGAACTCTGACCTGTGCCTTAACACATTTTGGGAACAAAGGTGACCCCCACATGCAGTGAGGTGGAGTACTGAGGCATGTTTAACAAATGACTGATTTTATATTGTTGTCATTCCACTTTATTTATCTCAGAAAATACAGGGATAATCATTTTAAGCAATAGAAGAACTGGCTCGGCGTCATGTTTCGTTTGTGGAGCTCTGGGTTAAAAAAAAAAAACAAAAAAAAAATGTACCAAGTTCGGAAACAACAGTAAACAGCGCTAGTTTTTATCAGTATCAGAATTAACCCCTGTATTCTAATCCTCAGGCTGTGATGTGTTTCAGAGCCAAACTTTGACCCCTCTATTGCCAACTGTGACTTTGAGGACGGGCTGTGTCTGTACTCTCAGGAGTTCGGAGTGTGGAGCCGAGCCTCGGTCAAACCCAATGCCTACAGGACCGGAGACCACACCACAGGAACAGGTCTGCCACGTCTGTGCACATCCAACAACAGCTCATCACATTTTTCCCAGCAGCAGGGATAACTCGACTTTTTTAGACACAAGGATTACTATTAACTGATAATTGTTTAGATACTTAGTTTAAAATAGCTCGTACACATGTTCCTGATGTCTACATGTGTGTCAACATTAAGAAAGTGTTACATGTGTCGTTAAAAAAGTGTATTATTGTGAAATAAGGTTGAGAGAAAACAGATGTCTGATTTATTTAGTTCAGTCATCTTTTGTACAAAAGGAGGAGTGGACATACAAGTCTGTGTGTACAGAGTTAAAGTGAACAATCCCAATGACATGTAGGCTTAGAATTTATACTGAAATCACAGCAGATAAAAAGAGAAAAACAAACACTGGTTCACAGAGAGTGAGCCGTCTAACATGAATCAGCATTTTACTGGTTTTCTCAGAAAACAGAGTTGTCTCCGTTTGTGACAATTATGTCAGTTTGAAAATAGCACACAGATTGTCCTACACGTATCACTCAGTGGTCAGCGATCGTCCTTCAACCGGAAGGTAGGCGGTTCAATTCGATCTCCCCACAGTTCATAATGTTGTTGTGTCCTTGGGCAAGACACTTAACCCACCTTGCCTCCTGTGGTGTTCTGTAACAGTGAAAAGTTCCCTTTGGATAAAAGTGTCAGCTAAATGAATAAATGTAAATAGATTTTTCCCATTACAATACCCTCTTTTTGATCAAACACAATTGATCAACCAAAATCAATCAAAACTCAAGTAGGTTACAAAACATAAATCAAATTAAAGCATAGCGGCGATAAAGGCCCTCGCCTCCTTGAGACCGCGGGGACACATGCACTCGGAGGATCGCATTTCGTGCTTTAAAGCGTAAACTTCACGGTAATGTCAAATAACCGGGCCTGTGCTACTGCTGGGGCCTGCTACACCACCTTGTAATTTAGAGTTAAAGGTCTCCACAATCCCTGGTTTTCCTGGGAGCTGTCTGAACCTTTGAAAATAATAGATTATGCTTGGGCTATGGCAAG
Organism: Perccottus glenii; assembly: GCA_024416835.2. Lineage (NCBI taxonomy): Eukaryota > Metazoa > Chordata > Actinopteri > Gobiiformes > Odontobutidae > Perccottus > Perccottus glenii. The sequence goes on along the minus strand of CM044556.2, from coordinate 7,263,710 downwards.
AAAAACAAAGTACTGGCTGGAGATTTGAGATGACTCAGGAATCGCTGCACCCCTGTTTAAAAGGCAAAATGTAAATATAACTTGTCTAAAAGTACAAGGTTACAAGTTCCAAAGGATTCTGAGGAGTTTTCTAAGACTCTAGCCGTGGCTCTGGAGGGGCCTCCTCTAAAGGAAGGATCCTGGCAATTGGGAAATGGCATTTATTTTCCAAAGAAATGGCTGCCTCTTCACAGACTCATTACGACCACAGCCACAAATATATCAAAAAACAAATTGATAACTTTTTTGGCACACGTGTCTAGATGATACTCACCAAATTTGGAGCTGTTTAGATGAAAAGCCTTTAGCACAAGGGGTGCGATTTAGGTGGTCACGCATTCCACCCAACATAGTAGATTTCCTGTTAAGTTTACGATATGGCTGTAATAAACTTTTCTGTTTGCCCTGAAGGTGTCCTATGGATGTACCAAGTTTCATTTTTCTATGTTGGAAAAAAGTTACTTTCACTTTCCATAGGCCCAATGTATTTTGACTTTTGTAGGGGTCGCCACTGAGTCATTTTTCGTATTTTTTTTTCGGGGACTTCAAATACATTAATTTTTCGCAGAGCTTGAAGTCTGGGACCAATTAAAATGACTTTTAGTTGCACGTTTACTTGGTCAAATCGAGGATCATTTTGCAGAAAAATTATAATAAAAAAAAAATATACCAAATTATAATAAAATAAAACACGTGCAAAAAAGTCTAGAAAAACGCCTGTCTATTTTACATACATGTGTTTAGCTCATTTTGCCCAGGTTTGGTGTCTGTGGAATGAAGCAGCTATTCTCTGTGTTCTTTTAAAAAAGAGGTGTATTTTAAGTCGGTTCACATTTTCAATTCAAAATGGCCGCCTTCCCGTGTGTGATAGGGTGTGATCCCCATTGGCTTTTTTGTTCATAAGCCCATACTGGATGTGTGTACCAAGTTTCATTTGCCTACGACAAACTAAAATTTTCACTTCCCATTGACTTTTTCCACATATTTGGGACGTTGCTATGGCAACACATTTATAGATAGGGGGTGGTTATCATTGGCTTTTATGCTCGTCATGAGGCGTTTATTTTCACAAAAATGGCCACCTCGTTACAGGCTTGCCACACCCATACCCGATAAGATATCATAAACAAAGTCACAACTTTGGTTGGCACATGTGTCTAGATGATACTTACCAAATTTGGGGCCATTTCGATTAAAACACAATGATTTGCATCTTTGCGCAAAGTGCGATTTTAGTGGCGCGTTTCTTTCACACATGGCGGACTTCCTGTTGAGTTTAGGGTGTTGCTGTCATTGACTTTTCTGTTTGCCCTGAGATGTCCTATGGATGACCAGTGGCGGATACAGAACGTCATTAATAGGTGGGCCTGGTGAATATACGGTGGGGCCGTATATCAGGTATACCGTATACTACCTATACACATAGCAACTGGATAGCTCAGTTGGTAAGCAGTAGGCTTTACATTTTGCGTGCAGGTTCGAATCTACCTTGGGACTCTATGAATATTAGTTGTTTCCACGTTTTGTAATTTATTGATCATGGCATGCTGTCTTATATTTTCCAGTTTTCAGCTCAGTAACCTCAGTTTTGCATATAAGGCTAGCCTTAATTTAAACCCCATTTGGCTGCTGCATTCCCAGTGTTAGCGCTAACGCTAAGTGTGTTAACATGAATATTGCAAGCCTCCAAGCACAGGCGTCTCACTTTAAGTCCTACCTGTTGCTTTTCACTATCCACTTGTTTATCAGCTGTCCCATAGATTGACACCATCTCCTGCCATCTCCTTTTCCCTCTTTCTTTATTTTTTGTTTTATCCATCTTTTAAAGACAACTGTGTGCATACTGTGACAACTAACACATAACGTTACCTGCTCGCTCAGCGCTCACGGCGCCCCCGCCACGCCACTCGTGATATTATATTAATTCTATTTATGGAATCTAATGAGGGCGTCTATTGAAGCCTGTTAGTGCTATAAAATGTTATAGTATTGAGGAAATACTGATACTGCTGCATACCCCCTTTTTGCGCCGCTGGGTGCAGTGCAGAGATCGTTTCTGCACCGAGTCTATTTCTGATGTGCTGCACGCGCTGAATTAAGATGTTTTTATTAATCTGATTGGGTGGGCCACCAGTCAATCTGGGTGGGCACGTTCACTGGGTCAAATTTAGGATCATAGGTGGAAAAGAAAAAAAAAAAAAAAATCTGAGCAAAAACAATAGGCCCTCCCGGTCATCACCGGCTCGGGCCTAAAATATAACTCGAGCAAAAAGTCTAGAAAAACGCTTGTCTATTTTACATACATGTGTTTAGCTCATTTTGCCCAATTTTGGTGTCTGTGGAATGAAGCAGCTATTGTCTGTGTACTTTTAGAAAAGAGGTGTATTTTAAGTCGGTTCACATTTTCAATTCAAAATGGCCGCCTTCCCGTGTGTGATAGGGTGTGGTCCCCATTGGCTTTTTGTTCATAAGCCCATGGTGGATGTGTGTACCAAGTTTCATTTGCCTACAACAAACTAAAAATTTCACTTCCCATTGACTTTTCCACATTTTTGGGGCGTTGCTATGGCAACACATTTATAGATAGGGGTGGTTGTCATTGGCTTTTATGCTCGTCATGACATAAGAGATGTGTGTACCAAATTTTATGTCTCTATGACAAACTAAATTCTTGGGTCCCATTATAAGTTTGTAGGGGCGCTGGAGAGCCATTTCTAAAGATAACCCTTTTATTTACATATCTTTGTGTTCAGGTCATGAATGTGCACAAACGCCTTTTTGGGTCCAACTCGATCCGAGAAGGCGTTTGAGAGTTAAGGACGTTTTATTTTCACAAAAATGGCCACCTCGTTACAGGCTTGCCACACCCATACCCGATAAGATATCAACAACAAAGTCACAACTTTGGTTGGCACACGTGTCTAGATGATACTCACCAAATTTGGGGCCATTTAGATTAAAACACAATGATTTGCATCTTTCTGCGCAAAGTGCGATTTTAGTGGCGCGTTTCACCCCACATGGCGGACTTCCTGTTAAGTTTAGGGTGTGACTGTCATTTACTTTTCTGTTTGCCCTGAGGTGTCCTATGGATATACCAAGTTTCATTTTTCTACGTTGAAAAAAACTTACTTTCACTTTCCATAGGCCCAATGTATTTTGATTTTGTAGGGGAATTCGCCACTGAGTCATTTTCATATTTTGTTTTGTGACTTCAAAAACAACATTTTCGCCGAGCTTGAAGTCTGGGACCACTAAAAATGACTTTTCGTGCATGTTCACTGGGTCAAATTTAGGATCATTTGGTCACAATAAAAAAAAAAAAAAAATTAAAAATTCCGAGCAAAAACAATAGGCCCTCCCGGTAATCACCGGCTCGGGCCTAATTAAAGCTTAGCGATAAAGGCCCTCGCGTCCCTTGAGACCGCGGGGACACATGCACTCGGAGGATCGCATTTCGTGCTTTAAAGCGTAAACTTCACGGTAATGTCAAATAACCGGGCCTGTGCTACTGCAGGGGCCTGCTACACCACCTTGTAATTTAGAGTTAAAGGTCTCCACAATCCCTGGTTTTCCTGGGAGCTGTCTGAACCTTTGAAAATAATACATTATGCTTGGGCTATGGCAAGTAAAACAAAGTACTGGCTGGAGATTTGAGATGACTCAGGAATCGCTGCACCCCCTGTTTAAAAAGGCAAAATGTAAATATAACTTGTCTAAAAAGTTCCAAAGGATTCTGAGGAGTTTTCTAAGACTCTAGCCGTGGCTCTGGAGGGGCCTCCGCTAAAGGAAGGATCCTGGCAATTGGGAAATGGCATTTATTTCCCAAAGAAATGGCTGCCTCTTCACAGACTCATTACGACCACAGCCACAAATATATAAAAAAACAAATTGATAACTTTTTTGGCACACGTGTCTAGATGATACTCACCAAATTTGGAGCTGTTTAGATGAAAAGCCTTTAGCACAAGGGGTGCGATTTAGGTGGTCACGCATTCCACCCAACATAGTAGATTTCCTGTTAAGTTTACGATATGGCTGTAATAAACTTTTCTGTTTGCCCTGAGGTGTCCTATGGATGTACCAAGTTTCATTTTTCTACGTTGGAAAAAAGTTACTTTCACTTTCCATAGGCCCAATGTATTTTAACTTTTGTAGGGGTCGCCACTGAGTAATTTTTTGTATTTTTTTTTCGGGGACTTCAAATACATTAATTTTTCGCAGAGCTTGAAGTCTGGGACCAATTAAAATGACTTTTAGTTGCACGTTTACTGGGTCAAATTGAGGATCATTTTGCAGAAAAATTATAATAAAAAAAATATACCAAATTATAATAAAATAAAATATAACACAAGCAAAAAAGTCTAGAAAAACGCCTGTCTATTTTACATACATGTGTTTAGCTCATTTTGCCCAAGTTTGGTGTCTGTGGAATGAAGCAGCTATTTTCTGTGTTCTTTTAAAAAGAGTGTTTTCTAAGTCAGTTCACATTTTCTATTCAAAATGGCCGCCTTCCCGTGTGTGATAGGGTGTGGTCCCCATTGGCTTTTTTGTTCATAAGCCCATACTAGATGTGTGTACCAAGTTTCATTTGCCTACGACAAACTAGAATTTTCACTTCCCATTGACTTTTTCCAAATATTTGGGACGTTGCTATGGCAACACATTTATAGATGGGGGTGGTTGTCATTGGCTTTTATGCTCGTCATGACATAAGAGATGTGTACCAAATTTCATGTCTCTATGACAAACTAAATTCTTGGGTCCCATTATAAGTTTGTAGGGGGCGCTGGAGAGCCATTTCTAAAGATAACCCTTTTATTTACATATTTTTGTGTTCAGGTCATGAATGTGCACAAACGCCTTTTGGGGTCCAACTCGATCCGAGAAGGCGTTTGAGAGTTAAGAGACGTTTTATTTTCACAAAAATGGCCACCTCGTTACAGGCTTGCCACCCCCATACCCGACAAGATATCAACAACAAAGTCACAACTTTGGTTGGCACACGTGTCTAGATGATACTCACCAAATTTGGGGCCATTTAGATTAAAACACAATGATTTGCATCTTTCTGCTCAAGGTGTGCGATTTTAGTGGCCGCGTGTTTCACCCCACATGGTGGACTTCCTGTTAAGTTTAGGGTGTGACTGTCATTGACTTTTCTGTTTGCCCTGAGGTGTCCTATGGATGTACCAAGTTTCATTTTTCTACGTTGGAAAAAAGTTACTTTCACTTTCCATAGGCCCAATGTATTTTGATTTTGTAGGGGTCGCCACTGAGTCATTTTTCGTATTTTGTTTTCGGCGACTTCAAATACATAAATTTTTCGCCGGGCTTGAAGGCTGGGACCAATAAAAATGACTTTTCGTTCATGTTCACTGGGTCAAATTTAGGATCATAGGTGGAAAAGAAAAAAAAAAAATCCGAGCAAAAACAATAAGCCCTCCCGGTCATCACCGGCTCGGGCCTAATAAGAATCCGAGCAAGCGCGGCGCCATCTTGGATGGGTCTCCAAAGCTCCGCCCCCTGCATTTATTTCTACTGAGGAAGGTGTATCCTCAACTACAATGATCATAACTCCCCGAGTTTTTACCGGATTTTCACACGGTTTGGTTTGTTACAAACAGCAGAGACTTAGTTATAATACAGGACGCTGTCACACATTGAAAAATTCTGCTTTCATGTAGAAATACTTTGTATTACGAGGTTTAACTAAGACATATGGTAGACTATGGCATATTGATAAATGTATAAATGAATGAATTTTATATTTTAATAAAGAAACAAGTTTGATTGTTCACGCACGCACACACGCACGCACACACGCACACACACACACAAACACAAACACACACACACACACACGTCATTCCAGCATCTTACACTACTCTGTCAGGCTTGCGACTGGGAGCTAAAATCCTTTAAATAGAACTGTTTTGCACAGCTAGTTAATTTTGCGATGTGGTGCAGCCTTACTTTGTGAAATACAGACACCACAAATGACACAAGCATGAAATGATGGTTCTCAATTCCAAATTGGGTGTCTGCAATGTGCTCCCCGAGTAAGAACACATCCTCTGAACCAATCTCCGCCCGAACGAAACGGTTGACGAAGGACACACGGATACCTTGTTCCTTTGAGTTTTGTCGAATCACACGCTCTGCTGCTCTGACCACCTTCACTGTTACCTTTGAGGGGATCATCAGCCCACCATTGTTTTTAAGTTCAAGCAGGTGGTAGCTCTGGTCAAAAGATGAGGGTACAGCAGCTGTGACGAGGCTTGCACGGCACACCTCACAGGACAGTTTTTCAGAATTTTTCTGACAACAAACCCTGAAATGTAGACAAGGGCATTGTCCACAAGACCACCAAAGTGGGTGGGCAGGTAACTGTGGTCACATATGACTGCAGATATGTTTGCAAATGGAGACAGGAGCTCTTCCTCTGCCATTAAAGCAGAGTGCATGTCTGCAGCTGATAGGGACACAGTTTCATCTTGTGCTGCCACGTTGCCTGACCCACTTGGTGAGACACCACAACGGACCATCAGGCGGAAAATGCCTTGGAACTGCCCTGCAGTTGGATTGTTATTCCAGCCTCCTAAAAAAAAAACAAAAAAAAAAAAAAAAAAAACCTTTTACACACTTAGATTACAGAGATGTTTAATGAGGACAGTCAGAGTCATAATAGACATATCTTCTGAGGTAAAGTAAGGAAACAGTATAACCATTTTTTCCCCACAGGTAGGCTATAAAAAAAGATACACACTGGTGTCTGAACCCACCCCCTAAAGCCGTTTGCTTTAGGGGGTGGGTTACTTCATGAAGTGATAGCCACCAATAAGTGACCAGTCTGAGAGGTCTATCACATCAAATCATATTGTAAACTAGGATTGTATAGGTACTGTACATATATATAAAGAAAAACCTCTACTGTAATTTGCCCACCCAGAAGGTACCAATATCCGGTCTGGCCCATTGACTGAAAAACTAATTATAAATGTGAAAATTATACCTGATGCCCTGACAGAATTGAACAAAAGCTCCAAGTGATCCTGACTGAAGCGGTATGTGCAGACATACCGCTGAACTTGGAGCAGGTCAGGAATCATCATCAACAATGTGTCCATGTTGATGACAAAGCCAATGACTGACAGATACCTTCAAAAGAAAAGCGTTTCATCAATAAGATCATGGCAAAACAAGAAACCTCGAGCACCTAGTAATTGCAGTTATTGTGTAGCAGAACCACCATTGGAATCCCCATGGATTAACTGCCCTGCCTTTTCTGCCATTGCCAGAGGCCTTCAGAGACAAGCCTGTATCTGAAGCCTGAAATCTAACACTGTTTTCTTTCAGATAAAAGTATGGCCAAAGTAATTTATGGACAAGAAATGTTCTTAATGACTTTGCTTTTGCTTTCACAAGCAGTGGAACTTGGGTCCACCAGGCACCAGGATCAAAGGTGGCTCAGGACCAGTGCCACCCCCCCTGGCGCCATGTCTTTTTAACCATAAACTGAAGATAAAGTTGTTGTTTTTAGCTGGATTCAAAGACCCCTCCCTGGAGCGAGAGCGCTCCATTTCCATTCTGATTGACAATTGGAATGCTTTTGATCCTAACATCCAAGAATGATCAAAGACCGCCCCTGGTGGTCAAATGAACAAATTACTCTATCCAATCATCAAAAGACAATTTCGTAATTCTTACATTAAAGGAAAATGTATTTTTGATAGTGTTGTTTATACTGTTCTTTTCCAGGACACGGAGCTGTGATCAAATATCTCCCTTTATGGTTTATGGTTCCGTTTTGTTTTAAATTAAATGTAATTAATGTTTCAACAATATTCTACATATTCATAATACTCTACTTTTCTTTGTATAATCCTACAAGTATAAATGTTTGGTATGTGTTTATGAGAATGGGGTGAAACAAAAGGAATGTTTTAAAAACTTTAGTTAAAACTTTAGTTAGATGTTCCCGAGCAACTTCCTCTTCCGCCGGAAGAGCGCCCCCGGCTCAGTTAATAAAAGCTGGCTGCGAGCCAAAACTCCCTCTCTTTTGCTCCTGGCCCTGCTCTTTTGCTCTCGCCTCTTGCCCCTTCGGCTTCCAGCCTCGTCGGACCCTGCGTCTACGGACCACCCCCTGTCCCGGCAACCATGGCTAAAGCTTTGAGCCTCGTGTTAGCACGAGTAAACTCTCCTTTGTTCTAAGACCGTGCCTGCTAAAGCGTCTGCCCTCTCTCCCAAAGAGCGCGCAGAAGCAAGTTTTAAGCAGCAACAGCTGAGAACTCTTTCAGGGACACTGCAATGACCTGCACAACCTCAGACTTTTAATTAACGGTACACGGAGGCCCAGGTGCTTTAGCAACAACCTCCCTCTACACCGGGCTGCAAACCCTCTGGAGGAGACACGTACGCGACGGCATCCCTGGGTGGGGAACGCTCCATCAGACGAACTTTCCGGAGAACATTCCGGACTCCCGGACCGCTGATAGCGACCCACCTAACCGAGCCAGCCGCTGACTACAGTCAGAGTAAGTCCGCACGTGACACAACAGCCTTGGTGTCGCTAAATGTCCTCTGCCCAAAATCGCCATCTCCTTCTCCGTTAAAAGCCCCTTTAGTTAAATTCCATCATTTAGATTGACATGTCTAAACATTCCTCTGGTTTCACAAACCCTGTGAAAGCAAATATGTATTCCTGTGTTTAACCCTGTGTTTATCCCTTTTTGTGTTTATCCTTTCCCTGTTCCCATGTCATTTATCATAATTTTTAATAAAATCCCATTAAAGACATTAATGTTTCTCTGTTTATATTAAGAAATGTTCAAAAACAATAGAATTCTCTTCCTTTAAGATTAATGAGACTAAATTAAACAGTTTCTCTGGACCTGTTAAAAACCAGGGTTTTTTAATGAATTAAAATTAATATCAAAATTAATTATTGAAATTATTAAAATTAATCTTCTATATGTTTATACAAACATACCCAGTACACACACTACAATTGAAAGACATTAATTGACTTTTCTACAAATATTCATAACATGTAACACAACACATGGTGACAGAGATAGCGGCAGCAATACATGTTTTGCTCCAATAAAGTCCCTGAATGGTAAATGATTTAAGTGCAGTAGAAATCTACTGGGTGCAAAATTACTGGGTGCTTCTTGAGAGTATAAGTCAGCGTCAGGAACAACTAGGAACTATATTAAAACTGAACAAGGAGAGCTTAAAAACAAGAACATGTCATACATACCATTTGACACCTCTATGACCTGAAAAACACTGAACACAAGAAGAGTCCAACATGCAGAGACAAACATCATAAACAAGAAGAAAAAGTGCAATACAAGATATGCTCCTTAAAACAGGAGGGACTCACATTATCTCCTGCCTCTGGTTTTGCAAACATCAACATTGTATGAACATACATACCATATTTGACACCTGTCCTGTATGACCTGAAAAATACTGAACAGAAGAGTCAAGAGAAACAAAACTGCAGACAGCAAAACGATCCAAACCAGAGAAAGAGCATCTTATGAACTCGATGCGTAGCAAGAGAACAGAGCATCATATTAACTTATGATGTTTGAACTTTTCGTGGAAATCATTCGATATTTAAAAAAAAAACCTCTTTGTTTGGTGGAGGGGTGTGCCATCTTTCATCACCAAACTGAGCAAGTATTCCCTGCTTCTCAACAAGAGCTCTACTCTCTCTGTCCAATTCAAAGCACCCAGAGAAGCTTTGTATCCCTTGGCACGGGGATTGCGGCTGTTCAGGATGTCAAACAACCTGTCAATCATCTTTAAAAAAAAAAGCATAAGGCTCTGTTAACTGATATATCACCCATAACAGCATAACAGTAGTAAGTAGTATCATATCATGTAAATCAAATTATAATATTATTTCAATATACAAAAAAAGTACTTTAGTACAAAGCTCTGCTTGGATTTCCCTCTACAGGTAAGTATAAACAGAGATGGCTTTCATGCAGAATATGCAGTGTTATATAACAATGTTTGTATGTCATGTTACCTCAATGAATTCTGCCGTTGCTTCACAGTTTTTAAACTGTGAATAACCAAGGTCCCTCAGTGTTCGCAGTGCTACCACTACAGAGCGACTCAGTGTTTGAGCAGCCAGGGACACCTTCATCTTCTGGCCATCAAATTGAACATGCTTGTTTGTTATCTTGTTGGCCGCATGCAGTCCATCTTTTGTTTGGACATTGTTGAGCTCAACGATGTTTGACCAGCTGATTTCTCCAGTGGCGCTGGTTATCGGGCTGTAAGCCTGCAACATGTTGCGTGCCAGTTTCAACATGTGACAAGCGTCCATCAACACAAACACCCTGTCAGCGGTCACTGGATGTTCAAAGAAGGTTTTTAACGGCTCATGGGGGTTTCCCTTTAGCTGACACCCGAGCTGGTTGCACATGTTGACATTGGATGCATGTCCATCCATTGTCATGCAGACCACTTTTATGCCACGTGCATGCAATTCCTCCAGAGCATGGACAACCAGGACCTTCTGTGTGTCTGGAGACAGAGACTTTGTGAGGTAGTAGGCAATTGGAGCTTTCCAATGACCCTGTATTCCTACCACCATAAAAACAAGCACCTCTGTGGCTAAATCAGTCTCATCCATGCCATTCCCCATATCCACATATCCAGACATTTTCTGGATATGTTTTTTGATGGCCATGGCATCCAACATGAGGGCCACAGAGCCATATTTAGCAGGGTCTTCTTCACGTCTTCTCTTTAACATGTCCAACATCATTGTGTTGAGCCCAGGCCTGGCATCCACTGATTGCATCCACCTTTACAAAAAGAAAATAAATAGCTATTTAGTGCTTCAACCCTTGGATCCCTATTTTGGGCACATTTCCTTTTTTTTCTATGATTGTTCTTTTTTCCAATACTTTGGAATACATTTTCAAAGAAAAAAATAGTCAAAATAGCACATACACGCTCAAAACTTCTACATCAGTTCCCTGTTTGTTGTACGTTATGTAGGGCTGAAGTGTTTTAAGTATTTTAACCAGTATGTTTAAAAAGTGTAATAAGAAAAACATGTACTACACCGTTGCAATGTATGTGGATGTGGCAGGGGAAGATGCAGAGAATCCCTCAGGTAACTGTATGCTTTCGGACCATGGAGGTGGAGTGTGAGGGCAAACTCTCTCTGGTCTTTGGTGTATTCATGGCTTTGAAAAGAGGTCTACCTGAAGATCTGAAATTCAGTTAAACTAGTTAGACAGACTAGTTAGAAAGTTCCCTTGAAATAATACCTTTTGTAAAGTCTGACAGATTGTAAACAATATACAATTCAAGGTGGTATTATCAATTTATTTTTACCAGAGTGGAAGCCAAGCCTTTCATTTAACTCCTCATTTATAAGGTTCTTTTCCTTCAGATCTTCCAGAAGACTCTTTACAGTTTTCTTTGCTCTCCGTTCTCGGGTCTTTGCATTTTGCTTCTCCCGCTCTAGACTCTCCACTCTAGCCAAAGCTTCACTGAGTCTGGCCTTTAGACGAGTAGGAGAATTGGGCAATGCATAGGAGTGGTCCTAGTAGATAGAAGGATGAAAATATTTTCAGTGATGTTCATATCATACCACTCACAGTTGTTTGGTGCATATGTGCAGGCACACATTCTTAATTTCTTACCCGTAATATCACTGCCAGCATCATGAGTATGGGAAAGAGAGAAAGGGTGCATGTATGAGAGAATGTGAGTGAAAGAAGGTGTGTATTTGTTCACGTGTGTATTTATTTATTTATAACATATACTCATTCACATATAAGTGTATAAGTATTTCTGAAAAAAGTTGCAGAAAGCAAGGGAGATATTTTGATATGACCATAGCCATGATGCTCACAGCTGTATGGGACATATCAAATAGCCTACAAATAATCACATCATTGGGCTGAGGTTCACTTTCAGGAAAATGCTGAGAAAGGTCCACTGGTAGGCTCTCTTCAGCTTTCCTTGAAGTTTGTGTATTCCTTGTCACTACAGGCTAAAACATAATAAACATAATACTTAAAAACAACTTCATTAAAAACACTTGAAAAGGTTTTAGTATCTCACAGTGTATTTTAATACACAATACATCACTAATACATGCAGAAATATCTAACCGTTTTACCGTTTTTGTTTTACATATGAATCATAGACATCTCTGTTAGCATGTAGAGTAAAATACACCTACTCTTTGGAGATGACATGGGAAGTTGAAGACAGATGGGGTCGCACCATCTATAAGCCTGACAATCTGACCCGTCCTGTCAAAATCATCAGGCTTGAACTGTTCACTGCAAACCCTACCGTCTAATAGCAACTTCCCATTGCCTCCTCAAGCCTGTATCACTGAAACCTTCAAAGTGTGAAGAGAAAAAAATCAGCAAGAGATTATGAGAGAGAGTAAGTTGCGTTACCAGTTCCTGCTGAACGTTACATGTAAGTAAACGGTAAATTGTAAAATAACCTAAATTATTGTTCAATCTTACTTGTGAAATGTAATCCCATGCGATCTGGTATCAATACTGCGTCGGTTATTGCAAAAGTAAGCTGCACAAAATACGGGCATAATTGCTCGCTGTCCGTTGACTCCGATTGACTCTGGTGCTAGCGTTGAGTGGAGAGACCCACCCAATATGGCGGCGACGCTGGATCACGCTCCAGCACGTCATGAGGCGTCTATGTATATTATGTCTATGCTTGCCACACCCATACTGTTATGGCCAATGGCCCAGGAACCGGAAAACTCCAATGCAACTCCATAGACACAGGCAAAGAGTAAAAAAGAAAGTTTATTTGGTCCAACGGTATAAAAGCAAAATACAAGAACCAGGGAAAAAACCAAAGCGGGTCCGAGCAGACAATCCAGGAATACAATATCAGAACAAAACAGACTAGGAAAAAATAATAGAACCTCCACAGAAAACAAGGACTACGTAGATCAGACACAATGAAACACAAAACAGACTCACGGTAACAGACACGACGACCTGGCAAAGAGCAGAGGAACAAACAGGTATAAATAGACAAAGACAACAAGGAACAGGTGCAACACATCAGGGCGGAGCAGGCAATCACACACAGAAGGGGAAGACAACAGGCAGGAAGTAAATCATAAAACACAGACAGGAGTCAGACATATCAAAATAAAACCCAACTCTAAAACAAGCTAAACAAAATCAAATACACAACCAAACTGAAAATCAGACAATAAAGAAACCACAATATACTAAAAAGAACCATAACATCAACGAAACAGACTACATAACATGAATCCTAACAGTACCCCCCCCCTAAAGGCTGAACACCGGGCGGCCTACAATCCCTAACAAAAACAAACCATGACAAAACCTGGGTGGGAGGAGGGGTCCGGAAGGAGGGAGACAAGACACTGGCACAGGACAAATAATGGGAACGTCTCAAAGAGACACAGAGCGTCGGGTCCGGCCCTCGGAACTGGTCGGTCGGACGGTCGCACAGGAAAGAAACAGAGGCGTCGGATCCGGCCCTTGAAACTGGTTGGCCGGACGGGGCGCTCGAGGAATAACAAATGAGTCGGCTCCGGCCCTTGGAACTGGTCGGCCGGACGGCGCTCGGGGATAACGGAGGCGTCGGGTCCGCCCTCGAACTGGTCGGCCGGACGAGGCGCTCGAGAAGGGAGGCGGTGCTGGGACAGGCACTAGGGGGGAAACAGGTGTGCCGGGGCAGACGAACTCAGACATGGGGCACCCAGGATACAAAGACAGGGCGTTCTCAGACGGGGCAGGACTCAGGATCAGGCAGGGGGGCAGGACTCAGGAACAGGCAGGAGCAGGACTCAGGGCTCAGGAACAGGCAGGGGCAGGACTCAGGATCAGGCAAGAACTGGATTCAGGACTCAGGCAGGAACTGGACTCAGGACTCAGGATCAGGCAGGAACTGGACTCAGGACTCAGGATCAGGCAGGAACTGGACTCAGGACTCAGGATCAGGCAGGAACTGGACTCAGGACTCAGGATCAGGCAGGAACTGGACTCAGGACTCAGGATCAGGCAGGAACTGGACTCAGGACTCAGGATCAGGCAGGAACTGGACTCAGGACTCAGGATCAGGCAGGGCAGAATCAGGCATGGAAACAAAAAAACTCTCAAGACCAGGCAGGAAAACAAAAAACTCTCAAGACCAGGCAGGAAAACAAAAAACTCTCAAGACCAGGCGAGGGAAACAAAAAACTCTCAGGACCAGGCGAGGGAAACAAAAAACTCTCAGGACCAGGCGAGGGAAACAAAAAACTCTCAGGACCAGGCGAGGGAAACAAAAAAACTCTCAGGACCAGGCAGGGAAACAAAAAAACTCAGGACCAGGCAGGGAAACAAAAAACTCAAGACCAGGCAGGGAAACAAAAAACTCAAGACCAGGCAGGGAAACAAAAAACTCAGGACCAGGCAGGGAAACAAAAAACTCAGGACCAGGCAGGGAAACAAAAAACTCAGGACCAGGCAGGGAAACAAAAAACTCAGGACCAGGCAGGGAAACAAAAACTCAGGACCAGGCAGGGAAACAAAAACTCAGGACCAGGCAGGGAAACAAAAAACTCAGGACCAGGCAGGGAAACAAAAAACTCAGGACCAGGCAGGGAAACAAAAAACTCAGGACCAGGCAGGGAAACAAAAAAACTCAAGACCAGGCAGGGAAACAAAAAAAAAACTCAGGATAGACAAAACAAAAAACAATCTCGGGACCGGGCATAAAAAACAATCTCAAGACCGGGCGATGGAAAAAATGACAAAGGAACAAGGCGATGGAAAAAATGACAAAAGGAACGAGGTGAGGGAAAAAATGACAAAAGGAACGGGAACTGGACAGGGCTGACAACTGGACAGGGCTGACACTGGAAAGGGAACTAAGAAAAAATGAAAAAATCTGAGCCGGGGGAAGTACCAGACAGATAAGCTCGAACTGACCAGAACAGGGAAGCTGGGGATGGCCACACGGGAAGAGCCGCAAATGCTAGGGATGGCCACACGGGAACAGTCGGAGATGCTGGGGATGGCCACACGGGAACAGGCGGAGATGTTGGGGCTGGTCACACGGAGATGCTGGGGCTGGTCACACGGAGATGCTGGGGCTGGCCACACGGAGATGCTGGGTCCGGGCGGAGGCACACGAGGGTCCGGGCGGAGGCACACGAGCGGAGGCACCGAGCGGAGGCACACGAGGGTCCGGGCGGAGCACACGAGGGTCCGGGCGGAGGCGAGAGGAAACCAGGCGTAGAGAAACCAGGCGTAGAAACCAGCGAGAGGGAAACCAGGCGTTGAATGCAGAGTCTCCGTGACGTCTAGGTAGCTCAGGTAGACGCTAAGACTCAGGAGGCACGGAGGCTCAGGAGGCACGGAGGCTCAGGAGGCACGAAGGCTCAGGAGACACGAAGGTTCAGGAGGCACGAAGGTTCAAAACACAAGCAGACTTGGAGGTTAACATATTGCCATGGGTTGCGGAGTCTCAGTCTTGGCCAGGTCGTACTGTTATGGCCAATGGCCCAGGAACCGGAAAACTCCAATGCAACTCCATAGACACAGGCAAAGAGTAAAAAAGAAAGTTTATTTGGTCCAACGGTATAAAAGCAAAATACAAGAACCAGGGAAAAAACCAAAGCGGGTCCGAGCAGACAATCCAGGAATACAATATCAGAACAAAACAGACTAGGAAAAAATAATAGAACCTCCACAGAAAACAAGGACTACGTAGATCAGACACAATGAAACACAAAACAGACTCACGGTAACAGACACGACGACCTGGCAAAGAGCAGAGGAACAAACAGGTATAAATAGACAAAGACAACAAGGAACAGGTGCAACACATCAGGCGGAGCAGGCAATCACACACAGAAGGGGAAGACAACAGGCAGGAAGTAAATCATAAAACACAGACAGGAGTCAGACATATCAAAATAAAACCCAACTCTAAAACAAGCTAAACAAAATCAAATACACAACCAAACTGAAAATCAGACAATAAAGAAACCACAATATACTAAAAGAACCATAACATCAACGAAACAGACTACATAACATGAATCCTAACACATACCCGATAAGATATCAACAACAAAGTCACAACTTTGGTTGGCACATGTGTCTAGATGATACTCACCAATTTTGGGGCCATTTAGATTAAAAGACAATGATTTGCATCTTTCTGCGCAAGGGGTGCGATTTTAGTGGCCGCGCGTTTCACCCCACATGGCGGACTTCCTGTTGAGTTTAGGGTGTGGCTGTCATTGACTTTTTTGTTTGCCCTGAGGTGTCCTATGGATGTACCAAGTTTCATTTTTCTACGTTGGAAAAAAGTTACTTTCATTTTCCATAGGCCCAATGTATTTTGACTTTTCTAGGGGTCGCCACTGAGTCATGTTTTTCGGGGACTTCAAATACATACATTTTTCACGAGCTTGAAGTCTGGGACTGTTTACTGGGTCAAATTTAGGATCATTTTGCAGAAAAAAATAAATAAAAAAAAATCAGAGCAAAAACAATAGGCCCTCCCGGTCATCACCGGCTCGGGCCTAATAATCCGAGCAAAAACAATAAATAATAATAAAATAAAATTTAAAAAATATTTAATATAAATTCTAGTACGATATGAATTAATTAACATTCTTAACATTTTTTAACGTTGTAAAAATGTGTATAATAAATATTTAATTTTAACATTTCTGTCAAATAAACGATTTACTTCATAAACTCCGACACATGTTTCTGCCAGATCTGCGTGCTGCTGAAAAACAAAGCCACGAATGGAGTGAAATTGATAGCCTCCCAACTATTGAGAAACTTGTGTTTCAAACATGGAATGCTCTTCCTGACAGTTATAGTAACATGAAGAAATATGCATTTGGAGTATTATCTATCATTTTGGGTTGCCGACCCCTGCCCTAGTCAGTCAAGTGCCGGACGGCAGCCACAGTAGAAAAAGACAATATGAGGAAGTAGGGACAGTAGGATTCCAGACAGAAGAAGCACGGACAGAACAAGATGGGTCCCAAGGCAACACAGAGGGTGTTGACATAAAAATGACTTAAACAAAGCCATATCAACCTGACCCTAAAGTTTGGCAAAGCCAAGAATATAGACCCAGCTTTTGTCAGTACTGGGTTTAAAAACTGGAAAAAAGCACCTGAGAAATTTTCCATGCATGAGAAATTAGAAGGTCACAAAGTAGCTGTTCCAACTTCTGCTTATGAAAACAGGCCAGTCACTACACAGTTGAGCAGTGCAGTCAGGACACAGCAAGCAGATAACAGAGCTAGCCTGTTAAAAATAAGAGGGTGTGTCAGGGAATCACTACACAAAACAGTGTAAAAGATAAACAGATTTCGCTGGAGGACAACCATTAACCAATCGTAAATTAAACAGAGTCAGACTCGGCTTTAAGCTTTTACGCACGGGGAGAAACAATGTGGCGCCTCTTCAGGGACTTCCACCTCCGTTTACGGAAATCTCCAACTGGCCATTTGTTTCTCTGTGCCTTTTATTCAGGTTTCAAACAAAGCATCCTTGCCGCACCCAGCCACGCAGGGCGGGTTTAACAGTTAGTTTCCTCATCAGTGCAAATCACATATAAGGAATTGTTTTTCTGCATCCAGCCTAAAAACAGAAACTATATAAACAAGTACTTATAAGGAGTTATCTTTCTGCATCCAGCCTAAAACAGGAACTTGGTTATTCTGAGACGTCTCAGTATGACGTGCACGGCTGGATTCAGCTGCATGACATTTGAAATGCTTCCTCTTAGTAATTTTACACACACTATTCATTTTAATAAACCTTAGCTCATGCAAAGGAGTGTTGGCCTTTAGTTACAATATTTTGCCTTGTTTGGTCATATACAATTTGACAACCTTTCTGCAAAATCTCTAACAGGGTGAGATGTTTCTGGCAAGGCAGGGATTGGCATTTAAGGGGCATGAACATCATGAAGGTAACCTTGACCATCTTTTAAAATACAAAGCTGAAGGTGATGAATCATTCCCCAGGTGGTTATCTGCAAAGAGGGGGGGACACAAGTCCTGGGATTGTCAAAATGAGTGTATACATTTGATAAGTTCCGGTCCCTACCAGTGTTTCAGTATTCAGTTATTATGGATGGGACAAGGGATATCTCAGGTGTTGAGCAGGAGGCGCTGTGCCTACATTATGTTGACACTGATTTGCTGCTGCACAAAGACTTCATAGGGTTGTATGAAACGGAGCACACTGTGTTAATTTAGTTACACAACAGGCTTGCTCAGCCTCCAGTGTCGCACTTGACTGGATACATGACCATGGCACATTTTTTGGGCAGTCTGGTAAGCTGAAAGACAAGTTTAAAGCCATTGTTGCAACTGAAGGAGAAGGACCAGCCCTGTCCATCAGGCCTTTATGTCCCACCAGGTGGATTGTATGCTCACCTGCTATCTGTGCTTTTCTCCGCCAATATGGGCTGGTACTAAATGCACTAGATAAGATGTCTGCAAGTAATTCTGAATCTGCGAGCCGGGCAGAGGGTTTACATGTTCGACTCCAACAGGGTAATGTTGAACTGGGACTTCTGCTTGCTTTAGATGTGATCAGTGAACTAGAGGTTCTAAACACATCTCTCCAGAAACACACTCAGACAGTGGAGGATGGTCTCTGCAGTCTCTCTTGTCCAAGATCTAAAAGAAACACAGAACACTTTGAGGCCATCTTTAAGGAGGCAGGAGACAGGTGTGACAAACTGTCTCTAGAGCCCACTGTCCCACTACGCACACATAGGACCCCTAAAAGATATTCTGGGCAGGCTCTTGCATACAGACCTAGATCAGCGGTGGATTTTACAGAGTAGAATTCTACTGTGTCCTTGACAAAGATGCACAAATTACTGCAAGGTTTATGCAACCAGGTATTCAAAAAGAACTGGAAAACTCACTCCTGACTCCCATTACAAATGTTGCAGCAGTTCAAAAATATCCTGAACTGAAGTCTTGAAAGTCCAATTAGCAATGTTTAAAAACTAGTACAAGATCAGCACAACTGCAGATGCTGTGTCCTAAAACGTTACTGTCACGGTGTCCCTTGTTTCTCCTTTGTGTTGTTTTTCTTGTGTTCTGTGTGAGTGCGCTGCCCCTTTAAGTTTTGTGACACACGGACAGACTCATGTTGGGGAACGCCCATCACACCTGCATAATCACTGAGACCAATAGGACGCGCCCGGCAGGGACGTGCACAGTTTCACATTTGAGGAGGACTGCACATCACCATCATCAAATAAAACCTTCAAAATTAACATTTAGATGGAGTTTGTTTTAAACCTACTACACTCAAAAAATATTCTGTGGCTTAGTAAATATTTAACTTAACTAACTTAATAAAATCTCTGAAAATCTTACCTGATTATTTGAATTAATCTTACCAAAATAATTGAGTAAAAATTAAATAAAATTAAACAAAAGCCAATGTCATGTATGTATTTGTGGTTGTATGGAATACTATTTTATAAAGGTATAGAGGAAATAAAAACAAGTTTTTAATGTTTAATGTTAACTTATTTCTTCTCAGTTTTATTTATTAATGTACAGATGCAGTTACTCAGATTTACTACATTTTTTAGAGTGTAGCCTATCCTCCATCTGTTTGCATCTGTAGATTTCTTCTAGATTCACCAATTTAGATTTCTAAATTTCAGGGGGAAAGACTCTTGATGTAAGTCATTAACTAACTGGGACGTTCTTATTTTATTAACTTATTTTATTACATGGCTTGGTTGATCTCCAATGTAGAATGTGGTCTGTTATTTCTTGATAACATCTGTTATTTCTGCGGTCTGTTATTTCTTGATAACAGACCTTTTAATATTTCTTGATAACAGACCGCTGTGCGAAGTATAACAGACCGTTGCCATGAAAAACATGGACTCACAGGATTCTAACCGTAGAGACGGAGCGTACTATTTTCTTTAGCGGAAGCAATACAATCGGGTTTAAATCAATAAACTCCTTTTAATATTTTGTGTCAAATTATTTATTTATTTGGTAGGTAGCCATGTAATAAGCAGGAGGATAATGTATAGCGATTATCCCTTACACAGCTCTAGTCTAGTAGCTCATGAGGCATGCATGCTAGCAAAACACAGGTTAACTAAGTTATATTTGCCTTTGGCTAATCAGCAGTAAATTCGAGCATTATTCGAGGCACTTGTATTTTAATCTTTTGTTCATCGCCAGCTCCACTCACCTCAGCACAAACCAAGAAAAACACTGCTGGGAGGGGCTGCTGCTGCCTGCAGGTGTGTGTCTGTGTATCTGATGTGATGCGCGCTATGCAAAGGGAAGGGAGGGGTTAATTAGCGCTTCAGAACTCCTGCACTGATATTTAGATATACTATTCTTCAATAAATATATTTGTTTGACAGGGAAGCTGTGCGCAAACAGGAATATATATATCATTAAAAAAAAAAAAAAAAAAAGCACCCCAGAAAAAAGGGCACTTTCTCTCCAGGAATAAAAAGGGCAGGTGCTCAAGCCCCCTTTGATGTCTATGTGTGCACGTGCCTGGCGCCCAGGTTTAGTTTAAAAGGGCCAATAGAAAGACAGTCGGCAGGCAGAGAGGGAGACGGAGAAAGTAAAGGAAAAGGAAGGAATCGGATAAGTGAACGGCAAAGGGAAGCCACAGATACCTCGAAGACCATCACATACAACGCTTCTAACCCAGCTAAGTAGAGGGAAGTGTCCATAACTGTGTGGAGGATATACCTACCCGAATTGTTTAGTTGTGTGACTGAGACAGCCTTTCCCCTGTTCACAGCACCGTCTCCCACTTCAGGGGAGAGACCGAGCCAGGAACTGAGGAGCGACCGGCCGTATCTTCGCGGACCAAGAGGGGACTAAGAAAAGGAACCTGTACATCGCCATAAAAAACGCTAAGTGAAGGGACGTGTCCCGATTAACCTGTATGCTCTGTGGCTTGATTGTGTTTTATAGTGTGGTGGTTTGATCCGACATTATTGTGTTTTATAATTAGTTTCTGCGACGACGTACTGGGGCTTCGAAGTCCACTGGGACCGCTGGGAAGGCAGCAACACTCGGACTGGCCGGCCCCGCGGCACGAACTGGAGGGCGGGGATCACAACTAACTCCTTTCAAAGACTGTTCCCTCTCACAAACCCCCGGACTCTACTCACATACTGCTCTATTAGCTTTGAGAGCCTTTTTGTTAGATTCTTTATATAGAATCCTGTTTTTTACCTTGCGTTTGTTTTTAATAAATTTGACTTTTAATTGTAAACTCAGTCCCACTTGTGTTTCTTTGTGGTACATCTTTGGTGATCGAAAAGAACCAGAAGCCGAGGGGCGGCGACATTACTAACAACGTTTTTTGTTAGTAATGTTTTAGGCCCTAATCTAACGACTTATTTATCATTTTGTACAACCGCAGCTTTATTTAAGCACAAACGATAAATGTAAAAAAAAACATTACAGCCAGGATCGGGCATGGCTAATTAAAAATTTACACATTATTAGTACTGAAGCAGAGAGAGTTCAAATTGAGCTTAAACAAGGAGACAGCGGGGATTGAGAAGCAAAATGTTTTCAAATATTCTACTAAATTTGTAATAATTTTACCGTTTGGAGGTTATTTGAGTACGTCGGATCGAGAGATGACAATTGGAGGGTTGGCATCGGACAATCCTCCCGTCCAGAAGAAATTGTGGGGAAGAAGAGACCTTTAATGGGGCGGTCTGGTTGATCACACCTTTGTCCTTCAGTTGGGTCCAGCTGTCAATCTTCGATCCCACTTCTGACACCAAGAATTGTCGTTGAAAAAAAGTGTATTATTGTGGAATAAGGTTTTGAGAAAACAACAGATGTGTTTTGTTGATTTATTTAAGGAAAAAGGAAAAAGGAGTTTATCTGTGTGTACAGAGTTACATGAACAATCCCAATAAAATGTAGACAGGCTTAGAATTTATACTGAAATCACAGCAGAAAAATAAACACTGGTTCACAGAGAGTGAGCAGTCTAACATGAATCAGCATTTTACTGGTTTTCCCAGAAAACAGAGTTGTCTCTGTATAAGACAATTGTAGCAATTTGAGAACAGTACGCACAGATTGTCCTGCACGTATCATTTTGCTGAGGTCAAGGATGGCACAAATAAGTAACAAACAAGTATGTGAAGAGATTACACATGTTACTTGTATTAAGTCATTCTTTTATGTCTTTGTTTTATTATTTTTTTTTAATAGGTTAATTGCCAATTCTAAAGTGTCACTAGTGAATGAATGTGAGAGTGAATGGTTGTCTGTCACTGTCTGTCTCTAAATGTTAGCCCTGCGACTAACTGGCCACTTTCCAGGGTGTACCTCGCCTCAGGCCCAAATCTGCTGGGATAGGCTCCAGTTACCCGCGACCCCTAACAGGACTAAGTGGAAGAAAATGAATGAATTAATGTTTTTTTTGTCTTATTTCCAGGTTATTTCCTACAAGCCAACGCTCCCTTCACCTCACGCGCCACCTACATGGATCGGCTTCATGGTCCTTTTTTACCGGGCAACAACCAGTACTGCCTGAGGTTCTTCTACTTGCTGCACGGTTTCAGGAAGTTTGACCACACTCTGTCGGTCTACATCTATGACAAGAACAATGTGGCTCTGGAGAAAGTATGGAGTCTGGCCGACACATCCAGAGCTGTATGGCACAGGGTGGACATCACCTACAGTAAGCCCATGCTCTCCAAGGTACAGTCAAAAAAAAAATTTTTTTTTCTTATTTCCATTAGTCAAATGACAAAAGCACACACAACCAAAGAAGAACTTACAAAATGTAGAGAACAGAACAGGCCCAGGGACAAACAAAATGCAATATTTACATCTGCACAACACTTGCCACTGAGCAGTTTTGTACAAATAGGAATGTCATGTCAAAAAGGCTTTGAGGTCAATCACTGTTTGGTCCCAGAGTCTGATAGTCTTCTCTTAAAAGAGGAAAACCCTCTCTTGAGCTTTTAAAAATGTTAAGCTTTGCACAAATTTGAGCTTCCCAGTCAAAAAAAAGAGGTGGTTTCACAGTTGTCTGTTTGCCAACAAGAATCCAACAAGACATGCATTTATTCTTACACGTAGACACACAGAACTTTAGTTCCCTGGGCACCATTCAGCAATTTAATTAGAGGGTCTTTAAGTGGGCCTGCCTTGGTACTCATAGGTTTTCATGGCTGTCCTCAGCTGCAGACAGAAGCAAATCTTTGGTCTCATTTTACTGAGTGATATGGTCAGTACGGCATGGTTTGATACAGAGAAACTTTAAAATGGAATGTGTTTCTTGTTGTGTCCTGGGCCCTGTAGTCTGAAGCTGGATTCAGAGGTTATCAAAGTAAGCTCTTAAGAGACAAAACATCTTCACCTTAAAAAAACAAGTCCAGATGCTTTTGCTTCAAGATGACCTGGATGACTGAGAACCTTCACAGACATATCAAGGTAGATCTCTATGGAAACACTGAACGGCTAAACTGTCAAACTGCTCCGGAGCAGGGTAAGTTCCAGGGAAAGGATAGACGCAGCTAGAAACAAGCTACCGGTGTCAAGGACAAGGGGATAGACAAATGATGTGCCTTCTGAAAATATTGCAAATGTTAGGACACAATTTTGATCACTTTTGTTGTATTTGGTCATTGTTCGTCTGGTTCCAGAGATATGTGGAAGAGATGCAGAGGGTGCAACCTGTGGCTTAAAATGGCCAAATAAAACAATAAATCCTTTTGTGAGTGCAGCCTTTTCTTTTTCACTGAGTCATGGTTAAACAACTATATTCTAGACTCATCTGTGGACTTAATAGATTGACACTGATCAGGGCAAATAGAGATGCCTCAAGTGGGAGGAGTCAGGGAGGAGGGCTTTACAGTTAAAGAGAAGATCTGTGTTAGGTGTACTAAGAGAGTCACATGTCATCGTGGTTACAGTTTACAACAGTTTACATTGAACCAGAAGTTTGTTTAACTGTGAGGAGAGTATCTGGGGTAGAGTTAATTAACTTTGTAGGACAGGTCTAAATGTGTTCAATGCAATGTGGATCTACAATGCAGTAGTATAATTTTATGGAGCAGTATAGTAATTTAGCTCCAGCTTCAGTACAGTTTTTTTCTGTCCAGGAGGAGACTAAACTGTAGACTGTAAGGTTGGATTTTGAGACTTTGCTGAGTATAGTTCTTGTTATGTCTGCAATGTCTAAAGCAGTTAAGATATAAAGTCAAAAAATATATATTTTTTTATATTTATTTGAGTAAATAATTCTGAGATGGATAAGATGTTTAGAAGCACAATAGACTCACCTCAGATGCAGTTAAGTCCCTTACACTTTGCACTAAAACTGATAACCGCTATGAAAGGTCTGATGGAACACAAACCCCTCACCCCATAGTCTCTCAGTGAGGCATATTCTCTCAACACTTTGTGTAATTTCAGGTGGTGTTTGTGAGCCTTTGTAAGAACTTCTGGGAGTGTGGCTCTGTTGCCATCGATGACATCAGTGTGAGTCTCGGGGACTGTCAGATAACATCAGGTACAACACACAAGACCTTGTAGTATTTTTGCATATATATATATATTTCGGATTGATATTAATATAAATTTTGGGGCATCAGTCTTGAATTATTAATATATTAATATATATATATATATATATATATATATATATATATATATATATTAGGGCTGATAATCGATTATATAAAAATTAACTAATTAATTGCACATTTTCTGTAATTAATTGCAATTAATTGTGTTTTCCCCCAAGCTTGTTATCATCAATATTTAAATGTAGAATCACCTAATTAAATTAAACAACTATATTAAAAACAAAAATAGTTGCCACTGACAGAGCATTAATATTTTGTTTAGTTTGTTATAGAAAAACAAGTTAGGTCCAGAGCTTCAATCATAACATTATAACAATATAAACAATATAAATGTCTCTCTTGTGTTTTCATTACAGTCAGAGCATGTTAATGCAGTTCCCGCACGTTTCACACACCCTCTCCCTTTCACTTGCCATACCCAAGGGTGTATGGGTAATGTAGTCTCTGCTCTTGGTGGGACGAATTAGGAAGCGTGCATTGTGAAGGCGCTCTGGAAAGCGGCAGAGCAGGCAAAGGATTAAAACCTCTATTAAAACAGATGTCGAAATGAGCGTACCAGTACGCTAAAAGCACGTTCTGGGCGCCGGAGAAGTGGCGGTACTGAGTACAGGTGCGTGCCGGCCCACTTAAAGCTCTGGATGAGGCGGCTCATACGTGCAGTCATTCGTCTTTCACCATACTAATCGGCCCGGCGTTAACGCGATTAAAATAATTGTCGGCGTTAATTCATTAATGCGTTAACGCGATTAAAACGCGTTAACTTGCCCAGCCCTAATATATATATATATATATATATATATATATATATGTATATATATATATTCACATCCGTCTCGAGACAAACGGTTATGTCTATGGTCTGAAGGTAGTTCTTCGGTTTTTGAATATTCTTAATATAAACAGGGAAAACACCAATATACCAACGTCTTTTATGGAATTTTATTAAAAATTATACAAATGAATAATGGTGAATAAAATGATGGGAACATGGGAAGAATTGAACACAATAAGGGATCACAGAGTGGTAAAACATTTACTTTCAGAGAATATTGTGAAACCAGGAATGTCTGGTTATTTTAACTATATTATTAACTGAACTAAGGGGCTTTTTATAGAGTGATAGGAGATGACGATGACGGCTTTCGGGGCCAAAGCTTTAGACAGTGTGCATCATAAACACAAACTCGTGTCACGTGAGACTCACCCTGGTTGTCGTCGCTCGGTTGATCTCAGGTCCTTGCGTTCAAGGTCCAAAAAGAATCCTTCAGAACCTCGGACGCGTCCTGGGAATAACTTGTTCAAGCCGACACAAGGCTGCACCATGCAGGCCACTCCAGACAGGGTCGCTGGGCGGCTTTGGCAGAGGTGAGGCGGACGCTCTGTCGTTGAAGCTCGTTGGCTGGTCCGTCAGCATCAGACTTTTGGATAGCGTGAAAAATTAAGTCTATAGAATTTACTGCGAGACCACTGGAAGGGTCTGAGAAGGTTTTAGAAAGTGCTTTTGCGAGCGCTCGTTTTGTTCAAGCAAAACTCGTCTTTAGCAGGCACAAAGTCGTTTTAAGAATAAAATGCAAAAATAACTTCCGTTTGATAGCAGACTTAGCGGAAGTACTTTGAACAGCTGGTTGAAAAGCTTGTTAAGCTAAGCCTTTCCTCTTCTCTTCTCGTAGAAGAGAAAAGAGCTTTTTCTGGCCGACGGCCAGTTTTATTACCTTTAGGCCGAGGGCATTTAACGCGCTGTTCCGGAGAAGGGGTCGTCGCTTTGGAAAGTTTTAACTAAAGTTTTTAACTAAGTTAAACATTCCTTTTGTTTCACCATATTTCTTTTTCAGCACTTCATAAACACACAGAACACTCGTACTGCAGCGTTATACAGAGAAAATACGTATTGTCAGAATATTATGGAAACATATTCATTACATTTCATTAAAAATGCACACTGTAAGCAAAATGGAATGAGGAGTCATTTTGTCTCGTCAGAACTCGGCGTCCTCCTGAAAGGATCCTTTTAATACTCAAATTAGAAATGTCTTTTAGTGAAGTTAGAGTCATTTGTCCCTTTGGCCACCGGAGGGCAGTGTCTGATCATACAAAGCTCAGGGGCTCCAACAGATCAAACGCATTCCTGTGTCTGTCACGAGATTCAAGTCAGTCAGTCAGTTTATGGCCGTCTGACAGTGGCGCCTAATGGTCTGTCCTGGCCATGAGTCACATTTGACACTGTACATGCTGTAAAGGCAGTCCGCCTCCTTGCCCTCTGGCCTGGGGCGTGGCTAACCCTGAAATCTTATTGGCCACCCTGTCTGGCCACCTCAACCAGAGCTATCAAAAAAATAAAAGAAAATCTACATAAATTGAGAGTTTTGTTCATAGTTCACAAATAAAACTAATGAATAAGAGTTTTTTGTTTTGTTAAAATAAATAATAATAATAATTAAAGCCGCAAGCGGCGATAAAGGCCCTCGCCTCCCTTGAGACCGTGGGGACACATATATTCGGAGGATTGCATGTCGTGCTTTAAAGCAAATTTGGAGCTGTTTAGATGAAAACCCTTTAGCACAAAGTGTACGATTTAGGTGGTCATGTATTCCACCCAACATAGTAGATTTTCTGTTGAGTTTACGGTATGGCTGTAATAAACTTTTCTGTTTGCCCTAAGGTGTCCTATGGATGTACCAAGTTTTGTATTTCTACATTGGAAAAATTTACTTTCATTTTCCATAGAACCAATTATTTTGACTTTTCTAGGGTCGCCACTGAGTCATTTTTCATACTTTTTTCGGGACTTCAAATACATAAATTTTTGCCGGGCTTGAAGTCTGGGACCAATAAAAATGACTTTTAGTTGCATGTTTACTGGGTCAAATTGAAAATCATTTTTCAGAAAAATTATAATAAAAAAATATATACCAAATTATAATAAAAAAAATATAACTCGAGCAAAAACGACAAGAAAAACGCCTGTCTATTTTACACATGTGTTTTTAGCTCATTTTGCCCAAGTTTGGTGTCTGTGGAATGAAGCAGCTATTTTCTGTTGTTTTTTAAAAGAGAGGTTGTATTCTAAGAAGGTTCACATCTTCAATTTAAAATGGCTGCCTTCCCGTGTGTGATAAGGTGTGGTCCCTTTGGCTTTTTGTTCATAAGCCCATACTGGATGTGTGTACCAAGTTTCATTTGCCTACGACAAACTAAAATTTTCACTTCCCATTGACTTTTTCCACATATTTGGGACGTTGCTATGGCAACACATTTATAGATAGGGGGTGGTTGTCATTGGCTTTTATGCTCCTCATGACATAGGAGATGTGTGTACCAAATTTCATGTCTCTATGACAAACTAAATTCTTGGGTCTAATTATAAGTTTGTAGGGGGCGCTGGAGAGCCATTTCTAAAGATAACCCTTTTATTTACATATCTTTGTGTTCAGGTCATAAATGTGCACAAACGCCTTTTTGGGTCCAACTCGATCTGAGAAGGCGTTTGAGAGTTAAGAGACGTTTATTTTCACAAAATGGCCACCTCGTTACAGGCTTGCCACACCCATACCCGATAAGATATCAACAACAAAGTCACAACTTTGGTTGGCACACGTGTCTAGATGATACTCACCAAATTTGGGGCCATTTAGTTTAAAACACAATGATTTGCATCTTTTTGCGCAAGGGGTGCGATTTTAGTGGCCATGCATTTCACCCCACATGGCGGACTTCCTGTTGAGTTTAGGGTGTGGCTGTCATTGACTTTTCTGTTTGCCCTGAGGTGTCCTATGGATGTACCAAGTTTCATTTTTCTACGTTGGAAAAAAGTTATTTTCACTTTCCATAGGCCCAATGTATTTTGACTTTTCTAGGGGTCGCCACTGAGTCATTTTTCTGAGCTTGAAGTCTGGGACCAATAAAAATGACTTTTCGTGCATGTTCACTGGGTCAAATTTAGGATCATATTGTCACAAGAAAAAAAGAAAAAAATCCGAGCAAAAATAATAGGCCCTCCCGGTCATCACCGGCTCGGGCCTAATAATTAAAGCCGTAAGCGGCGATAAAGGCCCTCGCCTCCCTTGAGACCGCGGAGACACATGTACTCGGAGGATTGCAGTTCGTGCTTTAAAATGTAAACTTCACGGTAATGTCAAATAACCGGGCCTGTGCTACTGCTTGGGCCTGCTACACCACCTTGTAATTTAGAGTTAAAGGTCTCCACAATCCCTGGTTTTCCAGGGAGCTGTCTGAACCTTTGAAAATAATAGATTATGCTTGGGCTAAGGCGAGAAAAACAAAGTACTGGCTGGAGATTTGAGATGACTCAGGAATTGCTGCACCCCCCTGTTTAAAAAGGCAAAATGTAAATATTACTTGTCTAAAAGTACAGGTTTACAAGTTCCAAAGGATTCTGAGGAGTTTTCTAAGACTCTAGCCTTGGCTCTGGAGGGGCCTCCTCCAAAGGAAGGATCCTGGCAATTAGGAAATGGCATTTATTTCCCAAAGAAATGGCTGCCTCTTCACAGACTCATTACGACCACAGCCACAAATATATCAAAAATCAAATTGACAACTTTTTTTTTTTACACGTCTAGATGATATTCACCAAATTTGAAGCTCTTTAGATGAAAAGCCTTTAGCACAAGGGGTGCATTTTAGGTGGTCACGCATTCCACCCAACATAGTAGATTTCCTGTTGAGTTTACGGTATGGCTGTAATAAACTTTTCTGTTTGCCCTGAGGTGTCCTATGGATGTACCAAGTTTTGTATTTCTACATTTGAAAAAAAATACTTTCACTTTCCATAGGCACAATGTATTTTCATTTTCCAGGGGTCGCCACTGAGTCATTTTTCATTTGTTTTCCTCGGGGACTTCAAATACATACATTTTTTGCCGGGCTTGAATTTTGGGGCCAATAAAAATGACTTTTAGTCTGGGTCAAATTGAGAATCATTTTACAGAAAAATTATAATAAAAAAAAATATACCAAATTATAATAAAATAAAATATAACTCGAGCAAAAAAGTCTAGAAAAACGCTTGTCTATTTTACATACATGTGTTTAGCTCATTTTGCCCAAGTTTGGTGTCTGTGGAATGAAGCAGCTATTTTCTGAGTTCTTTTAAAAAAGAGGTGTATTTTAAGTCGGTTCACATTTTCAATTCAAAATGGCCGCCTTCCCGTGTGTGATAAGGTGTGGTCCCCATTGGCTTTTTTGTTCATAAGCCCATGCTGGATGTGTGTACCAAGTTTCATTTGCCTACGACAAACTAAAATTTTCACTTCCCATTGACTTTTTCCAAATATTTGGGACGTTGCTATGGCAACACATTTATAGATAGGGGGTGGTTGTCATTGGCTTTTATGCTCGTCATGACATAAGAGATGTGTGTACAAAATTTTATGTCTCTATGACAAACTAAATTCTTGGGTCCCATTATAAGTTTGTAGGGGGCGCTGGAGAGCCATTTCTAAAGATAACCCTTTATTTACATATTTTTGTGTTCAGGTCATGAATGTGCACAAACGCCTTTTTGGGTCCAACTCGATCCGAGAAGCCGCTTTGAGAGTTAAGAGACGCTTTATTTTCACAAAAATGGCCACCTGTTACAGGCTTGCCACACCCATACCCGATAAGATATCAACAACAAAGTCACAACTTTGGTTGGCACATGTGTCTAGATGATACTCACCAAATTTGGGGCCATTTAGATTAAAACACAATGATTTGCATCTTTCTGCGCAAGTGCGAATTTAGTGGCGCCTTTCACCCCACATGGCGGACTTCCTGTTAAGTTTAGGTGTGACTGTCATTGACTTTTCTGTTTGCCCTGAGGTGTCCTATGGATATACCAAGTTTCATTTTTCTACGTTGGAAAAAGTTACTTTCACTTTCCATAGGCCCAATGTATTTTGACTTTTCTAGGGGCCGCCACTGAGTCATTTTTCGTATTTTTTTCGGGGACTTCAAATACATACATTTTTGCCAGGCTTGAAGTCTGGGACCAATAAAATGACTGTTAGTTGTTCGTTTACTGGGTTAAATTGAGGATCATTTTACAGAAAAATTATAATAAAAAATATATACCGAATTATAATAAAAAAATATAACTCGAGCAAAAAGTCTAGAAAACACTTGTCTCATTTACATACATGTGTTTAGCTCATTTTGCCCAAGTTTGGTGTCTGTGGAATGAAGCAGCTTTTTCTGTGTACTTTTAAAAGAGGTGTATTTTAAGTCGGTTCACATTTTCAATTCAAAATGGCCGCCTTCCTGTGTGTGATAGGTGTGGTCCCCATTGGCTTTTTTGTTCATAAGCCCATGGTGGATGTGTGTACCAAGTTTTATTTGCCTACAACAAACTAAAAATTTCACTTCCCATTGACTTTTTCACATTTTGGGACGTTGCTATGGCAACACATTTATAGATAGGGGTGGTTGTCATTGGCTTTTATGCTCGTCATGACATAAGAGATGTGTGTACAAAATTTTATGTCTCTATGACAAACTAAATTCTTGGGTCCATTATAAGTTTGTAGGGGCGCTGGAGAGCCATTTCTAAAGATAACCCTTTTATTTACATATTTTTGTGTTCAGGTCATGAATGTGCACAAATGGCTTTTGGGTCCAACTCGATCCGAGAAGGCGTTTGAGAGTTAAGAGACGTTTTATTTTCACAAAAATGGCCACCTCGTTACAGGCTTGCCACACCCATACCCGATAAGATATCAACAACAAAGTCACAACTTTGGTTGGCACACGTGTCTAGATGATACTCACCAAATTTGGGGCCATTTAGATTAAAACACAATGATTTGCATCTTTCTGCGCAAGGGGTGCGATTTTAGTGGCGCGCTTTCACCCCACATGGCGGACTTTCTGTTAAGTTTAGGTGTGACTGTCATTGACTTTTCTGTTTGCCCTGAGGTGTCCTATGGATATACCAAGTTTCATTTTTCTACGTTGGAAAAAGTTACTTTCACTTTCCATAGGCCCAATGTATTTTGATTTTGTAGGGTCGCCACTGAGTCATTTTTCGTATTTTTTTCGGCGACTTCAAATACATAAATTTTTCGCTGAGCTTGAAGTCTGGGACCAATATAATGACTTTTTGCATGTTCACTGGGTCAAATTTAGGATCATAGGTCGACAAGAAAGATAAAAAAAAAAAAAAAAAAATCCGAGCAAAAACAATAGGCCCTCCCGGCCATCACCGGCTCGGGCCTAAATATATATAACTCGAGCAAAAACGTCAAGAAAAACGCCTGTCTATTGAACACACATGTGTTTGACTCATTTTGCCTAAGTTTGGTGTCTGTGGAACGAAGCAGCTTTTTTTTGTTGTTTTTTTAAAAGAGAGGTGTATTCTAAGTCGGTTCACATCTTCAATTCAAAATGGCCGCCTTCCTGTGTGTGATAGGGTGTGGTCCCCATTGGCTTTTTTGTTCATGCTGGATGTGTGTACCAAGTTTCATTTGCCTACGACAAACTAAAATTTTCACTTCCCATTGACTTTTTCCACATATTTGGGACGTTGCTATGGCAACACATTTATAGATAGGGGGTGGTTGTCATTGGCTTTTATGCTTGTCATGACATAAGAGATGTGTGTACCAAATTTCATGTCTCTATGACAAACTAAATTCTTGGGTCCCATTATAAGTTTGTAGGGGGGGCTGGAGAGCCATTTCTAAAGATAACCCTTTTATTTACAAATCTTTGTGTTCAGGTCATGAATGGATTATAAGGATGTCTAATCTGTCATTTGATGCCTTTTGGAGATTTTTCCATCTTTTCTTGGCGTCTTTATGCACATTAATAAATTTTTTTTACCTGGGGTGCCCAAACTTTCGATCCCCACTGTATACTTGAACATAGTGTTTGTTATGGACAAACTGTGACTAGCACAGAAGTCCAATAACAGAACACCGCTCGGGTTCAGATCCGGGGGGGCCGTTCCTCCCAATCACGTCCCTCCAGGTGTCACTGTCGCTGCCCACGTGAGCGTTGAAGTCCCCCAGTAGAACGACGGAGTCCCCGGTTGGAGCACTTTCCAGCACCCCTCCCAAAGACTCCCCGAAGGCGCAGGGAAGCGACCCTCTCGTTCACCGGGGTGAACTCCAACACATGGCGGCAGAGCTGGGGGGCTATGAGCAAGCCCACACCAGCCCGCCGCCTCTCACTGCAGGCAACTCCAGAGTACTGGAGAGTCCAGCCTCTCTCAAGGAGTTGGGTTCCAGAGCCCAAGCTGTGCTTGGAGGTGAGCCCGACTATCTCTAGTCGGTATCTCTCAACCTCCCGCACAAGCTCAGGCTCCTTCCCCGCCAGCGAGGTGACATTCCATGTCCCTAGCGCCAAATTCTGCGTCCGGGGATTGGGTCGCTGAGGCCCCCGCCTTCGACTGCCACCCAATCCACATTGCACCGACAACTGGAACCTTCCATAATTGTACTTGCTCTTTCATAAGCATAACAACTGTTAAAATACAACAGAATACTGGAATTTACACCTAATCTGTTAGAAATTTTCTCAGACCCCCTTATAAACATATCATATGTCTTATAGCTCTGACCCAAGAGATCTTGAGATCTTTTCATGGAGCCAAAAATACCTGACTGTGTCCTGTATTAACCATATAGAGAGGACTAGTAGCCTATAGCAGACTGTAGGGCAGACATGCCCAAAGTCCGGCCCGTGGGACGATTTCATGTGGACCTAAGCTTCAGAGATAAAATGTACTTTTTATGGCCCCAACAGCAGCAGCTTTATACGAAACCAATTCAAATCCAACTAAAACCCATTCAGATCCAACTAAAACCTGCAATTGTGATAAAATAATCAAAAGTCGGCCCTTGTAAATTTTTCTTTCATCAGATGCGGCCCGCTTTTCAAGAAGTTTGGATACCCCTGCTGTACGGTATTTAAAAAAAATAATAACTTAAGTGTGCCACCCTTCTAGGGGTCGGTGCCCCTTTTGGTCATTTTTGACCAAGTTTCCTGTGACTTTGTAGTGGGGCTGCACAATTAATCAAATTTTAATTACAATCACGGGAGCCGGTTCTCGTGGATGGTTTTTTTCAAAGAGCTGTTCGAAAAACTGTCTTTTTGGCTCTTACCCAGTCATTCTTATAATTATAATAATAATTAAAGCCGAAAGCGGCGATAAAGGCCCTCGCCTCCCTTGAGACCGCGGGGACACATGCACTCGGAGGATTGCATTTCGTACTTTAAAGCGTAAACTTCACGGTAATGTCAAATAACCGGGCCTGTGCTACTGCTGGGGCCTGCTACACCACCTTGTAATTTAGAGTTAAAGGTCTCCACAATCCCTGGTTTTCCTGGGAGCTGTCTGAACCTTTGAAAATAATAGATTGTGCTTGGGCTAAGGCGAGAAAAACAAAGTACTGGCTGGAGATTTGAGATGACTCAGGAATCGCTGCACCCCCCTGTTTAAAAAGGCAAAATGTAAATATTACTTGTCTAAAAGTACAAGGTTACAAGTTCCAAAGGATTCTGAGGAGTTTTCTAAGACTCTAGCCTTGGCTCTGGAGGGGCCTCCTCCAAAGGAATGATCCTGGCAATTGGGAAATGGCATTTATTTCCCAAAGAAATGGCTGCCTCTTCACAGACTCATTACGACCACAGCCACAAATGTAACAAAAACAAATTGATAACTTTTTTGGCACACGTGTCTAGATGAAACTCACCAAATTTGGAGCTCTTTAGATGAAAAGCCTTTAGCACAAGGGGTGCGATTTAGGTGGTCACGCATTCCACCCAACATAGTAGATTTCCTGTTGAGTTTACGATATGGCTGTAATAAACTTTTCAGTTTGCCCTGAGGTGTCCTATGGATGTACCAAGTTTCATTTTTCTACGTTGGAAAAAAGTTACTTTCACTTTCCATAGGCCCAATGTATTTTGACTCTTGTAGGGGTCGCCACTGAGTCATTTTTCGTATTTTTTTTTTCGGCGACTTCAAATACATAAAGTTTTCCGGGCTTGAAGTCTGGACCAATAAAATGACTTTTAGTTGCACGCTTACTGAGTCAAATTGAGGATCATTTTGCAGAAAAATTATACTAAAAAAATATACCAAATTATAATAAAAAAATATAACTCGAGCAAAACGTCAAGAAAAACACCTGTCTATTTTACATACATGTGTTTAGCTCATTTTGCCCAAGTTTGGTGACTGTGGAATGAAGCAGCTATTTTCTGAGTTCTTTTAAAAAAGAGGTGTATTTTAAGTCGGTTCACATTTTCAATTCAAAATGGCCGCCTTCCTGTGTGTGATAGGTGTGGTCCCCATTGGCTTTTTGTTCATAAGCCCATGCTGGATGTGTGTACCAAGTTTCATTTGCCTATGACAAACTAAAATTTTCACTTCCCATTGACTTTTTCCAAATATTTGGGACGTTGCTATGGCAACACATTTATAGATAGGGGGTGGTTGTCATTGGCTTTTATGCTCGTCATGACATAAGAGATGTGTGTACCAAATTTTATGTCTCTATGACAAACTAAATTCTTGGGTCCCATTATAAGTTTGTAGGGGCGCTGGAGAGCCATTTCTAAAGATAACCCTTTTATTTACATATTTTTGTGTTCAGGTCATGAATGTGCACAAACGCCTTTTTGGGTCCAACTATATCCGAGAAGCCGCTTTGAGAGTTAAGAGACGTTTATTTTCACAAAAATGGCCACCTCGTTACAGGCTTGCCACACCCATACCCGATAAGATATCAACAACAAAGTCACAACTTTGGTTGGCACACGTGTCTAGATGATACTCACCAAATTTGGGGCCATTTAGATTAAAACACAATGATTTGCATCTTTCTGCGCAAGGTGCGAATTTAGTGGCCGCGCTTTCACCCCACATGGCGGACTTCCTGTTAAGTTTAGGTGTGACTGTCATTGACTTTTCTGTTTGCCCTGAGGTGTCCTATGGATATACCAAGTTTCATTTTTCTACGTTGGAAAAAGTTACTTTCACTTTCCATAGGCCCAATGTATTTTGACTTTTCTAGGGGCCGCCACTGAGTCATTTTTCGTATTTTTTTCGGGACTTCAAATACATAAATTTTTGCCGGGCTTGAAGTCTGGGACCAATAAAAATGACTTTTAGTTGTTCGTTTACTGGGTTAAATTGAGGATCATTTTGCAGAAAAATTATAATAAAAAATATATACCGAATTATAATAAAAAATATAACTCGAGCAAAAAAGTCTAGAAAAACACTTGTCTCTTTTACATACATGTGTTTAGCTCATTTTGCCCAAGTTTGGTGTCTGTGGAATGAAGCAGCTTTTTTCTGTGTACTTTTAAAAAAGAGGTGTATTTTAAGTCGGTTCACATTTTCAATTCAAAATGGCCGCCTTCCTGTGTGTGATAGGGTGTGGTCCCCATTGGCTTTTTTGTTCATAAGCCCATGGTGGATGTGTGTACCAAGTTTTATTTGCCTACAACAAACTAAAAATTTCACTTCCCATTGACTTTTTTCACATATTTGGGACGTTACTATGGCAACACATTTACAGATAGGGGGTGGTTGTCATTGGCTTTTATGCTCGTCATGACATAAGAGATGTGTGTACCAAATTTTATGTCTCTATGACAAACTAAATTCTTGGGTCCCATTAGTTATGTAGTTCTACGTTGGAAAAAAGTTACTTTCACTTTCCATAGGCCCAATGTATTTTGATTTTGTAGGGGTCGCCACTGAGTCATTTCTCGTATTTTTTTTTCGGCGACTTCAAAAACATACCATTTTCGCCGAGCTTGAAGTCTGGGACCAATAAAAATGACTTTTCGTGCATGTTCACTGGGTCAAATTTAGGATCATTTGGTCACAATAAAAAAAAAAAAAAAAAAAATCCGAGCAAAAACAATAGGCCCTCCCGGTCACCGGCTCGGGCCTAAAAACCACACATCGCAAAAATGTACTATAACAGCCTCTGTACAACACTAAAGATCATCATTAAACACACACAACAACACAGAGTGTGTGCATGTAACCTGTTCAATACAGAAAAGAGTCACCAATAGTAACATTTCCAACTACTGTTAATGACACATGGTGAATAACTTTGTGCATTTATGCAAATGAGCCACGTGGCTTAAGTTTCATTTCTCAC